>CM074782.1:15622100-16023828 GCA_037355745.1 Pseudo-nitzschia multiseries | reverse complement strand
CTTTTGGACGGGGAGGTTTCTGCGGTGACGACGCCGCCGTGCTTGGCCATATTGGTTCAACCCTGGACGATTGGGGCTCTAATGTGGGTTTGTTCAAGCCCAAGGCATTGTTTTGTTTTTGATGATTGATGAGCTGAGTTTTGGGCTCCATGGCCTTGTACTTATCCGAGTATCGAATGACCGGTTGATGCGGAGTGCTGATCTTTGAGGTAGGGCAAGAGCCTGAGAATAGGTTTTTAAAATTTTGCGTCGGCCTCGTCCCCTGTCAAAAATTTGGTTATTATTGCTACTGGGCCTGACCGTAGGTATTTCACCTGCTGTTTATGTTCTGCTGGACCTCAGTGTCGGTTTGATGAGCCTCATGATAGGTTCCTCTCCTATGTAAACATAACTGTCTTTTATTGATCGTTACATCTATATTCAGGTATATTCAATTCCATACGTATGCCAATATTTTATATTCCCCGTATCTTTGTCGGTCATTTTTCTGTTTCGAAAATAACCGTCCGATCATCATTCATCCATTTATTTTTGTTTATCTTGTTTTCCTTTATCCCCCGAAATATTTACTGTCACTCAATGTACACCCGATACTTCAGGACAACAAACACTTACGAGTACGAACTCTTCCGATTCCTTTCATTACGTCTACTTTGTGTTTCAGAGCTTCTCTCTTTACCCCAACCTACCCTTTTCTCTCCGTTTGGCCATGTCTTCTTCGAAACGCAATGGCTCCAGTACGTGCTTTCTTGCTTATTATACTTGCTGTTCATTATTGATTACATTTACACTTTCTCTGATCTTGCCAGCCGACATACGATACCCTCATTTTCTCCTAAACCTCCTTTTCTGCACAGTTTGGCTCTTTGTTGACAAAAAGCGTTTGCGCCGTTCTGTTTCAGAATCCTTTTATATTCTCCGACACCGCTCCAAAGCATCACCCTCCTTCACACTTATTGTCTCCGGTTCTTCCGGCAATGTCTACACCATACTTGCTTCTAGCAAAACTATTATCTGTTCGTGTCCTGATATCCATCCAGTATGTAAACACATATTGTTTATACTTGCCGAACTACAAATTCCTGTTTCTACAGGCCTGCAGACAATATCCCTACCGCTTCTTAAACTCCGCTTAAGTTCCTATGAGTCATCGCTTGACTATTACACTATCAACCTTTGCCTTGTCCTTATGCGGCAACGTTGCGTACACTGTCAACAATCAACGCTTCATTCTCGTCTGATTATATGTAACAATTGTTACTCTGTTTCTCATCATTCTCACAAATACCATGACTTCGATACATGTCCTCAATGTAAATCAAAATGGTCACCATATATTTCCGATTTTGTTGGTCAATATCGCAATTTTTCTTCTGTCCTCCGTAGAAATGGATTTTTACCCACCCATTATCTACCTCTACCTCACCATAGCTTTGCCACAAATGATACACCTCCATCCTCCGCTTCCTCCTCTAACGATAATCCCGCTGCAGTATCCAGCTCCAACACGCACATTATTCCCCCATCACCTTCCACCTCCACTTCCCATAACTACTGTCTTTCTGACATTATCTGAGAAGAACTTTAATAAATGCCATGAATGCTTCTATGGGATGTCGAACGTGTTCAGAATTCACCTGGGCAGATTCCTACATACTGTGGAAAAAATTCCGTATTGCATCTAAAGCCATCTGTATAATGTTTCAGTTGAAGATTGAAATCGTTGATCTCCTTTATGATGTCGTTGTTGATGACGTGGTCATCGAATCTGAAGTAGATATGTAGTCTGAGATCGGATCATCCTGGTGTTAGATACGGTTATTATGTTCTCCTTCTTGTGAATGACTTGGTTGACGAACTAGATTTAGAAATGTATGCTGAGATTGGAGCAGCCTGGTGTCAGATATGTTGCAATAATAATTCTATTTTACCAATATAACAGTAATAAATTTTGAAGAATGCCTGGCCTCCGATAGCCATTGCTAATTAATGATAGTACCACACTCAAATTGAAGATAGAAAATAGACAAGAAATCTTGTCCCGAAACAGGAACATTTTTTACCTGTAGATGAAAACAGGTAAGCCATCTTGCTCCAAATACTTTTAGAACATTTTTGTGGCAAATCAGTTCTCATCTGTCTGAATCTGCCATGCACCCACGAATGCTACTAAAGGGTTATGTCCACCTCTCCTCGTTTCGCGAATAGCAATATAAGGTTCCATTAGGCGTATAACTTCATCGTACTGTTTTTCCAGAGCTGGTTTAAGAGTATTTTTGCCAAAGTAATATCCGTCCCAATGATACATGAATAGGACCAAAGATTGGATTGCGTTCACCAGCACATAATGATATTTTTTCACCCGACCTTTCATCTGAAAGACTGCAATGGCATTTTTGCGAGGGTCGTGCTGAAAAGTTCCTTTTCCAGGCTGAGATGTAATCAGTCCACACAAATCAATGTCCAGTTTTTTCATATTTGGAAAGTTGGTCATGAAAAAGTCCAAACCCGTTTCTGGAGTTACAACATCTGCATGAGTTTCCGCTATACTTTTGATCTCATTTCTAGTGAACCCTTGCACAGGTTGCTCTTCATTGTTTGCTTCTATTGCATCCGGTTCCCGTTCCATTGACCTGTACAATGCGTGAATACAATTGACAGCGTTTGGGATTTTCTGAAAACAAACATCGCTGCTCATGTTTGTTTCTGGAAAAGTTGCGTCATACATCCATGAATTACGAGACAACTTCCTGACTGCCGCTTCCTCCTCCAAATGGTGAAAACGGCTTTTGGTAAAGTTTTGATTCTCATTCCTTTTGTAGACAGAGATACCGTTTTTGGAAAAGTTGTTGTGCTTCGTAGAGTTTGGCTTATACGCGGTCTTCCGATTGTGTTTGGTAATATTTTGATACTCATTCCTTCTGTAGCCATGGATATCGTATTTGGAAAATTTGTTGTCCTTCTTAGACTTTGGCTTAGACGCGGGCTTCCGATTCAAATCTTCCTCGCTTTCGTTGCTTTCTTCATCGCTTTCAATCTCAATTTCATCTTTTTTCTGCTTTGTAGTAGGACAGAACTGAAGACTAGTTTTGGCTGCTGGAGGCCGCTTCTTTGCGCTATTGATGGATTTCTTGCAAAGGTTTGATGATATCTTCTTTTACCCTCCTCGTTTCTTGGTTCATCTGTTCTATGAGAGTAGTGCATTTGCTCAGAAACATTTCCGCTTGTCCGATTTGGTCCGACATTTTTTGCTGCTTGGAAGGTGTAACGAGAATTCCTACGGGAGACCCATTTTGACTCTTTGTTGCAAGTCTAGTCAACACTTCAGCTTCAATTTTATTTGCCAATTGAGTACCCATTCGGGGGTTTGTTAGCATTTGCTGCAACTCCTCGAGTGTGTAGCTATCAAGGGCACTGCTAATGTCAGATGACGATGACATTCTGGCTTTTCACTAGATGAGAATTCTAGATTGTTGTAATCCGTGTTTGTGAGAATTCTAGATTATGATACCGCACCACACAAGCTTGTAGTTCATGAAGACGAAAGGAAAACATGTGAACTGAAACATAGCCATCCCATCGTGGCACCCACTTGTACTTCACAACATACCAAAATGTAGCGATTTGCCGACATGTTAAAGAACAGCCAGCAACAGAACCAGTATTCTGTCGTGGACATCGCAACAGCTTAGTCATCGTGGCAACCTTTTAGAGAATGAAAACAAAACAAAAACGTGTGTACTGAAACATAGCCCATCGTGTCCATCACTACTATTTCATCATATGCAGATCCCATCGCCAAGTTGCGATCGCCAAGTTGCGATCAGCCGACATGAACAGAAACGACGGAAATTGTATTCTGGTGCAGATACCACCCACCACCACCATACTACTGTACGGTACATAGTACTGGCATCGTACATGAGCGTGTAGAATTTTTCGATTTTAGGAGGATACCACCAGTACAAACAGTATGGTAACATATGTACGTGTACTAGTTCAAGTAATGTAACTGCGTACCGCTACGGTATGTTTCACATGAACTAGATACCACCAATGTGTACCAGTACGTACCGGGTTGGTTTTCAACTGACCATAACAGATAAAAAATTTATGTGTACAGCATGATGGCGGGCCAGACTTTGGTGTAGCATACTAGTAGCCGCCTTACGAAAGTTCATGCAACTTGGTGTGGTTTTTGTCTTTCACTCCGACTTCTGCGCCCGCCCACCCACCACAGAAGAGATGCACTAGCGTTATCACTCCGACTTTTGCGCCCCCCACAGAATAGATGCACTACGTTATGATGGCATTTCTCTTCCCTTTTCCGTACCATTCCCTTCTTACGAAATTTGATGCAACTTAGTTTGTTTTTTGTTATTCAAGATGATGCTCTATGGTATTAGTAGTACTAGTAGTAGTGTAACTTGTAAAACCAAAATTATAGTTTTCAAGAGTGGCCCGAGGTTACCTATCCTCCTAGTACTATGATAACACTGCTGTGGGTCTATGATACTAGTAATGGTATAGCCCACCTTTTTTCTTAGTATGTCATACCACCAATTTCATTTTTGTACCCAAAAAAAACCCACGCAGCAAGAACAACAAGGGCCTAGTAATACGCTGGTAAACTTAAGCTTTCAAACATAGATATCCATCTATTATCACATTTTTTCTTCATCAAATCTCATACTTTTCAAATATACTAGGTAAACGTAGTAGCACCACTATGATAAAACTGCTGTGGGTCTATAATAAGACGGCATAGTCCTGCCTTTACTCTTCTTATGTAGCGCTAATGATATAGATGTAAAGAAGAACAAATTTCCCCCCACAAAGCCAGGGCATATGTAATCCTAGGTTATCAAACACAGGTACTATGATTAGTAACTGAACAAGGGATGATGATATCAACAACAACAACAACAACGCCAAGAAGAACAAGAACAAGAACTACTTCTTCAAGAACGACAACAATTACGCCGACAACAATTGCATCAGCACCAACAACGAGGATTACAGTAACAATGACTCCAACACTAGGCCTGACTACTACTAGTCTATGTTTCACTACTAGCCTACTAGGCCTGACTACTCTATGCTGGACTACTAGCCTATGCCGGTCTAGTAGCCTAGTAGTCCATCCTAGACTAGTTCAGCCTAGTAGACTAGGCAGTCAGGCCTAGGTCAACAATAGTATTCTGGACTATTTAAGGCTTGACTAACTTAGTACTACCTATGCTTGATTAATTGCATATTAGTAGTAGTACGCTGGTGGACTGGTGTACTAGCTTACTAGTACTAGTCTGCTGGACTACTTCTACTAGTACTACTAGTACTACTAGTAGTAGTATTAGTATTAGTATTAGTAGTAGTAGTATCCTCAAGGCTACTCACTATTACTACTAGTCCCACCTCCTATTACTAGTACTTATGCGTGAAAAGTTTGATTCAGTTCAAGACTTTCTTTGGTCAGTGTTGTCTAATTTACAACCAGAAAACAAGATTTGTAGTAGTGTTGTTCACAGATGTTGTTCCCAGATCTTGTTGTTCTTGTTATCTGTTGTTTGTTTATTATCAAATAGGCTGGATTACTAGTCTATGGTGAACAAGCATAGTAGTACTAGTCTGGATTTATTATACTACTACTAGTACTATGTACTCCAACAAGCCTAGCACTACTAGGCTAGGCGAGCCTATGTGGACATAGTACTAGTACTAGTACTAGTAGGAGCGTACTACGCTGGAGAAGCCTAGGCATGACTAGCTTAGTCTCGTCTACCTTAGGCGGGACTAGCCTAAGCTTTAGTACTAGTAGCCCAGGCTGGAACAGCCTAGTACTAGGCTGGACTAGCCTAGGCTGGACTAGTACTAGTACTAGCATACGACATACGCTGGCTTACTACTACTGCCTACTCAAGCGTACGGTACTAGTATGCTGGACGAGCCTACTTTTACGTTAGTCGACTGCTGTAATTCATATGATTGGTTGACGCCGTAACACAAACTTAACTGGTGTTGTCATGTCACTGGACTTAGCCTAGTGTACTACTAGTACGATGTACTCCAAGCTTACTACTAGTAGTATATGACGTAGGCTATGCGAGTCTAGTTGTAGTAGTACGTATTAGTAGTAGTAGTAGCGTACTACGCTGGAGAAGCCTAGGCAGGACTAGCTTAGTCTCGTCTACCTTATGCTGGACTAGCCTAAGCTGGACTAGCCCAGGCTGTACTAGCCTACCGTACGGTAGGCTGGGCTGGACTAGCCTAGGCTGGAATAGACTATCCTAGGCTGGAATAGACTATCCTAGGCTGGAATAGACTATCCTAGGCTGGAATAGACTATCCTAGGCTGGAATAGACTATCCTAGGCTGGAATAGACTATCCTAGGCTGGAATAGCCTATCCTAGGCTGGAATAGCCTAGGCTGGACTACCATACGAGTTACCCTGAGCATACTACTAAACAAGCGTACTATGCTGGACGAGCCTACTTCCACGTTACGGTACGCTAGTCGTCTGCTGTAATTGAAACGTGTGGTTGCCGTCGGAACAGAAACGTCACTGTTATCATGACAGTTTGATTTCTGTCGGTGATTGCAACATGTACGGTAACTTCAATCGTGATTTATTTGGTTTCTAATGATGTCGCTGTCGCTACAAACTATGGCGGTACATTTTGTCACCGCGTTTCACTGTGTACTCGTACTCATGTGTGATTTTTTTTTGTCGTTTTCGCATGCAAAAAATACTGTTTCCCTTCATAATCTTACCCCGACTTATCAAAAGCAGAGTTGCTTTACCGTACTTGTACGATTGGCACTCCGTCCGAGCACGTAGAATCCCTCCGAAGTGCTAGTAATAGCATTAGGCCGGCTGATTCAGGTTTGAGATATTTTAGTGCGAAGTAACTGCCTTGTACTGCAAGACAATAGAGTGCATCGGAGAACTGATTAGTCGCTGGAAAGATTCTTGTTCGGCTTAGCTACCCAAACATATACATCTTGAAAGCACAAAATCTGCATCCCTTGCATATCTATATCATCAGGAACAAGATCCAGTTTTTCGTTACATAGGAGTATAAGATTGCTGCAAATCAACGGCAGCAGCATCAACGATCATCAGAACAACGTATCATCAATAGCGGGAGTGAAACGGTCAACAACGTGAGATAAATAAACAATGATTATGCTGTGCCAACCCAATTTCAGACGATGTATTTTCTAACTTTGGCATTTGTTCTTACTATTTCAGGAACCACAACGGGGGGAACTGACGATAGAATCAACAACAACAACAACAACAACCACCAGTCAACGGTCCCACAGCAACGAATTGTCAGCACAACCGAATCAACCGTAACAATAATTGTTAGAACAACAACAACGATTGTTGGAACACTGGATTGGAAATACAGATTCGAACAACAAACAAGGAATCAGAACAACGGATCGGAACAACGAATATTGTACCTGTAGGTTGGCATGTAAATTATATTATTGTTATTATTTACTCTGTACATCGATAGATTCTCACCAAATTTTGTTCAATTATTATCTATTTTTATAGGATACTACAAAATCTAGCGGTGACAGATAGCAACGATAAGCAACAACAACAGCAATAGCGGCGAAACCAGAGGACGCCAGTACTCCTCATCCACCAGCACAAATCTTCCAACTTGAACACAGATTTGTGTACGTACTCTCCGCGGCACTTCTATACAGCAACAGCAACTGACAGCATTTACAAGATCTCGGCAAATAACGGCAACGTATTGTTGGCGTGGCTCCTCCTCAAAAAGGCACTCCTCCCGTTACAACAAGACAAGTACTCCACCACCAAACAGCCCTACTCCTCCAACGGCGCTCCTTGTTATCTTCCTACAACAGCAATTCGTCTCCTGCTACGACGGTGCTGCGTCTCCTCCTACTCCCTTGCTCATCTCCTCCAACCGCAAATCGTCCCATACTCCAACGTCGATTTGTATTTCCTCCAACGGCGCTCGTAGTCCGCAACAACAACAAGAGGATTGAAAAGAATACGAATAATAATGGAGGAAGGAATAGCCAGAAAACAAAGAGAAAATAGGCTACGGCTACGTACAATGAAACAGAAAATGTCATCAAATTTTCTAAAGAATGTACCTCCAAAGTCGAATAGCCACGCAATTGAAGGAAGAGCTAGAAAACAAAGAGAAAGGAGGCAATCGCTACTTAGAATGAAACACAAAATGTCATCAAATTTTCTAAAGAATGCACCAACAAAGTCGAATGACCACGCAACTTACAACCACTTGTCTGCGATCAAACCCAAGAAGAAGAGGCGTCGAAGTAGATCTAGAAATCTGAAACATGTCAATCAAATATCATTGAAAGCAGTAACCAAGGATTTGTTTAAAGGTAAATTCATGGAATCTAGTTGGGGTGAACAAATTGTCGGAACGAAGGAATATACATCGACAGAGGCTGTGTCTATTGATTGTTTTGATATATTGGATAGTACAGATGAGAAGCATATTATAGCGGTTGATGAATCAGAACCATCGTTGCGAATCTTTGCAAAAGTGTCGAGAGACAAAGCGAAACAACACTTGGCTCAATCCTCCAGTATCGAAACTACCAGACGATTTTCGAAAGAAATTGTTGAAGCTAAACCCGAAGTTGTAAGAGGATCAAAATGTACTAGTATAAATGCTGGGTATGCTGTTATTGGTATTCGACCAAATCGCAACAACAGTCAGAATGGTGTGTATGTTTTCGAAAAAAATGTGGAGCAACACACAATAGATGAGCTGGAAAGGGAAGCGGCGCACATTGTGGAGCAAATGCAGGAAAGTTTATGTCGTCCTTTTCGCTAAATTTTTGTACCGTGAATCGACCGTGATGACAAAGGTTGTTCAGCAAACAACAATCACTTCTATTGGCGATCACGCTACTGCATTCTCTATAGGAAAGGATTATCATTCCAAATGCCATGTCGATGAGGACTATTACTACACTCATTTGACAGTAATTGGTCCGGAGCATGTAAGTCGTGACGAAGTCATTTATTACTTTGTCTTCCCAATGTACCATATCAAAGTTCCATTGAAATCAGGGGATACATTGCTTTTTAACCCGTTGGTATTGCATAGCTGTTCGAATCCTAAATACGAAGGATGTTATATTATGAGCGCCTATGTATCGCGCAAAACTGTACTAAGAGCTAATATATTATAAATGTTAATTCAGGCTAGTGGTGGTTTTCGGAACCTATTATCAGGTCCATTTTTGTCAGACGTGGTTACCGATTTCGTTGTAGGCTAGACTCGGGTCCAGCCAACGGTAGACCAGATGAAGCTATTTCAGCCTAGGGTAGACCGGATAGTCCAGCGTAGACCTGCCAGGTCTAGTCCAGCCTAGTATGGTACACCAGACGAAGCTAGTTCAGCCTAGGGTAGACCGGATAGTCCAGCGTAGACCTGCCGGGTCTAGTCCAGCCTAGTATGGTACACCAGATGAAGCTAGTTCAGCCTAGGGTAGACCGGATAGTCCAGCGTAGACCTGCCGGGTCTAGTCCAGCCTACGGTAAACCAGATTTAGCTAGTTCAGGATAGGGTAGACCGGCATATGGTAGTCCAGACCAGGGTAGTCCAGCGTACGCTATTCCGTTAGTCATTGTTTTCGAACCTAGTACGAGGCCCTTTGATGTCAAACGTGGCTATCGGAACCTATTATCAGGTCCATTTATGTTGGTCGTTGTTTTGGAACCTATTATCAGGTCCATTTCTGTCAGACGTGGTTTGCGAATTCGTTGTATGGTTGACATGACGGTGCTAGTCCAGCCTACGGTAAACCAGATTTAGCTAGTTCAGCATAGGGTAGACCGGCATATGGTAGTCCAGACCAGGGTAGTCCAGCGTACGCTATTCCGTTAGTCATTGTTTTCGAACCTAGTACGAGGCCCTTTGATGTCAAACGTGGCTATCGGAACCTATTATCAGGTCCATTTATGTTGGTCGTTGTTTTGGAACCTATTATCAGGTCCAGTTCTGTCAGACGTGGTTTTCTAAACCATTCACACCTAGACATGCCGGGACTAGTGCAGCATACGTTAATTCGTCTTTAGCTAGTAGTTTAGCCTATTGTCAGGTTCAATTTTGTAAGTCGTGCTATTCAGAACCTATAGTCAGGTCCAATTATGTCAGTCGTGCTATTCAGAACCTATTGTCAGGTCCAATTATGTCAGTCGTGCTATTCAGAACCTATTGTCAGGCCCAATTATGTCAGTCGTGCTATTCAGAACCTATTGTGAGGTCCAATTATGTCAGTCGTGCTATTCAGAACCTATTGTGAGGTCCATATTTTGGTGTTATTAACACACAACGGCAAAGTATGAGTGGCAATCCTATTATTTTCCTCTTTCCCTTCCGACATATTACCTACCTTAATCAAATTAAATGAATGCCGGGTCGAATCATGTCATCAACAAAACCAAACAACAACAACAGCAATGTTCCCGTTCCGCGGAGCATTCTATCGCAACGAAAACAAAATAGCGAACCTACCAGTGTGTCCGGTCTTGTCTCAAACACAAAAGTCGTTGTTGTGAAGTGTCATACAAGAAGATTATCCAAGAATGTGTCTTCCAATAAGAAACCGAAAAATTCAACACAACATTACATGGATCCAGCCACGTTTGCAGAAGTAATAAAGATCCACAAAGAGGACATGGCACACTCGCAAAAGCATTCCAAAAACAAAGTCTCCAACCGTAAGAATAAGGAGGCCTGGAATTCGTTTTGGAAACAAGCTGCAACACCGCAATCAGCGTTCAAGATGAAGGTATTGAAGCCAAGGTTTCAATTGGATTCTGTGGAGTACCGCGAAAGAAGTAATGAGCTTAATCACGGCGACGTAGACAACAAGCTTAACCCATTCTTATATCATTTTGAAACTGGGTTTGATGTCTTATGTGCAAAAAACGGCCACTTGGTACTCACCATACTTAATGGATGCAACAATATTAAACAACGTGAGAGCAAGACTAAACAGCCAAAAAGGGCATTTCGACGAGGTAGAAGGTTTGGAGATTTGGGAAGAATGCTTAAAGTATGTAACAGAGGAAGTATTGCCTTTCTCGGAGGAAGGCGACACTGGTTGCGTTGACCACGTGTGGGCTATGGGTATCATTATGGCATATGTATTATGCGGTTATCCGGCATTGAAATCAACGGATGACATAAAGTGCTACAACAACTTGGGTATTGGACAACCAGTACAATCTGGAGAACGAGAGAGGCTCGAACTGAATGGTCATACTTTCCCACCAAAGCAATGGTTTAAACTGACGCCGGAAGCCAGAAAACACATAAAGGAATGCATACATTATCACCCAGGTAACCGTCCCTGTCTGTCAAGCATTGGGTTCAACGAGTGGTGCACAACAACTGAAGAGGCAATCATTGAAAAGTACCGTAGAATGTACATCGAACAAAGCGATGACGTAAAGGAACTAAAGAAAGAACCCGAGAACAACGAGATTAAAGACAATTGGAATTCATTTATGAAGAGAGCGACAAAACAATCTAAGAGTAAAAAACGCAAACTCAAACAATTTCAAAACAAACAGAAAATGGACAAAGAAGATGGAAACGAGAGAAGCATTGTGCAATGGCTCCATCTTTACGAAAAACGTTGGAAATCACCTGAAGATTTGGAGGAGTACAACAACTATCCCGTCCCGCATGGTGCATGGGGACGTGTGAAATAGTACTAATAAGCTTCATGGCCCAACCTAATCCTACCTATGAATACACATTTGTTGTTCGTAACCATTAAAAAAAACCTATTTGCATTTATTTTTTAACCGAATTGACAGTCGGAGTGACCTTCGAATTGTTTTTGTCGGAACATTAGGTACTGCTGCAACATTCCTTTTACGTTTCTTTACACATTCTGCAGTATGCTCCTTTCGCTTTGATGATGTACTACACTCAACGTTCAACAAAGTTGTACGTGATTTAGTGTCATTCAAATTATGCCCGGGTGTGATCTTTGGTGCTCCCGTTGAATCGCCTTTTGGATTATCCTCCTCATTAAAAGTTTTCTCGTCCTTTGACACAGTGTCTACCAGATACCTATTATCCACCGTTATATCCGATGTGTCTGGAGATTGGGACTCTGTTGACATCGACTCTGGCGTGGTCGTCTTGGAACCTATTGACATCGATTCTGTCGTAGTCATCTTTGAACCTGTTGGCTTTGTTACTGTAGGACACATCCCGTGCGGGATAGTCTTGGAATCTGTTGGCTCTGTTTCTGTTGGATGTTCCAAATTCTGTCCACCTTCATTTTTCTGAAATGAATGAACTGGTTTCCGATTTACCAACACACCCACTTTGGTGATTCTGGACTTGGATTTCTTCGCAGAGTTAGTCGTAGATGATTTTGTTTTGTAGGACGTTGAAACTTTAGTTCCCGACTTCCCTTCAGTATCCTCCGTTGTGTGTTTTTCTGTGTTTTTGGTCCATACGTCTATCAAGTCGGAACTATCACCGCCATAATCGTGTGTTAACACATCAGTAATCTTCCCCTCTACACCCTCTATACCTAGTTCGTTATACTTCTGCCTGAGTACCTTTATGAAATTTGCATACTCTTTTCGGAATTCGACCGGGCACATAGCAGAAACAAATGAACAGAATTCATTTCTGATTGCAGTTGCAGATAGAACCGCTGATGTTTCATCATGTTCTTCGTCAAGTTCGTATAAGAGTTTACTGCCATGTTGTGATATCCAGCACACGTAGAAGCAGACAAACACTCCGCAGTTGATTGAGTCTTTTTGTGTTGGAAAAGAGGAAAAAACACATCTCAAGATACGGATTCTTTTGTATTACTGGATTGGTTTGGTCGGTATCGGTAGAGAAGAAATCGGATAAAAGCAGTACTTCCTTCTCCGAAGGAAAAATGCTCTTGGGAACCATGGGATCTAATTGGATAGCCAAATATTGTCCATTGGATCCACGGAACACAAGATTCACTGCCCAGTGTGATCCACCCGAATTAATAGGGATAATGAACAATCTTCTTTTGGGGGTGATGGTGAAGTCAAAATTAATTGATTTCCTATATTCTTCGTTGTCACTTGATAAATACTGGTAGAACATTGGGTAAAATATATGTACCGTCGGGGATGCAGACATAGACATCAGGAAGCACCAAAGCGAAATAGTGTAGTCGCTCAACCATGCAGCAGCCATATCTCCAGGTGCCGACAAATGTAAAGACCGATAATCTTCAACAAAAGATTCATAGCTATCCCACGACGTTTTTGGCACACCAGTAGCAAAAGATCTGTCGTATAGTGCTAGGTAATTTCTCGCCCTATCTTCCTTGAATATATCAACAAACATTGGCCATGACTTTCTAGCAACCTTTTCAATCACAAGCTGAGATATAGGTAGACCCAAAAACCTGGAGGAAAAACTCCGGGTTTTGTTGAGTTTGTTCGCATGTTTCTGCCTATGAAGATAAACACCGAAGCAGTGAGCAAGTTCTCTATCAATCAAAACAGGATCCAACCCTTGGTTTTCAGAGAATTCGTCATGACACTTATTGAAAAATGATAAAATTGCAGACAGGCCTGCTAGGTCACACTGAAAATATATCCGCATCAGTGTCCTTTCATCTGGTTGCGGAAGATATAGTTCTTCAGAGTAACCACCGGAAGAGTAACATATTGAATAACAGTTCAAACCAGTTTCAGATGAAGAATGGTAGGCAATGTCAACATTGCTTTTTGAGGCATGACCTATCACAAGCGACATTAAAATCTTTTCAGCTTTTGGTAGTGTGATTTCAAGCCTGTGATCACCCTTGATGGAGGTACCTAACCGTAGAACGCATTTGTCAACAACCGCCAATCCTTGTTTATACTCATGAAGGTCAACATTGTTGTAAAAAGTCCGGCTATCAATTTCAAATCGTGGTTTCTCTATCTCGTCTGTTGCACTTCGGACGTATTCTGACTGAATTATAGTAACACTGAACCCATTTATTTCTGTAGTTACGTCCACAAGACAATTACTGCCAAGACGTGATTCGATATAAGAAGGTCGAATTGTTTTGGGCAAAAAGGGACCTGACCATTTATCATTCATAGATTCTTCCAAGTCTTTAAAGTAATTTTTGGAAACCTTTCCTACCATTGACATAAGACTGAAGTCCAATCTACCAACCTTGCTTCTTTCTGGTTTGGGGCGGCTCCAGTCAATCTTACAATGGTAGATAGGTATCCGTATATCAGGATTTGCTGGGTGAACAATCATGAAAACATTCTTGTCTGTTTTCCGAATTACAAACGTCGCTTGTTTCTTATCTCGGCATTCTATTGTCAAAGCTGCTGTAACGTCGCATCGATTTGTTATCTCTCCATTAGCAGGGCTACCATTACTTTGTATGTATTGGAAATGATTGGAACTACGAGTGAACGTTATAGGGCCTGTATCCATTCCTGGTTGAGGCGACGGAGGAGGACTCTCAAAATCTATAGAGGAGTTGGAGGAGGTGGTGCTCACCTCATCTGTTTGTGAGGAGTGGCGAGATCGTTCCTCCGTGCGGTATAACTCAGCATAGGCAATTTCTCGTTCAATAGTGTGTTTTGTGTCAATAAGTTTACGCTGTTCCCAAAAGCTTTGTTTTTCCTCCACGGATGAAAATTGACCGAGACAATCAGAACAGAAAGATGCGTCAAGTTCCTCTAGCTCGGTTTTAACTTTCCGGTCTTCTTTTTCGGTGATTGGGGGTTGCGTAAAACCACGATGGCAAATAACACAAGTAGAGGATGGGCGGTGAATCATCTTACCAGTGCATCTCCGACAGAATCCATATTCGTCGGAGCAAAATTGTTCAATACGCCCATGGAAATAGGATTTGCAATCCTTATTACGGCACCTTTTTTTACGTCGTTAGACCATATTGTTTGGTCGCCAAAATAACAGCGAGACCCACTGGCACATAGCAAAGCACCTTTTTGGCAGTTATTGAAATCAGAATTGGATGCTTTGCAGTATTGACTGATATGGACAGATGGATTCTTCAGTTTGGATCCCAAGATGTCTTCTCTGACTGTAGAAGGATTATCAGTTATGATGAACTTGCCCCTTTTTACATTGTATTCTGAACGATGAACGACATCAGAAAACTTATCTTGGGAGAAGGCATCACTCAGTAACTCCCTAAGACAAAATTTGCTCATATTCGATCGGTAGCGGATATCAAGAACAAAAAGAAGTGCTCTCAGCTCTTTGGTTGTCACGAGTTTAGAGTCTGCGAGCAATGGTATTTGCTCCGATAGAGTTCTTGTGTCGATAATCGGTTGGGGATTTGTGCCTTTTTTCTTTGAGTTCCGACGGGGAAGTTTGATACTGTTCCTTTTAGTGTCAACCGTAGGACGTCTTTTGTGCTTGGGTTTGTGTGTGTCCTGCTTGTTCAAAGAGGAAGGGCCTGAGGAATCGTCTGCAAAAAGATTGTGGATAGTCGTTGGAGTAATGTATTTCTCAAGTATAATAGACAGTGACAAGGACACTTGGTAGCAAACCTTATTCACCTGACTAGGTAGTTCCTCTTCAGTATTTGTAGTCAGGGAAGAGAAAGAAAGTCTTTTCATTTCATCAAATAAACATATACTGGAATCAACTTCAGGATGACGAGTTGATAAGAGATATGTTTTACAATCCAACTTTGACCATTGACGTGTGGTTGGGTAGTTGTCCTTGTTTAGAACGTGAACAATGAGAGTCTCTGTGAACTTATTCAGTAAAAGGATATCATTCACAGTACACTTTGGATGGTAGATTGGTAATACCTTCAAACGCCTGGGATACACCGTTACTAAATTCCAAAGAAACCTCGTACCTGCAGAATCCAAATATGTGAAGACCGGAAAATAGATTATGTTCGGACAAAAGGATTTGCCCTCATCATATTCTAATACATAATTAATCTTGTAGGATGGTTTCACAATACCACAACAGATGGCGTTGTGGCAAAAGAAACGGGGTCTAACAGAATTGGGCGGAATACTCTGATGATTGAATAGATCAACAATAACATTCAGAGCGAGCGGTGTCATGATACCTTGTTGGTTGTCGAGTAATCCACGAACGGTAGTTGATAATTGGGGGGCCTCTTGAATGGAAACACTTCGATGGCCAACAAAAAGGTTTTCCAAGCTTTCCTTTATTTTGATCTTTTCTATACCGTAAGACTTGCCGAGTACAACTGAAATAGTGTGTATCATTTTCGCACAATCTTTTTTTTTTTAGTGCAGGCTCGGGAACAACAACATTGGGTGCGGATGCGAGTGATTGGGTAGGATTGGAGTCCGGTGCATTAGTGGTCAGTACAGACCTAGGGGTAGAAAGCTTCAGTGGAAATATAGGAGGGGGCAAACTATCGTCTGACTCACTATCAGAAAACACCAAGCGTGATTCAGTAGGAGGTACCAGATTTAGAGACATTGGTTTAGATGGGATTGACGGCGTTTGATTACACTCGTCAAAATCACTTCCCATTATTGCAAGAATGGCACCTTCGGTAGATTGAGACATATGGGATTCATGCGGGTCAAGTAAGGATCGCTGCGTCAAATCTTCTCCTACTGGTTGGGGTAACTTTGGTGACTCATTGTCAATAGAAGGAGTACAATTTTGGTGGGGTTTAATACCAACAAGCGATTTGGCGGCCATTTTGATATCATCTGTATTGGCAGATAAATTGACCGAAGCAACATCAGTCGATTCGGCACACATACGGATTTCATCTAACGTGAGCGAAGGAATAGAACCATCATGGGAAGGAACTGAACACAATTCATTAGATCTGGTACCCATTCGAACATCATCTAACGTTGGTAGGCTCGTTGAAACTGGTGAATTAACAGAACCATACAACCTCCGTGAGAGGGTGTGGGTTCCAGGCTTGTCTGGAGGGGGACATCCATCGCCAAGATTTGACGGTGAGTTTAAATCAGGCTTTTCGGAGAATCGAAAGTCAACGTTGAAAGAAGATAAATCAACACCAAGTAGTGTTGAGGCAAATCTGTCCGTGATACTGTTCAGTGAAAAAGTAAGACATTCTTGGTCCTGAAGTATAATACCACCACCATCCATAGAGTCACCAAAGTTACTTTCATCAAAGAAGAATCGGTCGTATTCGTTGAGCGAAGTTCTGTCGCGCGATCCATTAGACCGACTAGTGGAGTTGGTCTGGAGGGAGAAGGGTTGGAGGTCAAATGGAAAAGAATCTGGATTTGGGGAGTAACGGAGTTCTTTGCCTGAAATGCTGACATTATAAATGATGAAATCACCAGGCTTAATATCCGATAGTGGACAAAAGTTAGATGTTGCTCGGTTCGTTAATCCAGTCTGATTGGGGTTGATATTTGTTAGCTTGTTCAATGTTTTGATACCAGACCTGTCCAGATTACCGTCAACGGTGTTTTGATGATGGATATGTTCCCGGTCAATTTTTGTCTGTTTCTTGAGATGATAAGGACGATTGATTTGAGCACCGGAAGTATAAACAGAGGCTCTCCTATTCCGAGGACGACGACTGGAGTTACGGAAAGTTGTTAACTCTCCTTTGGAAGTTATACGTTTTCCTTTGGAATTGGTGGAATCCAAATAGCGAGGTGCGGGCAGCATGTGTATTGGACAATAAAGGTTCTGTGTGTCAATTGTTGTTGGCAAATGCAATTCCAATAACGTAGAAGTGGAAGTGAATGGATCGGACTGCGTACGGGGCGGAATAGCCTCGTTGATGAGCTGACGTGAACATAGGGACAAACAGGACTCGTGGTAAACCAAACCTTCCACCAATCCAGGTACGGGAATAGTCAAAGGTAAAGGCCAATATGGATGTCTTTTGGCAAAGTCAAAAATGATGGGAAAACATGCGCAAATAGAAGACCTCATCTGCGTGAATTCAACATGTCGAGTGCAGGAAGTAGTGAAGTTAAGAATATTGCGGGCGGCCATAATATCTTGCTCAAACTCATGCCGGTTTCTATCCGGAAATTTGTAATTCGAACAATGATTCCATTTGAAAACAATTCGATGGGTTGTTGAGTCATCTTCACGCTTCAAAACAACAGAAACACCATCTACTCCGTAATGATTTTCAACAAACGAAGGTTGGGCTTCAGGAACATATGTAACCACATCGGCTTCTTTGCTGTTGAAATGATTTATCATTTGTCCAATGGAAGATAAAGTAGATGATTGTTGAGTAGATTTAGCGGCACATTGAATACCAACCTTCGACATAAGCTTGGAAACTGAATCATTATACAGAGAAGCAAAGGCGACATTGGTCCAGTGAGGAGGTTTTCTACGTTCATTGGAGGCTAGGAGTTGGCCAGCGACAGTTTCGTCTAAATTGGTGCGTTTGAAACCCATGCGGAGCGATCTTTTAGTTGGATCCGATGGAGAAAGTTTCCGGTAACGGAATTTGAGAGCGAAATCTTTTGCAATCAAAGATGAGGCGTTGATCATTGATTGTACAACATGGGAATTGGATTGGAAAAGAGAATGAAGCTCTTTTAAGAAAAAGAATTGCCCGGCAACAATACGGGAATTGGCTTGGTGTATATTTTCGTCAAAGCCCTCACTGTTGGCGAAAACAGTCCAAAGCTTTGGATCATACTTCAAAAGGTACAAAATGACATCGGCACAATGCTTAGTAAGAGGATTGTTGTTGAGATCGAGTAGGGCGGAATATAAACTGATAAGATTTTGGAAGAAGGAATCGCTGGATGTTGAATCGGACAAAGCAAGCATGTATCGAGTAATCGTTTGTTGAGAGGAAGCAACCCAAGTGTTGTAGGATTCGACCCCTTCACTACCACCGGATTTGTAGTTAGTAAATAAACGGTCGTGTTTGGATCTAACAGATCTTGTGAGATGCTGGAGACACAAGGACACCAAAAAGGAGATTCCAAATTGATGAAAAAAGGCTTCGAATGTAGCTACTAATGGACCTTGGTCGGTGAAAAATGTATACAAGTCAACGGGGGTGCCATGTTTCCAACAACACTGTATAACCCAAGATAATTCAGAAGTCTTTTCCGCAGGAATGATAGCCCACGCAAGAGGTATTGTGTCGCCGTAACTAGTCTTGGTTACAAGAACAAAACATACACCATCATAATTATGTTCTTTGTAATGGAAGCAATCACCGACAAACACTGGAGTAGTTAATTTCCCGAAATATTTCCCAGAAGCGATTGGGGTAGCAACAAAACATCTATAAAACCGATTTTCAGTGTCAGTCTGAAGAATAACAGTTGCTTCAGGATTCTTTAAGGCAAATGCCTGCATCCAGGTTGAGTGGGTGCATGATTGTTGATTGGGTAAAGATTTGAGCATGTATTCAAAACACGCATTTCGAGATCGACGTAGCATCTTTTTAACCTGCCTCGGTTTGGAAGTGGAAGTGAGACCAGATACTAGAAACCAATTATACAGACTTTTTTGGGAAGTGTCATCGGGAGATGGGCTATTCATCATACATTCGGACATAAATTGCTGGAATGGAGGGAAATGAGTTAAATATATTTGTTCCTTTATCGAGGGTAACGTCTGATGGAGACAACAATGTTGATCGAAAGATGGGAAAAGAGTTTTGTCCAACCACCAAAAAGTAGTATCGGAATCCGTCCGGTTCTTCCGAGTCTGGAAAGGTGCATCATGGCTTGAACAGACAACTCTGATCACAAGATCGCAACACACGCACTTAAAAGAACGATTGGTACGGTGGGAGCGGTAGTTTGTTCTATGAAAGGTGGTGATCTTAAATCCCCACCGATTGAAGCAGTATGCTCCGAGAGAGTCGAGCAAATTGTCTGTGGAGGAGGAAAAAACAGGAGGCCGATTGCGGAATTGCTGTAATGACATGGGCGACCATGACTTAACGGGTTTATGATCGGAAGTCGACAAATTGATCATCGGAAACTTTGCTCAATGCAGAAAAGGATAGGTCGGGAAATAGAATGAGTAATAACCGATGTAAAATGAATGAATGATAGGATGTGAATCGGGAAAAAAGTACGGTACAAAGTACAGAAAAATAACGGAGCGACGATGAAGGGGGGGGGGGGGGGGGGGGGGGGTGAGAAATATAGACTAAAAAAATTTACCGGCTAAAACAGACATTTGACCGAAATTAATGATAGCGATAAAACGTTACAAAAATAAAATACATGGGTGGAACGAATATAAGCCAGAAAAAATTACGCGTGGAAAAGGAGGAAGGGGAACCTATCACCAGGCTCAAAGGTGAGGATACTACTTTTAAAAACCGACACTGAGGTCCAGCAGAACATAAACAGCAGGTAAAGTACCTACGGTCAGGCCCAGTAGCAATAATCGCCAAATTTTTGACAGGGGACGAGGCCGACGCAAATTTTAAAAACCTATTTTCAGGCTCTTGCCCTTGAGGTAGTGCTTCGATGTTTTCGGATGAATTTTTTTTTCTTCTTTTTTTTGCTGATTAACAATGTCGAATGGGCGTCCGAGACCGCTTTTCGTTTCGAGAAAAGTTGCGGTTGCGAGCGAAAAATTCATTACGGTTTGTTCGTTTTTGGAAAAAAACCGTTACCGTTCGTTTCGATGAAGTTGTAAAAGTAATTACTATGTAACACACTACTAGGGGTAGAATTTGAGTAGGAGTGATAATTATGAATGGATTAATACTTTACGAAAATGGATGGAAACTTAAAATGACGAAAACAACAAACGATGAAAACGACGAAGAAACAACCTATCAATATTCACCCAAAATAACACCACTATCCACAACAAAACACTCCCCTTGTTGGTCTCCAGCAACAAAAATGTTCTACACAAGCGGCCTATTTGCCAGAGCAGCATGACATGTTCAACAGGATGACCTCGATGGTGTCCCAGCGAATACCCAACTTGCCTACAGTTGCAAAGGGGCAGATTTCCTTGAGTTTTGCACTACCATGTTTTGCACTACCATATTTGGCTACCTCGATTATCCACAAACAGTAACTGAAGAGAAGGTGTTTGGCTTCCTTTTCTATCAGGCATATCGATCCTGTAGGAGAAGAGGCCAATCCCAAGAGGGAGGTGGGAACACCACAAATATTCAACGCCACCGACTATGGCGCCGTGATGGCCAAATACAACAATAGTAGTAGTAACAACATGGATCGCAAATCGCTGTTGGAGCTGGAGCAGATGGACCATGATCCTGTAGGCTATGACACTGTGAATCAACACTTGTGTTCCATCCTCAAAATATTGAGGCATCAGAGGAGTCAAAATGCCAACAATCTTACCAAGGAACACATCTGCTCTGAAAGAGTCACCCAACTGCTGCAAGTCGTTCAAGTCTGAAAGAAGAAGATCAAATGAATGAGATTTGATGAGAAGATAGATCATGCCCTTTCACCATACATGAATGTGCAAAACATCGAGCGGATAGAGGATTTCTTGTTCTTTAAGAATTGTTACAAACCAAATTATCACGTGGCATCCTTGAGAGACAGATACTGTTTCCTTATGACACATGGGTGGTGTTCTCCGCTGCAAGTCCTTATTCAAATTCGAGCTGTCCGATCTGTGTGACCTTATCAAATACGATGAAGGCACACACACCTACCAGATCCTAATTATGCAAATAATAACAGGCAAAACAAACGGTCAGAAAATTTAATATGGACGCATTATGAGACATCGAAATGTTGACATGTGCCAAATTGGTGCGTTGGGCTTCTATTTGATGGCACAATTCCATTCAATGGGCAAGCTTGCTCGATATGACTTTGCAAGTAACGCCAATTGGTTTGACGTCAAATTACTCACAGATTGTAGTAATAACTCTGACAATCAAGACTTGATCACGGACCAAGCGTTTGCCAATACAATGAAAGACGCATGCAAGGCTTTGGGTATTGCTTCAAAGCACTTTGTTCACTTTGGCCGAGGAACCGGTGCGGTTGCATGTGAGATGCAAGAGGTCAATCCCCAATACATCAAAATGATTGGCAATTGGAATGTTGATGTCAGAGAGGACTGATATTCTTCCAAACTCCCTTTGAAGGCTATGAGGGCCTTGGCTGGGCATTCACAAGATAAAGGGGGGTTCTTCTTGCCAAGAAGTACTATTGATCCACCTCCAGAGCTTTGTTGTAAAGTCTTCCCCTTCCTTGACAAGGCAATTAGCACCATTGATAACATCCTAAAGCCGGCTGCTCAAGCTTTCTTTGAGCTCCTCCTCAATTTACAATGCGGGGTACTGCAGGAAGCGGCCATCTTGATACACCAAGGTAGAAAAACCGGCTCTTCTCCTTGCCTGTCTTCCAAACCAAACTGTTCAAGACTTATCAAGCAACACTCATTGACAAGGTCATCCCCAAAGCAACAATGGGAGCCACTACTACCTCAATTGAAAGGAGTGTCAATGTTGCCCTTCCGGGGTCAACCAATTTGACTCCTCGTAGTATGGGCCTCGGAAACAAGAAGCAGCTTGTAACACCCCCTCCTCCCCTGAATACTACGAGGAGGAGAGCAAGGAGGAGGGGTAGTTAGGTATGTAATACCATGGTCGTAAGGGAGAGCACAAAGGGAAGGAGGGGGGGGGGGGATTGCTCTTTCTTGCTGCTGTTGTTGTTGGGGGGGGGGGGGGGGGGGGGGGGGGCTTCTTGCTTGCAGTTTCGCGGGGGGACAAGGATAAACCTGCTCTCTCCACAGTCCACCGTGTTGTATGTGTGAAAAAATACTTTAGTACCACTTTCGATACTAAAGTACCACTTTTGGTTCTTAAGTAATTTTTCCGGCTCCGTGTTGAGCAACTCAAAAAGCATTTTTAGGATATTTTCACACACAACTACGTGTGTTGAGCAAGTAAGTATTTGCTCAACACACGAAGTTGTGTGTGAAAATCTTCTAAAAATACTTTAGTACCATTACAAAGAGGGTACTAACTCACGGGATTAAGCAGCAGCACTACAAGATTGATTGATTCCTTGACACAACTTGTGTAGAATCTAGTAGAATCCCTACTAGACCCCGGATTTTGGAAACTTCCCCGTACAGTAGGATCTAGTAGTAAACTACTAAGTCCTGGATTTCAGAACTTAATCACGCATACATTTTCAGCCGTTCTTACCGTTCAAAAGTATTTTTAGTGTTTTGTCTTAAGTAACTTAGTATTTTTAAGCTTTTGTCACATACCAACTCTGGGTATTGTTGAGCAATATATATGGCAAAGAGGGAACTAACGCGGGATTAGCAATAGCAACAGGGATTTCGCTCATTTGATTCCTTCACATTGTGTAGAATCAAGTAGAATCCCTACTACAACCTTGATTTTTTGCTGTTTTCCCCCGTTAAAATTCATTATTTCAAAATCAACCACTTTGCAAAAGCAATTTGCAAAAGCAACTCCCCCCCCCCCCCCCCCCCGACCATGGGAATAGACCCTTTTCGCTGCTTCCTATCCTACTAGTATTACAACAACAAGCAACCCATTCTATTACACTGTAAGTCATTGCCGGTCCTTTGTTTGCCGGAAGGTGAGTCGTCGTCGTTGTTGTCAACAGTCATTTGTTTATTCCTATCTCACGACACTCTTCTTGCTGCTCCTTTTTTACTTTTGACCATGGGAATAGCTCCTTTCAGCAACCATGGTTTGAACTGTACCACCTTGAAAGAGCAAGGTTCCAGCTCCCCAGAATCAATGTACTGCTCCAGCTAAAGATCTTTGGTCTCGGACTCGGTCGGTCATTTACGGACGCAACAAGAACAGCAACAACAACCCAACGTCGGTCTGTAGCAGACAGGAATTCTTCATTGAGAAATCCTATAATAGTAAGAAGACCCCGGCCTCCCCCTCCTTCTGGATCTCCGGCGGTCGCTCCTACGATATCGGATCCAATTGCTCCTGAAGACCCCGCCGTGGATGATGAGATCTGGTTGCTCCTTTGGTGACACGGGGATCGCTCCTGGTTGACGGACGCAACAGCAACAACAACAACCCAAGGTCGATCTATAGCAGCCAGGAAGTCTACGAGGATCTTTGGTCGCTTCTTCTTCAATCCTGGCGGTTGCTCCTTTGGCGCAAACTGTTGATGATACTGAAGACGTTGATAGTACTGCTGCTGCTGGACCGTTCGTTTCTGAAGGCGACGTCATTCCTACTCAAAGTACAAGCACTGCGCTGCTCCGATCTAGGGGATTGGTGTATCCATGGCATTTGAATTACAATCACTGTCTTGGATCATTGCAATCGATACGAGGATTGACGATTCCAGCGGCGATACAAGACGCGTCCTCCGCCTTGTGCCCGATCTGCCCAGCAGACTCAATATTCATCATGACTTGCTCTCTAGCAAAAAATACGTCTACAAACTAATTCTAGCTCTTTTTCTGGCATATACCCTGGTCCCTACTCTGCTGTGTATTAGTCTGTTCTGGGAGTATCGAAAAGAGTGCTAGGTGAATAGTGCTCAGAGGCAGCACCGAGTAACACTACTACTAGAAAATCACGTACTACTTCTACCTATACTACGTACCACTCACACGGAGTATTTCGGAATTGCCAAAGTATCAATCCATTATCAGAGTAGAAAACGCTACTAGTAATTGTGTACGTCACATAAACGATGCTCGTGCTTTCGTAAAATTCGTGCGATATTTTAAAATATTCCGAAACATTTTGTTGCGCGCACAATAAATAATTCTCTACCTATTTTTGCACGCAACAATTTCAAGTAGGACTATTTTCCTATCCATATTTTCACCCCTTGTTTCATGGTTGCTTCCAAATTTTTCTATTCTACAATTTTGTTTCATGCTTACCCCGTTAATATTTACTCGCCATTGAATTTTTGTTATTTTCCACACGAAACTCATCTTTTGTAATAATATCCTCTATGTACACTGATATTGTCGTAGCGTTGATACCATTTTCTGAACAAATATACGAGCTTCTTGATAACCAGCAATGTATTCTGTTACGTCACTTTCACGTTACTCACACTATCTTTTTCGAATATCAAAATCCAACAACCATATTTTTGTACTAATAAGAAAATATTTTATCCGCATTTGCAATACTCTCCGACATTTTACAATATTCACGCTACGCTTATCAAATACGGAAATACAACAAACATATTTTGTAACAAATACGAAAGTATTTTATCAGCCTTTGAAATTATCTTGTTTATTGTATTATATTCGAACAGAAGACCCGGAACAATATTGTGCAAACCATAAAATAATAATGAACTAGCCGTTCTACTATTGATGTTGATATCATCCATTACTCTTGTTCGTTTTTATTGTATTCCATGAAAAATTTGTAGTCCTCATCATCTTCGCCAAGAATCTCAACCAAGGTACGTTTTCGCTTCCGTGTTTTTCCCTCTTTGTTCTCCTCCTTATCTTGTTGTTTACGATTGCTATTTTGCTTTTGGTACATTTTAAGTATTTCCGTCTCTAATTCTTTTGACTGTTGTTCCTCCCTTCGTTCTTCTAATTCGCTTACTAGGTATTCGTAAAGATCTTGTCCCTCGTTACTCCACCCCTCCTTATTTCCAGACTTACCGTCAGTGAATTTTTTTCTCAACCTCGTGCCCTTTGTTGTGTTTATCCACGAGTCGTAGTCGTTGTAAAGGAAAAGCAATGCAAAAGCTTCATCGCTTGGTGTGAAAATGGTACTGATTGTCATTCTGACTGATTTTCTTTTGAAGTCTGTCTGTTTTGGTGACACAGCTCCAAGAATTCTTTTCATGAAGTATTTGAATTCTGGTGAATTTTTCCGCCGATAGTCTTCGTGCAATTGGTACCTATTTTCTGAGTTAACGTCTTGTGTGTCCGTGATTAGAACCGTTCCTGGGAAACTATCTGGTATCTGGTTGTTTCTTTTATCGTCTACGTGTCAGTGTTAATACGACCAAAATGTTAGAATGGATTATGAACGATTGCATGCCGGCAGTCATTTTCTTGTTGGTTGCGTACCTTTGTAGTTTTTCCTGGCAAGAGTTTGAGCATTGTGCCTACACGCAGTCACTGCTCGGCAATAAATTCCACTCCACTTTTGGTCTTTTATATCGATTGTATTTGGTATTTCATTGTTATTCGCTTGTTTTACAATTTTGAATATCGTCGCCTTAACGAATGTAATCTCTGGCGGGAATTTAAATTTCCTGAATGCTTTTTCTTTGACGTGTTTGACAATGTTGTTTTCCAAGTTATCGTTATCGTATTGTTTTGTTGTCAGTAGAATATTTCTGTTGCTACTGTTGGTGGTTGTATATGTTTGGCTATCGTTTGTGTTTGTTCGGTCACTTCCCGATACACTGCTGTTTGGGCTGTTTGTGTTATGGGTAACAATGGTTCTACCTGTCACCGGACTGCAAATAGTACTCAGTTCCACCATAATTTTTTTGTTAACTCGTGCACATCAACTTACCGTTTTTACCTTTGATTGATTTGGCGCGCTATTTTTATGATAATAATGTTGTTTGTAGGAATCGTTTGGTATTTTTTTTTCATTCCTACTGTACACACTGTAAGCTCTTGATTTACTGTCTCCAAGGAATAGCTGTATTTCAACTAATTGTACTATCTGTGAGTGTTGTTCTTGTACTGTCGCCTGCCTATCTTATTTTCGAGCGTGCCGTGATATTCTGGAATGTGGAGTCCTCAAAATTTTGGCGCGGACCCGAACATTTTGTTCTTCCCTACCCTACCGTACTTACCCTACGGTACCATATCATTCCATATTTATTTATCTACTTATTGTTTTTCAATTTTCTGCAACGGCGTTGCAGTAAATTCTATATTTTGGGTGGTTGACACTCCCCCCTGAATCAATTATGGATTGGATCACAATTTGTAGGTTCAACGGAGGGAATTTTGTTGTTGTTGTTTTGTTGCTTTCTGATGAGTATTTTTTTGAATGTATATTTTTTTTAGGTGATATTTTACATAATTTCCGTTCTATTTTTTGCACTTAATTTGTACCGGCGATACCTTCGATATTGTCATTGTTTTTTTTGTAATGGAATCCTTACAGAGTTGCAGAGTTAGTGTTTCACGCGTCCCCATGCTCCACAAGGAACGGGATAGTTGTTATATTCCTCTAAATCTTCCGGCGAATTCCAACGTTTTTCGTAAAGACTTAGCCATTTCTCAATTTTCCACTCGTTTTCGTCTTGTTCGCTCTTTCCCCCCCTGTTTGTCACTTCTTTTACCTTCCGTTTTTTCTTTTTTGACTGTTTTCTTGCTTTGTTCATGAAGGAATCCCACTTATGTTTGGTACATTTTTTTTCCGTGTTTTTGTTATTTATGTTCTCTTCTTTAATTGGCGGCAATATTTCTTGTGTTGAGTACCACTCGTTATCGTCTTTTGATCTGCAATACCATTCCAATCTGTCAGTTTCGATGATTGCCTCATTCGTCATTTTGCGCCAGTTGTTGAACCAAATGTACGTCATACAAGGACGGTTCCCAGGGTGGTAATGTATACAGTCTTTTATGTGTTCTCTTGCCTCCGGTGTCAGATTACTCCATTTTTTTGCCGGGAAAGTACGACCGTCTTGTATCATTCTCTCTCGTTCTATTGATTTTACTTCCGGTCCAATACCCACGTTGTCGTAGCACTTAATGTCTTCCGATGTTTTCAATGCGGGATAACCACATGTAATGTATGCAAGAATGACTCCCATTGCCCATACATGGTCCATCCCGTCAGTGTTCCCTTCTTTGTAGTCGGGAAATACTTCCTCGGTTATGTACTTGAAGCATTGTTCCCAAATGTTCAAAGCTTCGTCCTCCTCGAAATGTCCTTTTTTGCTGTTTAGTCTTTGTCGCACTTCTTCTATCTTCTGGCATCCACTAAGGATTGTGTTAACCAAGTGTCCGTTTTTGGCACACAAGGCATCAAATCCTGTTTCGAAATGATATAGAAACGGGTTTCCGTCGTTGTTTACATCATCGTGGTTTAGCTCGTGCATCTGTTTGTTGTAATCCTTGGAGAAGACAGTACCCCGGGTTGGCACAACTGTTGTTCTGTGTGTCGGTTTCGGTGTTTTGCTTTTCATTTTCCTGTTATTTCCCATTTGTAACGCAGTCATGCACCTATTTGTACCACAGTACACCTAACGTTCGTACTCCCACGCCGCATCATAAAGTTGGTATTTGTTGTTTTCTCCAGGCGTTGTAACTTGCAGTTTTTGGTTGTGGCTGCTTTTTCCCGTTCACGCATAATTCTTACTATTTTTACGTACCCGTACCAACACTACGACGGTGCACGCAAATAGTCTGATTCAAAAACAGACAAGCTTCTTTAAGTAATGTAACTTTCCTCATCTGCATGCGATTGGTTCTTGATATATCGTTGAGATGAACGTGTCCGGTGGATCGATACCTCCATAGAGATGTGTACAAGATGTATTCTTCGTACTTCCTTGGTACTATTTTTTTAATATCGTATTGGTACGACGCACATAAATTGTCTGACTCATAAACAGACTAGCGTTAAGTAGTGTAACTTTTCCCCTTTGGATAAGATTGGTTCTTGATATACCGGTAGAGGTGAACGTGTCCATTGGATCGATTCCCCCGTAGACATATGTCCGAGGTGTGTCCTACGTATTACTTTTGTATAATTTTTTTATTATTGTAGTATTGGGACGGTGCACACCAATTATGTGGTTCAAAAACTGACTAGCTTTATGTAGTGTAACTTTTCCCGATCACGTATAATTGGTTGTTGATATAGTGGTGAACGTGTCCAGTGGATCGATTCCTCCGTTGAGATCTGGTGTACCAAGGGTAGTCTCCGTAAATTTTGGTTATTAGTTTTTTGATTTTTGTATGAACAAGTAACCAAATTAGTGTTTCTCATTTACTTTTTGAGTGTCAAAGTGTGTTATTTTCTGAAATGTTTGGATGAATATTGCTCATACTATGGATTGGGGAGACTATGAAACCATATTGAGAAGTCACAGCCTTATATTTTAGTCATTATGAATTTTCTAATAATGTTTGTCCCTGGCCATGCATGTACCAAAATAGTGAGTCCTAGTACTTATTTTTAGAGTGGAAATGTGTTGCATTGACTGCAATTTCAGGATGAATAGTGTTCATACTATGGATGGGGTACACTGTGCTGAAACAAACTGGACAAGAAGCAGGCTGATACTTTAGTCAGTATGAATTTTAGAATAATGTTTGTCCCTGGACATGCATGTACCAAAATACTGAGTCCTAGTCAGTTTTGAGTGCAAATGTGTGGCATTGATTGCAATTTCAGGATGAATATTGCTCATACTATGGATTGGGGAGACTATGAAACAAACTGGACAAGAAACAGGTTGATACTTTAGTCAGTGTGAATTTTTGAATAATGTTTGTCCCTGGACATGCATGTACCAAAATACTGAGTCCTAGTCAGTTTTGAGTGCAAATGTGTGGCATTGACTGCAATTTCAGGATGAATATTGCTCATACTATGGATTGGGGAGACTATGAAACAAACTGGACAAGAAACAGGTTGATACTTTAGTCAGTGTGAATTTTAGAATAATGTTTGTCCCTGGACATGCATGTACCAAAATAGTGAGTCCTAGTCAGTTTTAGAGTGCAAATGTGTGGCATATACTGCAATTTCAGGGTGAATATTGCTCATACAATGGATGGGGTAGACTATGAAACAAACTGGACAAGAAACAGGTTGATACTTTAGTCAGTGTGAATTTTAGAATAATGTTTGTCCCTGGACATGCATGTACCAAAATATTGAGTCCTAGTCAGTTTTGAGTGCAAATGTGTGGCATTGACTGCAATTTCAGGATGAATATTGCTCATACTATGGATTGGGGAGACTATGAAACAAACCGGACAAGAAACAGGCTGATACTTTAGTTAGTATGAATTTTAGAATAATGTTTGTCCCTGGACATGCATGTACCAAAATAGTGAGTCCTAGTCAGTTTTGAGTGCAAATGTGTGGCATTGACTGCAATTTCAGGATGAATATTGCTCATACTATGGATTGGGGAGACTATGAAACAAACTGGACAAGAAACAGGTTGATACTTTAGTCAGTGTGAATTTTTGAATAATGTTTGTCCCTGGACATGCATGTACCAAAATACTGAGTCCTAGTCAGTTTTGAGTGCAAATGTGTGGCATTGACTGCAATTTCAGGATGAATATTGCTCATACTATGGATTGGGGAGACTATGAAACAAACTGGACAAGAAACAGGTTGATACTTTAGTCAGTGTGAATTTTAGAATAATGTTTGTCCCTGGACATGCATGTACCAAAATATTGAGTCCTAGTCAGTTTTGAGTGCAAATGTGTGGCATTGACTGCAATTTCAGGATGAATATTGCTCATACTATGGATTGGGGAGACTATGAAACAAACCGGACAAGAAACAGGCTGATACTTTAGTTAGTATGAATTTTAGAATAATGTTTGTCCCTGGACATGCATGTACCAAAATAGTGAGTCCTAGTCAGTTTTGAGTGCAAATGTGTGGCATTGACTGCAATTTCAGGATGAATATTGCTCATACTATGGATTGGGGAGACTATGAAACAAACCGGACAAGAAACAGGTTGATACTTTAGTCAGTGTGAATTTTTGAATAATGTTTGTCCCTGGACATGCATGTACCAAAATACTGAGTCCTAGTCAGTTTTGAGTGCAAATGTGTGGCATTGACTGCAATTTCAGGATGAATATTGCTCATACTATGGATTGGGGAGACTATGAAACAAACTGGACAAGAAACAGGTTGATACTTTAGTCAGTGTGAATTTTAGAATAATGTTTGTCCCTGGACATGCATGTACCAAAATATTGAGTCCTAGTCAGTTTTGAGTGCAAATGTGTGGCATTGACTGCAATTTCAGGATGAATATTGCTCATACTATGGATTGGGGAGACTATGAAACAAACCGGACAAGAAACAGGCTGATACTTTAGTTAGTATGAATTTTAGAATAATGTTTGTCCCTGGACATGCATGTACCAAAATACTGAGTCCTAGTCAGTTTTGAGTGCAAATGTGTGGCATTGACTGCAATTTCAGGATGAATATTGCTCATACTATGGATTGGGGAGACTATGAAACAAACCGGACAAGAAACAGGTTGATACTTTAGTCTGTATGAATTTTAGAATAATGTTTGTCCCTGGACCTGCATGTACCAAAATACTGAGTCCTAGTCAGTTTTAGAGTGCAAATGAGTGCCATTGACTGCAATTTCAGGATGAGATTTAGAACAATTTTAGTCCCCTCTGGCATTGCTGCATGTACCCAAATAGTGATTCCTAGGCAGTTTTCGAGTGCAAATGTGTGGCATTGGCTACATGAAACAGAATTGACCAGAAATCTTCTACTTATACTTGAGTCAGTTTTAAAATTTATTAGTCCTAGTAATATTAGTTAGTATGTTTATGATTGTGCGAATTAGGCTGCAATTTCATGATCAATATTTCGCATAATATTGATTGAATAAAGAACTATGAAGGATAATGGATAAGTTACAAACGGATGCTTGCATTTGGTGTAACATAGTATGCCTCACTCATCCAATCTTGGATGATTTGGTGGAACTGGTGCTGTACTCTGACACGGTTGTGGTTGTGTCAGAAGATGAATCGGATACCTCCTCACTTCCATCCGTCGGGTCACTAATCCCAACATCCTTGCTGAAACATTTTACTAAATCCGATACTCTTTTAATGCGTCGAGGATTGGTTTCTTTCATGCCGGAAATCTGAAAGTATGGGCAAAATTGTCGTTTCTCCCCCACCTTACGTTTGTGGAAAGTACATATATAACCCGCCACTCGATCATATTGGTCGTAGTCTCCGAAAACGTACCTATAAACTTCTCCAATTTCAACTGGTCCGTTTTTTTCTGGAGTATAACGAACTTGTTCGTTTACTTCGTAAATAGGAAACAATATCTCTGGATCCTGATCTTTCAACAGCACAGAACATTGGAATTCACGTTTGGTTTCCTTCTCGTTGATCATGATAGGATAAACTGGCAGTGTTACAGTGGCGTTAAGATGATTTTTCGCAACATCTATAATCATTTCTTTGCTTACATTTGAACCCTTTTTTTCACAGCTTTTAGTCGTTGTGTCAGTCAAACCAGTATCCTTGGAATTACCCTTACTTGTGTCAATTCCCGATTCTTTAGATTCGTTTGGCTTATTTTTCGAACCGTTACTGGTTACTTTCGATCCACTGATGTTCTTTCTCCCATCGTTGATATTGTTCGTCTTGCCAACATTGCCACCGTCAACGTTATCATCCCAGGGTGGGATGAATCCACGCTTGGAATCATTTGTCGTATTGAGATTGAAAGTAACCCATCCTACCCGGTATGTGTTATTTGATTTGTTGAACTCATTTATTTGAACCTTGGATCTTTTGAAGCAATCCCAAGTTAGAAAGTCCGATGGTTCGTAAAAAACAAAGTCACGACCCTGGAGGTGTTCGAATGCCAGATTCAATTCTCCCGTTCCCTTTCCATAATTGTTGACAACCTTATCGTCCAAAAATTGAACTACAAGGTTAGCCGATGATAGATCATCCGACTTTTCCAACAAATATATTGCTAGTTTTTCTGTCAACGGGGTAAATATGGTACCCATTTCTGGAAGGTAGCTATACTGAATGAATTCTTCCACCCAAGTATGACGTTGGAGAACTTCTGGATCAATTACGAATATCTCACGGAACACGTATGGAATGTGTTCCATAAAAACTCGTTGGTGCACCTCTTGTTGTGAGTTAACATCGTATTGAAGGAATCTTGTAACACAAGTTTGATTCTTATGTTGTTCTTCCAATCCGGACAGTTCCAAAATACCTGTTACAAGTTCTTCTGGTTTATCGTCAAAATTGACATGGGCAAATTTTGTCTTACTCAGAACACATTCCGTCGGGAAAATGTACAATCGATCATTCCTTTGAAAATACGGAACACTTCCCTCCGTCGATTCGGTGACCATAGCTCCTTTTAGAAAATTCCTCTCGGTCAATACCAAATCTTCAATGGTTTCCATCACATGATCGTAACTGACAAATGATTGGTTATTGGTTTTGAAGACTTTTGGTATCATTTTCTCACAAACATTGTCAATTGAACAATCAAAGGACGAACCAACGCCGTCGACTCGAATCATTGATGCACATAGTACTTGAGAAATGAACAAATTACATGCTGTTTCCAACGAATCGACCACGTTTACCCCAATCTTGTTCCCGTTTTGGACAAATTTTGTTATAAGCCATTGATGCACCAAATATAGGATTCCTTTCGGCACCTTGAAATATGCCAGATCTATTTTTCCGGTTCCATGTTTGCATGGCGACAGGGTGACAAGGTCCTCATCGATATCGAAATGTATGTTGTAATATTTTGTGACCGTGTGCTTGTAGTTGATGACGTAGTGGAAAACCAATTGAGTATTGAGTGGTAATAACACTTTTCCCGTTTCCGGAATTTGCGTGTCCCCTTTTCGATGAAATCCTACTGGAACCCACTTCTCCCCAGAAAGTACCGTTGTGCCCAAGACGAATGAATTGTTAATTAATTCGGGTAAGTAATACTGATAAAAACCTTCGTGTGTCAAAACTTTGATGTCGACGTGTCTCATGTCGATGATGGTACAAATGGTTTTCGCCTTCCCTTGAAAGCGTAACCAATGTTCACGAATGAGCTCCTGAAAAGCAGTCTCTCGTTCCGTTATCTTCATCAACTTATTGTTTGACACAATAAGTTCTTTAAACTCGATGTTTTCTGTTGGTAAGGATTTTAAGCATTCAATACGCTGCTTCTTGAAATGTTTGTCTAAGTCCACCTGATTGCAGCTATGAGTCATTGAAACACGTAGAGAGGTCTTTGCCATAAGGCAGTCCAAGAAGTTCCTCATTGATTTGACGTATCCTTTCAACTGACTGGGAGAACAATTGTCGCCTTTGGTATGGAAACACAAATCCTCAGACAAAATATCCGACCCAGGTGGATACTTCACATTCTTCATGTACCAAACCAATATCTCACGGTACATTATCATGTACTTCTTCATTGTAACGTAGTTGACGACGTTGCGCCCATAAATAGCATCCACGCCTGATGTGTCGTTAACATTCTTCAACAGTGACTCGAACCTATCCCACTTGTTCGCCATGTCGTAGTCATTGAATCGATCGGTTAATTGCTTCCTGCTCAACAATTTCAACACTCCAGTCATACCGTTGTCAATTTCAAACAAAAATAAATCCACCATGACGTTTATTTGATGGGGAATTGGCCCTAAGTCACTTAAGGTTGTATCGGGTTTTTTCTTCTTTCCCTTCCCCTTCTTCTTTTCCGCAGAGTTAGTAGTAGACATTGACTTCCTGAAATCTGGTGTAGGTTCGGATTCAATAATTTTTGATACAAGGTAAACCCTCGTCAACAATGCAGTGAAACATGTTGTAACCTCAAGACTGAGGTTCCTCACAAACTCCTCTGTTCCATATGACTCACCCTTCAAAGCCTTTGTAAGGTTATTAATTACTGCCTGTCGATGATCTCTTTGATCGGTATCATGTTTGTCAAGACTATTGGTTGGTGGGTCTTTCAATCTACCCTTCTTACAACTTGTCGTTTTCTCATTTGAATTTGGGTTGGCACCGCGCTTGCGAGCACTATTAGTCGTAGGCGTTTTCTCATTTGAATTTGGGTTGGCACCGCGCTTGCGAGCACTATTAGTCGTAGGTGTCATTGGCAATGTAAAATGTTATCAGTATTTGAGACAATCTTTTTATTGTTTGAAAACAATGAGAATCACTGTTGTGTGAATCTAGTTTACCCGAGTTACGAGCAAACATTGAATGAAAGAAGGACAGTAGTACAACTTGAAACTTCTTTCACCAGATATCACCACTCACGTAGCGACGCGACAGTGGTAATCATGTCTCAAAAACCATTTCTCAAAAAATCGAAAACGTAGAAGGTGCCCGTAAACGTGTCCTTGTTCTCGTAAAGACGTTCTACCACTAACCTGAGAAAGAGTTAAACAATATCGTCACAATAATTGGACAAATAAAACCTGCAACGACGAATGCAAGGGCGGGGATTTGTCTGTGAATCCGTTGGGATCAAAAAACCATTTTTTGTAACTGGAACCGCCGTTCCCGAAAAACGGAAAAAAGGGTTTTTTGGGTGGAATGAAAGGTGAGAAGAAGAAAAGATAAAAAGGAACATTTTCCAATTTGGAAAATGGCCCCATCGCTGAATTGTTCCATTGTGTGTACAAAAGTACAGTCGTATGAACACCTAGTAGCGCTAAATAGGGAAAAGGGCATTGGTTGGTGTAACTCCGTTGCCAAAAAACAAATGATCCGATCGCTGAATTGGTGCAATTTGTGTAGAAACGTACTGTCGTATGAAACTTTTCACGCTAAATACTAAAAAGGGCTTTTGTTGCAACGCCGTTGTCAAAAAAAAAAATGGTCCGATCGATTATTTGGTGCATTTTGTGGGGTACAAAGGTACTTTGGTATGACCAGTACTATCGTATGAACCATGACGCTAACTACGTATGAACCATATCACGCTAAATACCAAAAAGACCATTTGTTGCAACGCCGTTGCAAAAAAAAAAAAGAACATAATACTTAACGGACCAATATCATTCTTACGTTCGAAGTTGTTTACTTAGCAGAAAATGTATGGAACTGGTGGTGTCATTCTTATCACGCTAAATACCAAAAAGACCATTTGTTGCAACGCCGTTGCAAAAAAAAAAAAAAAACATAATACTTAACGGACCAATATCATTCTTACGTTCGAATTTGTTTACTTAGCAGAAAATGTATGGAACTGGTGGTGTCATTCTTACGTTCGAATGTTGATACTTGATCTATCGGACACGAACAGTACTTTGTACGGAGTAGTTAGCTTACAATGAAAGTATGTTGCTCACTAACTTCGGTCACTTTTTTTCACTTTCCGACAAACATCAATTTCCAACTTATCTGAGTAGAGTGTTGTTTCTTTCCAACAACACTCCGTCCGAGAACGTGGGATCCGACCCTCTTCGTCACATGCCTTAGGGCGACGATGTCACGAGCACAACGATCCGTTCTCAGATATTTCAGTCCGATATAACAGCCTTGTACTGCAAAAGAAGTAGAAAGCATTCGATTAGGGATTAGTTGCTGGAAAGATATTCTTGTTTGGACGGCCGCCTTACATAAACATCTTGAAAGCACAAAATCTGCATCAATTGCCTATATATCAACAGGAACAAGTCCCTGTTTTTCGTGACATAGGAATTACTACAAGTCTGCAAATCAACGGCAGCAGAAAGAACAACGACAACGAATAACAACGTATCGGTGACATCAACGGTAAAACGAATCAGAACAAGCAACGGTACGAATGAGATAGACAACAATGATAATACTTCCTCGACCGGCATTACTGATAATGTATTTCCTCACTTATGTTTTTCTTCCTTATTTCATAGGACCGGAACGGAATAACAGATTGGAAACAACAGATTAGAAATTGGCAATCGCAACGGTAAGAATGAGAGAGGAGAAAGACAATGATCTTACTTCTTCTGGCATTCCTGATAATGTATTTTCTTCCTTCTCTTTTTCTTCTCATTTTCATAGGACCGTAAGGGATTGGAAACAACGAATCGGTAGAACCAATCTTTCCTGGTGTGGCAAATCTTTCCTATAGGTGCAAAGGATACAACAAATCGAACGCGACACTGAATCGAAGTCAACACAGAATCGAAGGTAACAACAACGGCAACAACACAGCAACACCACCAATCAACAACAACAACGAAAGGAAGCAAACGGTGTACGTTGGTAGCATGTAGATTATATTATTCTGTTGTTATTATTTACTGTACTACATCAATAGATACTCACCCATTTTGTTCAATTATCATACCAAATATTCCAATAAAGTCGTTGACAACGTCAACAACTCGTTGAACCGCAGATAGCAACAGCGGCAATTGGCAGCAGCGAGAGCAACAGCGGCAATCGGCAGCGACAGCCACAGCGCCAAGCAGCAGCGAGAGCAACAGCGGCAGCCACAGCGGCAGCGACAGCCACAGCGGCAGCGCCAAGCAGCAGCGAGAGCAACAGCGGCAATCGGCAGCGACAGCCACAGCGGCAGCGCCAAGCAGCAGCGAGAGCAACAGCGGCAATCGGCAGCGACAGACACAGCGGCAGCGCCAAGCAGAAGCGAGAGCAACAGCGGCAATCGGCAGCGACAGACACAGCGGCAGCGGCAAGCAATCGGCAGCGACAGCCACAGCGCCAAGCAGCAGCGAGAGCAACAAAGCGGCAATCGGCAGCCACAGTGGCAGCGGCAGCGCCAAGCAGCAGCGAGAACAACAGCGGCAAGCGGCGGCGACAGCCACAGCGGTAGCGGCAAGCAGCAGCGAGAGAAACAGCGGCAATCGGCAGCGACAAAAAGCGGCAAGCGGAAAGCGGCAAGTGGAAAGCGGCAAGCGAAAAGTGTCAAGCAAAAAGCGGCAAGCGAAAAGTGTCAAGGAACAAGCGCACGGGCGAAACAACTAACGGCAACGAATCATTGGCTTCAAATTGCTACACGTACTCCAACCATGACAAGAAATCAGTTCTCGGACCGGGCTATGAAGCAAAAAAGAGATAGGAAACATGAGAAAAGAAGAAAGCAGAGAATGTCATCGAACTTTCTTAGGATTGCAGCACCGGTGTCAACGAGCCATAAAACTTATACAAAGTTGTCCGACATAAAACCAATGAAGAAGGAAACGACAAATAGGCGTAGTACTTGCAATGATTGTGTCAGTACAATAGCGTTGAAAAACAAAGACAGAACAAATGTGGTCAAAGGAAAATACATGGAGACAAACTGGGGTGGCAAAATAAGAGGAAAGAAAAAGTATCAACCGGAACAGGCTTTGTTGATAGATAAATTCGATAGATTGGATAGTAGAAACGACGAGCATATTGTTGCGTTTGACGAGAATAATCCGTCGTTGCGCATTTTCGCAAAAGTTTCCAGAAAATTTGCCAAGCGACACCTTGCTACGAAGAATAATATCAAACTGTTAAGAAAGTTTGCTCCGGAAATTGTTGGATCCAAACCGACAGTTGCCAGAGGTCAGAAGCGCGGCAGTATCAACGATGATTATGCTATCATTGGAGTTAGACCAGAAAGATTGTCTTCCAACAATGGTGAGTACGTGTTCAAAAGTCATGTGAAACCAAACATGAAACTGGAGCTGGAACACACGACAGTGAGAATTGTGAAGCATATGCATCATAGTTTAACACACATCGAACCATTTGTTGAGGATGAAATGGAGGTGTTGTCTCAGATTCTGACTCGTACGCAGCTCAATGCCATTGGGAAACAGGCATTAGCTTTTTCGATTGGTCGAAATTACCATTCTCGATGCCATGTTGATGATGACATGTATTATACTCGTTTAACAGTCATAGCTCCGTCGGGAGTGCATGCTGACGAAGTGATTTATTATTTTGTCTTCCCAACGTACCGCATCAAAGTGCCGTTGCGTTCTGGGGATACTCTGCTCTTTAATCCGTTAGTGTTTCATAGCTGTTCGAATCCCAAATACGAAGGGTGTTATATTATGAGCGCCTATGTATCGCGCAAAACTATACTAAGAAGTAATCCATTATAATAATAACTTGATACTCATGACAAAAAATTTATGACTGTACCGTACTAGTACTATACCGTCGAAAATACAGGAAAAGGGCATTTTGTGCAACGCCGTTGCAGAATATAGAAAAACGCTAAATAAACATGAGAAGGGGGGTATGATTGTACCATACTAGTATACAATCCAAAAAACGGGAAAAGGGCGTTTGGTGCAACGCCGTTGCAGAATATAGAAAAACGGTAAATAAACATGAGAAGGGGGGTATGATTGTACCATACTAGTATACAATCCAAAAAACGGGAAAAGGGCATTTGGTGCAACGCCGTTGCAGAAAATAGATAAACGCAAATTACACATGAAAAGGTGGGTATGATTGTACTGTACTAGTATACCATCCAAAATACGGGAAAACGGCATTTTGTGCAACGCCGTTGCAGAAAATAGAAAAACACAAAATATACAGGAAAACCAGCATCCAAAACACGGGAAAAGGGCATTTGGTGCAACGCAGTTGCAGATAATAGAAAAACGCAAAATACACATGATAAGGGGGTATGATTGTATTATACTAGTATACCATCCAAAACACGGGAAAAGGGCATTTGGTGCAACGCCGTTACAGAAAATAAAAAAAACGCAAAATACATCTGAGAAGGGGGGTAAGATTGTACCATACTAGTATACAATCCAAAACACGGGAAAAGATAATAAACTTGTTCATTGAAGTCATGTGCTGTTTTCACCATCTCGTACTATTGATTGTAAATCCTTCTTTTCCAGTGAAGCCATTGTCTCGCGGAAATTAAACAACCATTGTTCACGATTACCCAGCACAAAATATTGGTCAGGACTACCATGGTTTCTAACAACGGCAGCTTCGGACTCAATGGCGTTGCAGTCGAACAAATACAATTTGTTCCGAAGCTCACCTAGCTTTACCAACGCATGATGGTGTTTTTTTCCTTTGTCCCTCTTGCTCGGTATGGGGTCTGCAGAAACAAAGCAACGAGCGACGGCATAATAACCATCGTGCACTAATTCGAAACCACTAACGGAGCTACCCACGGGGAAAGGACCTTCGAGGTAAAGCAGGCACAGAATCTGACATGGATAAACTTTCAGTCCACGTCCATCAAGGAGGTCGAGTTGAAAATTAGCCCAATCGTACCATACATTGGACAATTGTCCAGAATCAGACTTAAACGATGGGTGGGCACGAAACAATAATTTCATCTCGCGAGATTGGTCATACCTCTTGTGCTCCGTGGTTCCAAAAACCTTGCTGCTGCCCACAGCCGGTAGGACCACGTCACAACAAAATTTGAGAACATCAGATGGAAACCAGGGTAAACTTGAGTTTTTTTTTTCATCCCACTTCATGTAAGGGAGACCATTCATCACACCAATCCAAAACGAAGACCCACCTGACCAACCACCCTCCTTAGGATGATTTGGTCCGGTTACGGGTCTATGTTCGAACAAATCAAATTCACGGTCAAGTCGATCAATAGTTCGATACTCCATCACTCGGTTGCAAGTTTGCTTGATAAGTGTGGACTTGTTTCGTTGAGTTCTCTTAGCAGGAGCCTTCACTTCAGTTTTATGATTGCTCTCACTCGCGGCAGAGTCCCACCCAGTTGGAGGACCAAATAATCTCATGTACTGTGATAAATGAAAATACATGTGATTCTTCACAAGATTGTTACCCTCTCCCTTACTTCGTTGAAGATTGTTATTTATACAGTTAATGAAAAGAACAACCATTTTGTCCACATTCAAAACACCTTTCTTGTCTTGTTTGAAAACCTCGTCGAACGTTCCAGCATACTTTAGGAACTCTTCCATACCCAACAACAACTCAATGGCGTAAATACGTCGGTCAATTTCCTCTTCACACTTTCTGCTCTTGTTCTCGAGATTGGAAGGAGTCTTTCGAGACAACAACAATTGACGACCTCCAGCAGACAGAAGTGACAGCATCTGAATATAAAGCATTCCAATGTACTGGTTACCCTCCTCCTTCGCTGTATGTATTGATTCTGAAAAATTGGTTCGTGGGAAGTCACGATCGGATTGCCTCTGGACAGCACCACCGTAGTAACTGGCTAACCTTTCCATCTCACCAAGAAGCCGCTGGTTATTGCCTAAAAAGTCCTCGCGGAACGTCTCTGCTGCACGCTTTGCGCAACCAAGTTGGTGCATATGCAGTCTCTCTCCGGGAGACGCTAGATGAATATTATGTGGGTTTTCCCCAAAATCAAGATCATAAAAAGCATTGCCGTTATGTACACCATGGTGAGAAATGTTTTTGAAATACTGTTCAACATTCACTCCTTCGCCAACCATTGGAGCAGTAAAATCAGATATATTCCAGAGCCGAATGGATTGGTACTCATCCCCATTTTGGTGCTTAGACACTTGCATGTTACCACTTTTAAGTGAAACAGGAACCTTCAAAACATTCACACGAGCGTTAATACCAAGTGCTCTGGGACAATTGCAATGCCTACAGATCATCTTTGAATTCGACGTTTGATAATGACCACAAAGTTGGTCGTGCTGGGGAGTATCACCTATGAAATAAGCAACCGCAAATTTCATTCGAACCGACCATTTCTTCTTGTTCCACGGCAAATTAGACCATTCAATACCATCCGTTAGGTTGCAGGCATCTTTCAAAGATGAAAGAGCCAAACGAAGGCCAGAGTGAAGATTGTTCACATTGTCAATTGATTCGGCACCTTTATCACCGGGACATGTTGGGTGATAGTATATAGCCTCCCACGCATCCGGCCGGGAGTTTCGAGTTAGGGTGTTGAATATGCCAAGAGTCATGTTCAGTGGGGTAAGAGTGGTTTGACAACTATTGTCAATTGCAATTCCATCCATGTAGAGAATAATAGGAACCAGAATTTCATTCGATCCAGATTTGCATCTCTTCTCCCAAGTGTTGATCCACCATTCACCGTGATGCAGTTCGTCAATATCAATATTCCCTTGAAGTAATGGATAACGGACTGGTAAGGTGGGGTCTTCAGCATGGGGGAATGACAGATTATCTTCCTTCACCAAAGTCACATTTGTTAATAGGGAATGAAGTGCTTTTTGGAACGACCGGACGTAGATTTGTTTGCGACTGGAAACATCAGCATTCTGTGATTTCTTAGAACACCAGTCAATAAGATGAGGTTCAAACCCATCGCCTTTTATTTCAGGCACAGTTGCGGAAATCTCCTTCATAACACTTGCCCTGGTCTTTATGAGATTGCCTTTAGTCCATGAAAATAAATTAAGCCGCTCCGATTCAATAGCCCATTCATACAATTCCTTCTCGGCAACTAAGGGTATGCTATGATTCCGCATGATTTTCATTAACTTGATCTTGACCTTCAATTCGTCAGATATGTTCCTCCCTACATTGGGTGTCGTAATTAATAGCGTGTTTGAAGCACGATGGGAATCGTCAACATCAATGTTGATGCCTTCTTCATCATTGACAATCAAAGAGTGGGGGGCCTCTATGATCTCACTTCCTTCTTCCTCATCGTCATTGTTAGGAAAGAAAAAATTGTCATCGGAGACAGAATCATTGTCATCGTCTATGTTTGATAATTCCTGACCAATCAAGGCACGCCCAATCGATTCGACAGAAGGGTCATACATAACTTGATTGTCAAGCACCTCTGGTAATGCGCCGTCACTACTCTGTGGACCGTTACGGGTGTTCGTTAGACCTAATTGTTGACTAACATCCTCAAGCTTCTTCCTCTTTTTTCTAATGAATACGCAAGATGCAAAATCTACTATCCCCGAAGATTGCGTGAAATAAGAATAGCATGATGCGTCATTCACAATATGGTCCCGAAGACCGGGAGAAACAACTACTCCCGTTTTCTTTCTTCGTCGCGCTGTAAACAAGGGGGGTTTCTTCTTCTTGGTAACCTTCTGCTTTCCGTAACCAGTAGTGATCAGAGGAGAGTCCCGGTAGCAACGTAAACAATATACCTGATATTTAGGTATCGTCACCATCGTTAGTACGATAGCCAGTAATAACAATAGAAATGAGGAAACGATTGAGATTGAAAAATTGCGACCATGCACTGTTTGTTTCAGGCATAAAATTCAGTAACATGCCACTACTTCGGAAACAGATGCCAGAGGGGTAGGAAAATGAAATGTGCATAAAAATATTAGGAGTTCGCCATTAATTTTAATAAATAGGATGAAATTACAAAGGGGGACCAGTGGAGTTCGACCCAAATATGCGCGTGATTCTGAAATAACCCTGAATCTCGTTTGTGTGACGTAGCAATTCTACGGCGAATTTTGCAAATTACTTTAGTACCATGCCATTGTCAGAGCAGAAAACACTACTAGAAATCGTGTAGCAGTTCTACTGCATATTTTGCAAATTACTAAAGTACCACCAAAGTTACCAAAGTAACACCCCCTCCTTCGCACCTTTTTCCCGCTGGTTGAGTCTGTTTTAAACCCGTGAGTCGTTCAGTTTTTTTTTACTTAGGCACCGATCGGATCAAGTGCACGTGCTCTCCCGTACGAGCCATTGTGTTACCGGTAATCTTACCGGTACCGGTACGAGAAATATCCCCATCCAACTAAACACGCGTGAATTTTTATTTCCATCAACATATTCTGTATTGGAATCGTACTACCAAAGGATACACTCATAGTGAAGTGAGTTCAGTCCACATCGACGCAGTCTCCTATCAAAATTGTGATCGATAAACGCACGTCTTGTCCATCAAAACTTGAAAACTTCTTACAATTCTTGTGATGGAACGGTTCGTACTCGTACGAGTACCGGCTACGGCGCCTACCGGTACGAAATTCGAACGATTGGAAAAAATGAATCCCTGGGCCCTGTCCTGTCCCGATGATGACAGTCTTCGATCATTCTCGAATCGCGTCCGACCACTTGAGATAGGAGTGTGCACCAGGATTGGGATGTCGAATCCCAAGAAAATGCACAAGTTGCACGATGATGGAGCTCGTCGACGTCACTTTTGTTTCAGGCTCACCATGACTACCGCTACCATTGCACCCTTGCTTTGTATGCTAGCCCTGGTGCTGGTGCAGCAAATCTCCTCTTTTCCACTTCTGTCTTTGGAAAGGAGGCTAGGAAGTCAACCAAGAACTTTTTTGACATCGCAAAGATCGACATCGGTAGATACAGATACAGATGCAGACGCAAATGCAAATGTTGAAGAAGCCATTCGATTAGGAAGGTCTGAATTCGAAAAGTACTTCGATTTTCCGCTCGATGATTGGCAATTACAGGCTGGCGGATCGATATTGTTGGGACACAACGTGATTGTGTGTGCGCCGACTGGTTCCGGTAAAACCGTTGTAGGTGAAATGGCACTCCATTCAGCTTTTGATAGAAATCTCGACGGGATATACACAACCCCTCTCAAGGCTCTTTCGAACCAAAAGTTCTCGGAATTGCGACAGACATTTGGCAACGTCAACGTCGGGTTGTCGACGGGGGATATTTCGATCAACAGAGAGGCGGCGCGACTGACTGTTATGACTACCGAAGTGTACAGAAACATCGCCTGGCGATCGAGTGGCGTGGGGACAGACGAAGATGACGAGACTCCTAAGGTACAAATACAAACAACGGAGAGTCCTGATAGCAACGATCTCCGAAAAAATTCCGTGGTAGTCTTAGATGAATTTCATTACATGGGACAACCCGGGAGGGGAGGTGAGAAAATTCTGTGTTGTTTGTCTATATCTCTGCGTATTCATTCTATCAGAGACGCAATCGATTCTGATGCTGAACTTTCTCTGCGGTCATCCGACACTGTGAACTCGATGGCGATTGGTATGCAGGAGTTTGGGAAGAGTGTGTCATTACGTCACCCGCCCATACGCAAATCATTGGCCTATCAGCAACATTAGCAAACGCAAAAGAGTTAGCTGATTGGATGACGACAGTCACGGGTAGACACACCGAATTGATCGAAGCGCCTGGCGCTAGACCGGTACCACTAAAATACCTTTTCGCAACGCGTGAAGGTCTTTTTCCGTTGTTTCGAAACCCAGATGCAGGTCCTGGTTCACCATTGGGCTTGCTTGGATATCGGGGGGACGGGATCCCGTCTTCGACAGCAAACGCGATTAAAAACCAGAAAGAGGGGCTGGTGGATGGAGGGAATGATGGATTTCCTAGTGTTGATAAGCTCCCAAAAGGTCTGAAAGTCAATCCTGCTTTGAGTGGACTTGCGCAAAGAAGAGTGCAAAAGGTTAACCGAATGATCGAAAGACAAAAGGAAAATCAAAGAAACAAAAGAGATAATTTTGATGAATCTGATTGGTTCCAAAACAAGGGAAAAGGGAGAGGCCGTGGACGTGGACGTAACTCTTTTCAGAGTACATCTTTTTCATCTCGAGAAGGGAGGAAAGAACGAGAACGATTAACGAGGAAAGAAATGAGAAAAGCGGTCCCCTCTCTCACGATTCTTTTGACGAGATTGAAAGAAAAGAATCTATTACCAGCTATTTTCTTCATTTTCTCGCGGGCTGGTTGCGACCAAGCAGCAGAAACAATTTGCAATGCCTATAAAGGACCACGAGACCCCAACTTCGACCTTGATCTCGATGATGACTTCCAGAAACCGCGTCGAAAGGAAAGGTATGGAAAAAACAAGAACGATGCATTTCAAAAGAAAAGTAAGGGCGCCAGGAGAAAAGACACCAACGGCGACAGCATACTTGAAGATAATCAGGGTAGATCATTCCGATTGAGTAGCAACAACATTGATGAGAATGCCTTCAACTCCGTTCTTGATGCGAACAGTGTATTTTCGGAAGAATATTTCTCTACTTCGGGGTCTCCGCTCTCTTCGGAGAATTGGAAGTTTTACGCTTCTGCTGGCCTGCTCACCTACGATGAAGTTCAAGAAGTGGCGAAGCGAGTAGCTCAATTCAACGAAGAAAACCCCGAGATTGCTTTGTCTGATAGTGTTGTTGAGCAGCTTCTATTTGGACTCGGTTGTCACCACGCGGGTATGCTTCCTGCTCACAAGATGCTCATAGAGACGTAAGTCCGATTCTGTGTCAGATTTTTTTGAGATCGAACATGTGCTCACTTTGGCAATGCGTTCTTTTTTGTCATCCACAAATTAGCCTTTTCCGCTTGAATATGATGAAAGCCGTTTTCGCTACTGAGGTACGTCACAATGCTTACTTATTTCAAACAATACTTTGTTGAGAATGAAATCCGATTATTCTGTTCTCTGAGATGCTTGAACTAATCATGTATCGTGTTTTCGCGATGTTGCTATACTGTGAAAAAAATATCTAAGACTTTGAGTGCTGGAATCAATATGCCTGCGAGAACAACCGTCATTTGTTCCTTAGCTAAGAGAAGCGGAGGAGGGTCAATGGCTGTCCTTGAAACATCAAATCTACTTCAAATGGCAGGGCGAGCAGGAAGGAGAGGTATGGATACCACAGGAACGTGTGTTCTAGTGGCAACTCCATTCGAAGGCGAGGATGTCGCAGCAACGATTTTGACAGACCCAATCAAACCAATATCTTCGCAATTTCGCCCTTCGTATTCTCTTGCCGTCAACTTAATTGCAAGAGGGAACGGAAAACTCGATGTAGCAAAACAACTCGTCAGTAGGAGTTTCGCAAATTGGGGCAGACAGCAAATGGAGGAAGCTCGAAATGGTTCATCGGAAGCTAGCGAAATTGCAGATCTTTTGACACAGGTCTCAGAAGAAAAGTTCATGAAAACTTTAATTCGTATATTTGACCGCCTGGTCGAAAGACGAAGTGCTAAATTCGACATTGCTTTTTTGAGCCACTTGACAGAGCTATTGAAGGATCGCGAGCTTCTCAAGAAATCCTCAAAAAGTTTCGACGCTGCCAAGTTGGCGTTTGAATTAGAAACTACGACTTTAGGTTGCCTCGAAATGGAACTTAAGGATTCTGTTGGAGATGAAACCAGTCTTTTTGAAGAGGATGAAATCCTCGAACAAGTAGAGGAGCAACGAGGACGAGTACAGAAAGCAGAGAAAAACTTGAAACGACACCCGTTCACATCCAATTGTGAAGATTTCAAATGATATTCTGAGCGATGTATCTGCCGAAAGTGAAGAGCTATCCGAAGCCCTCCAAACTGTTGAAGGTATGGGGAATAGTGCAACGCTTGATCCTGAAGATCTCGCTCGATTTGCGAAGTCTGCCATCATGGTAAAACAAAAGCTGAAAAAACTCGCTAGATCAAATCCTGATATGGACCCAGAGATGCTACTTCTTCTGGAATCGCAGAGCTCGATAGATGAGCTGGAGGATTCTGCTTGGAAAGAAATGCTAGCAATCACGAAAGTTATGATTGCTTTTGGATGTATAATTCCTGCGTCTGGTGCGAAGAAAGACTACTCTGACACTGATCTCGAAAATGAAACGTTTGAGGTCACTCCAGCAGGCACTGATGTTGGAATGCTGAGCTTTGAGAATTCGTTGTGGTGCTTCTTAGCAGTGGGTGGTACATTTGATGTTACCAATGCATCTGCCAAATTCGACAAAATGAAAGAATCCATGGACATTTTCGATTACGAAGATGAGGACGAGGACGAGGAACTGCTTCTTGACACAACCAGTCAAGAAAGAGTAGAAATCGATAGTACTGTTCCGTCCAAGTCTCAGCAAGAGGCAGAAACGTTGCTGTACCATCTGCGAGAGTTGTCACCAGGTGAAATGGCTGGTTATGTAAGCTGTCTCGTAACCGGTGATACCGCAAGGGGCGGTCGAGTTGACTCGATCAGTGTTTTCAAACGCCTGGGACCTCGTATGCAACGATCGATTCAAGTTCTTCTGGATGGTACAGAACGGTTCATCGATGTGCAGAGACAGTATTTCTTGGACGAAAAGATGTGCAGCTGCCAGTTCGATCTGTCCCATGTCGAGGTAGTAACGGCCTGGGCGAATGGTTGCACGTGGAGCGAAGCATTGGAAATTTCCGGAGCTGCTCCGGGTGACCTGACCCGCATCATCGGGCGAGCGACCGATGCAGTGCGACAACTCGGGGCACTCAAGTTCAATCCGATTCGAAAGAACGATTTAATGAATCCTGCGGCAGGTGGTGCGGTCGACCCATTCGCTCGTGGTATCCATCCCGATGTACGCCGTCTGTGCCGCGAGGCCGTAGCGCAGATGAATCGATATCCGGTGAAAGATCCTCTTCCGTTTGGGGCAGAGGAAGATGCCGCATTTTCAGACGACGATGAGGCCGACGGCGGTGAGGCTGACGATGGTGAGGCCGATGATGGCGATGTCGATGATTCGAACGATAACAATGATGGCACAAGTGACGATGCAGAAACCGACGTGAACGGAGAAACTAATTAAGACCGACGACGGTTGTTATGATGATGAAGATTGAAAGCCTAAATTTTGAAGAAGGATACAACTGCACGTTCACTAAACGTGCTCGTAGTTTTAGAAGAATATTATTTTCTGGTGGACAGAATCTAGTATCTGGCATAATCTTACCTTACATACTTGCCATATTGGACATGGTTCTGTTCTCACGGAACATCGTCTTCGATGGTATTGCAAGTACAAAAGTAAACACAAATTTAAAGCCCCAAAGCAAAGCCTATGAACAAAAGATGCCGTTCGGCCTTGAGTACAATTTCGAGTTTGGAGGATTACCCGAATGTACCGAGTTGTAGTTGTTTCAGATGTTCTGAGCCGATGTGGTCATTTCAAAGTCATTGTCTTCTTGCGTAGGCAGTGAACCGGTGGAATGAGAATAATACGAGGCTACGTAGTCAGTTCTCGTAACGCTGCCATCATCTGCAAATCGAAACACACAGACACAAACAGCTCTCAGCTCCACTGAAGCAGAATTCTACGCTGCTGCCTCCACTGCTAAGCTGGTTCTTTACCTACAATCTGTCCTTGCTGACCTCGGCTACCCTCAACATTCCCTGACCACCATTTATGATGACAACGAATCATGCATCAAAATGATCAATAATTGTTCTCCTACCAAACACTCTCGTCACATCTTTAACCCTTACTTTGCCATACAAGAATGGAAGCAACACAGCCTAATCCAACTGACCTTTATTGAAGGCAAAACCAACCATGCCAATGCTCTCACCAAACCTTTTGCTTGGGTCCTTCACAGCCGTCATGCCCGTCGCATTATGGAACACTTCCTTACTGATGTCTTCTTCCACTCTATTTGTCCTCCTCCTTCTTCTCCATGATCTTCCATTTCCCATTCCAGATCAGGAGAGGGTGTTGTCCGTGGGACACTTTCTCACTTTCTCACTCTATATTCATACATACAATACATACATACCATATTGTACGTACCATTAATATGATAGATTCCTTCTCACAATGGAACACTTTGCTCCTCGATGGAACACAATTAGCTTAGTTTGATGGACATCAGTAAGATGCTCCATCGTCTCACTTTCTATTTTAACATCAGATTACATCTTAGAGAGTCACTCCCACATCAACCAAGAAGCTAGAACACTTCAGAGGAGTTAGTACTTCGCACAGTGTGTTTGTTGTTAGAACAGCTCAGAATTTAGCATGGCTCAGAGGAGTCAGTTAGTACTATGTCTTTCAGGAGCACTAGCACAACCCAAAGGGGTTAGCACAGCTTTGAGGAGCATCAATACATTTAACAAAACACCACCAAACAACTCCCCAAAACCCCTGCAAAGCGCCTAATCGATCTGATTAATTTTTTGTTTATTTTTTGGTTTGGGTTTGGAGAGCCAAAGACGAACCCACAAAGGGTCCCCCGTTGAATACAGTCAACTTAAGAATTCGGTCACAAGGCGTTGCGAGTTCTTTGAAAACTCTTCCACTCCTCTGAAACGGTGATATGAGAGAAAGAACAGAGCGCCGAACAAAAGAATGCAGGGTATTGGAATCCTGATAGTTTTGATTCAGCTGGCTGGTTGATTTGCATAGCTTGTCCATCTTGTCTGGGGTGATGCTCGATATGTTGTCAAACATCACTCTCTTGTCGCTTTTGTTCGGCGTTTTCTTTAGTGTCGGAAAGAGCAGTGATGTAGCTGAATTGTCGTGCCTAGTTTGTAATTCGTCATACAGTACGGGCTCTGAGAAACAAGTTTAGCCTACCCGCTTGTAAAATGGAGCAGGTGCCGTCGGTTCAATGACAGTGTGAATCATTCTGTTTTCAATTTTGAATTCGGCGCATTAAGTGACAGAATCATCACGAACCACTTTGGATGATCTAATTCAACTTGAAACTGATAAAAACTGTTTGTGGTGGTACCGTTATGTACCGTATTGTTGTTTGCTAACCAAAGAAGGTTTGTAACGTACTAGAAGAAAGAGAGTTACAATGTGACGAACAGCATTATAGCCATACTACTACTTCGCAGATATCGAGTTCGATGCAAAGACGAACGAGTTCCAGTGAGCTTTGTGCCCCGCCAATCGTGGTTTCACGTTCCATCACCTGATCTGAGTAAAGTACAGGCATATAATACTAGTCGACAATAATAATAGATGTATGCAAGTGTGCCATACAAGTTACTCCGGAGTATTACTTTCTTTTGCAGTACCGTACGGCGTTCTCATTTTTTTTTGACTGCTTCGAATCTTTCTTGTGGACATTGTATCCAGATGAGGAGTTTTTCTTTAGTTGAATGTACAACTCGGCTTGGCTAAGAATGCCTCGTGATAACACAAAAAACAATGAAATTGTTGTAACATTAAATGAAATGGAACAAGACAACATGACATCATGGAACAGATATTATTGCCCATCCAAAAATGTATTCAAAAAAAGAATAGAAACGCTGGCTAGCCGAGAACCTTTTCACCTTTGCTTTCCGAAGTAACCTTAAGTGGGGGAACTTAGAAATAGACTGTGAGATATTTATGACCATTTTTAATTAATAGATATATCTAGCAATACTGTTGGATGCCCCGAATCGGATCATTCATATACCTACCGGTACGCACATGTAAGGATCATTTTTATCTCAATCAAATTATTTATCCAGATTTTTCGAACTCATACCCATACCCATACTCGTACCTATCACTGATTTCCCGCACCAATCTTTGCCTTTCACCGAGGATGCGAATACAAGTAGAACTAATATCGCTGGTATGGTACTGTCGCGTTGCAAGTCTTTGATACAACGAACATCATTGCTTGAAAACTACAAGAGAGAGAGAGTCACGCAAGCCTTTGGCTACTCATCGACATACGACCTTACATTCCCGAACGACTGCACACTGCACACTGGAAACATGGCGCTTAAACCATTCTCCCAAGCATTCCTGTCGGTATTCGTTGTCGGCTCGGTAATATTGTTTACGAGATTCACGTTTTTTCCCGTGATACATGACAACGACATCGCCAGAATCTACCTTGGCAAAATCGATCAGTGGTCGATTCCGTTCTCGCAAGAAATCAACGCGGAAAGGATCGAAACAAACCATTCCGCAGATCACTGGAGTCGGACGCTCTTGAGACACAGAAGCAAAAAGAGCATCACAGACTTCGAACGACTAATCAAATCACTATTTTCCGGGGACAAAGAAGATAATGATTCACAGCGAGATAGCATTTCTAGAGTATCGGATCGCGAGGAGAACAAAGACGTTGTCAAAAGTATCAATGACGACAACCAGGACCTATACAGAGAAAACGAAACTAATAGCCTCGACGGGGATATACCTCGAGATAGAATCCAAATCAGACCCGATGTAAAGCAACAAGCGGAGATGCAGGATGTATATCGAAATGGATTACGGGAATCGTTACGATTCGTAAAAACATACGACAATCCCGAGATAAAATTTGTGGAGAGTCAAGAAAGGATTGACGAGAGCAACTACAACCACGTGTACGATGATGTTGATGGCAATCCTTCTCGATATGACGAAGACAACTTTGTTGTGCACGATGATGACTACAACGATGAAAAGGACGACGGAGAAACAATACGTGTAACGAGTAATGATATCGAGGAGAAATTAATGAAAAATGAAGATGTCATTATGATCGAGACAAGCGAAAGCTACGATGAGGATGACTTTTCTGTGGAAGACAATGGGGATCACTTTTACAGCGACGATTCCAGTCCAACGGAACATGAAAAAGGGAGATATGACTACCATAGTGTTGCAGATGTCATGCCTCGGGATTCGATGATAAACGACAGCAACTATGCATACGAGGATGATGACGGGGTCAACAACATTCTTATCGGGGACGAAAATAATGATAGTGAGGTTTTTTACGACAACGATAACCTTAATGAACATTACGATGGATTTTACGATACCGGTACCGGTACGAGTACGAGTCACAGTATCGAAAATAATAATAATAATAATTTTGCCGACGTCGACAACGAAGAAGATATCGACGACAACTACGAGTACAACAACGATGACATCCTGTTGCACGATATTTGGCTGGAAGACGTTGATTCTGAATATGATTCCGATGGCGATGGGACAAGAAATGTAAATGAACAAGATACCAAAGACCCATCTCTCTTCGAAAGGAAAGAGCAAGGCGAGCGCGATTTGCAGTCGAGTCTACGGGCAAGTTGGAGAGTGGGCAAAACCTACACTTACGGTAGTAGCCGAGGCTCATCCTCCTTTCCGAGAGCTACTGACCAACAAAATGGGAGAAGCCAGGATGTCGGACAATCCTCGAGATCGAGTAATAGGCAGCAAAATGGGATGAGCCCAGTTACTGGACCACCCCCGAGATCGAGAAGTAGCCAACAAAATGGGAATGCGAGATCTTTTAGACCTCCTGCAGCAAATCAGTGGTATCAAGATCCAGCTGCAATGTATGCAGCAAGACCTTGGAGCTATGGTCGAGCAACGCCACGGTACGATCCACCGAGACCAACATACAACTTTTGGACCCTTTGGAACGGGATGAATCCACGAAGTAGCTACAATGTAAATCCGATTCGAATTCCACGCGAAATTTATGATCCGAATCAATACAATCCGAGTCCAAATCAGGATCAGGGTGACGATGACAGGATATTCATACCATCTCAACCCACAGCAAATCCAACGCAGAGACCGACTGGCCCATCCGAACAACCGACGCAAAGACCAACCCGAGATCCGACCGCGAGACCCACATCTAGGCCAACAAACGACCCCACGAAGCGCCCTACCCGTCGACCGTCAGTATCACCGACCCCAAGGCCAACGCACAGCCCCACTCTACGTCCTACCAGACGACCAACACGCTCCCCTACACTACGACCGACCAGAACACCGACACGCCGTCCAACGCAAAGGCCAACGAGAACACCGACACGCCGTCCAACGCAAAGGCCAACGAGAACTCCAACAATTAGGCCCACTAGAACCCCCACTAGAACCCCAACTCCAAAACCAAACTCATACCCAACTAGCTCTTCTTCCTTTGTGTTCAACACTGCTTTGGCTCAGCCAGAATCCTTTTCTATGGCAAACGATGCATACCAACGAGCTGCAGAAGCAATTCTGGGATTCACATTCAGTGAACAAAGCGCGAATGACGGGACAACATTCATACCCTTAACATCAACTGTGTCTTGTGCAACTCTTGCTTCCCATCCCTTCGGAGGTGCGCCTACTTCAGAATGCACAAGGACCACGGTGAAAATTACATCTAATCAACCGGGTGTAGATGTATATGCATTCAGAAAGAAACTGATGGATGCTATTCAGGATGGAACCTTCACTGTTGAAGTCAACAAAACAAATCGCATCAATGTTGTGGTATGTGAGCTACCAGGACTAAATCCGTCTCCTTCCCAACCCCCAAGCAGCTTCTATCCGACAACAACAACATCGTTTGTATTCAACACTGCTAAGGCTTTGGAGGGCTCCATATCTGAAGCAAACGCGGCGTATCTTCAGGCTTCAGAAGCTATCCTTGGATTTACATTCAATCAGGTGGGAACTATTGGAAGGACAACACTGGCAACTGATACTACAGCCATAGATTGTTCAACTCTTGCATCATATCCTTTTGCAGGAGTGGCTAGTGGGGGATGCACACGATCAGTCATAAGACTCACAACCAATCAGCTAGGTGTAGATGTGTACTCATTTAGAACTAGACTGACAGATGCCATCCAGCTAGGAACCTTCACTGAGGAAGTCAACAAAACAAATCGCATCAATGCTCTTGTATGTGAACTACCAGGCTTCAACCCAGCTCCAAGCCCAACGCCATATCCTACAACATCAACATCATTTGTATTCAACACTGCTAAGGCTTTGGAGGGCTCCATATCTGACGCAAACGCGGCGTATCTTCAGGCTTCAGAAGCTATCCTTGGATTTACATTCAATCAGGTGGGAACTATTGGAAGGACAACACTGGCAACTGATACTACACCTATAGATTGTTCAACTCTTGCATCGTATCCTTTTGCAGGAGTGGCTAGTGGAGGATGTACACGGACAGTCATAAGACTCACAACCAATCAACCAGGTGTGGATGTGTACTCATTTAGAACTGGACTGACAAATGCCATCCAGCTGGGAACCTTCACTGAGGAAGTCAACAAAACAAATCGCATCAATGCTCTTATATGTGAGCTTCCAGGCTTCAACCCAGCTCCAAGCCCAACGCCATATCCTACAACATCAACATCATTTGTATTCAACACTGCTAAGGCTTTGGAGGGCTCCATATCTGAAGCAAACGCGGCGTATCTTCAGGCTTCAGAAGCTATCCTTGGATTTACATTCAATCAGGTGGGAACTATTGGAAGGACAACACTGGCAACTGATACTACACCTATAGATTGTTCAACTCTTGCATCATATCCTTTTGCAGGAGTGGCTAGTGGAGGATGTACACGGACAGTCATAAGACTCACAACCAATCAACCAGGTGTGGACGTGTACTCATTTAGAACAAGCCTGACAAATGCCATCCAGCTGGGAACCTTCACTGAGGAAGTCAACAAAACAAATCGCATCATTGCTCTTGTATGTGAGCTTCCAGGCTTCAACCCAGCTCCAAGCCCAACGCCATATCCTACAACATCAACATCATTTGTATTCAACACTGCTAAGGCTTTGGAGGGCTCCATATCTGAAGCAAACGCGGCGTATCTTCAGGCTTCAGAAGCTATCCTTGGATTTACATTCAATCAGGTGGGAACTATTGGAAGGACAACACTGGCAGCTGATACTACAGCCATAGATTGTTCAACTCTGGTATCATATCCTTTTGCAGGAGTGGCTAGTGGGGGCTGTACACGGACAGTCATAAGACTCACAACCAATCAACCAGGTGTGGACGTGTACTCATTTAGAACTGGACTGACAAATGCCATCCAGCTGGGAACCTTCACTGAGGAAGTCAACAAAACAAATCGCATCAATGCTCTTATATGTGAGCTTCCAGGCTTAAACCCAGCTCCAAGCCCAACGCCATATCCTACAACATCAACATCATTTGTATTCAACACTGCTAAGGCTTTGGAGGGCTCCATATCTGAAGCAAACGCGGCGTATCTTCAGGCTTCAGAAGCTATCCTTGGATTTACATTCAATCAGGTGGGAACTATTGGAAGGACAACACTGGCAACTGATACTACACCTATAGATTGTTCAACTCTTGCATCGTATCCTTTTGCAGGAGTGGCTAGTGGAGGATGTACACGGACAGTCATAAGACTCACAACCAATCAACCAGGTGTGGACGTGTACTCATTTAGAACTGGACTGACAGATGCCATCCAGCTGGGAACCTTCACTGAGGAAGTCAACAAAACAAATCGCATCATTGCTCTTGTATGTGAGCTTCCAGGCTTCAACCCAGCTCCAAGCCCAACGCCATATCCTACAACATCAACATCATTTGTATTCAACACTGCTAAGGCTTTGGAGGGCTCCATATCTGAAGCAAACGCGGCGTATCTTCAGGCTTCAGAAGCTATCCTTGGATTTACATTCAATCAGGTGGGAACTATTGGAAGGACAACACTGGCAACTGATACTACACCTATAGATTGTTCAACTCTTGCATCATATCCTTTTGCAGGAGTGGCTAGTGGAGGTTGTACACGGACAGTCATAAGACTCACAACCAATCAACCAGGTGTGGATGTGTACTCATTTAGAACTGGACTGACAGATGCCATCCAGCTGGGAACGTTCACTGAGGAAGTCAACAAAACAAATCGCATCATTGCTCTTGTATGTGAGCTTCCAGGCTTCAACCCAGCTCCAAGCCCAACGCCATATCCTACAACATCAACATCATTTGTATTCAACACTGCTAAGGCTTTGGAGGGCTCCATATCTGACGCAAACGCGGCGTATCTTCAGGCTTCAGAAGCTATCCTTGGATTTACATTCAATCAGGTGGGAACTATTGGAAGGACAACACTGGCAACTGATACTACACCTATAGATTGTTCAACTCTTGCATCATATCCTTTTGCAGGAGTGGCTAATGGAGGATGTACACGGACAGTCATAAGACTCACAACCAATCAACCAGGTGTGGACGTGTACTCATTTAGAACAAGCCTGACAGATGCCATCCAGCTGGGAACCTTCACTGAGGAAGTCAACAAAACAAATCGCATCATTGCTCTTGTATGTGAGCTTCCAGGCTTCAACCCAGCTCCAAGCCCAACGCCATATCCTACAACATCAACATCATTTGTATTCAACACTGCTAAGGCTTTGGAGGGCTCCATATCTGAAGCAAACGCGGCGTATCTTCAGGCTTCAGAAGCTATCCTTGGATTCACATTCAATCAGGTGGGAACTATTGGAAGGACAACACTGGCAACTGATACTACAGCCATAGATTGTTCAACTCTGGTATCATATCCTTTTGCAGGAGTGGCTAGTGGGGGATGCACACGGACAGTCATAAGACTCACAACCAATCAACCAGGTGTGGACGTGTACTCATTTAGAACAAGCCTGACAAATGCCATCCAGCTGGGAACCTTCATTATTGAACTCAACAAAACGAATCTCATGATTGCCTTGGTATGCGAGCTTACTGGTACAAGAATGCCTTCACAAACGCCTTCGTCGGAACCATCCTTGTTTCCATCAACTGTGCCATCTATGTTGCCATCAATGATACCATCAAAAATTCCATCAGGGCTGCCATCAATGACACCATCAATGACACCTTCAGAAATTCCGAGCATGGTACCTAGCCTTGTGCCAAGCGCCATGCCAAGTGTCATGCAGAGCGTTGTGCCGAGCATCTTACGGAGTACTTTACCTTCGTCTGCACCAAGCGAACAACGCAGTGCCATTCCTTCGTCGGAGTCCTCGGTTTTACCATCGTCACTGCATAGCAAATCTCCAAACACAAGGTCTTCGGATGCTCCCAGTACGAAACCCAGCATGTCGTCGTCACACTCGAGCCTGCCAACAATAACATATTCGCCAAGCACCACTGTGAAACCCAGCGTTGCGCAGTCATATTCCAGCATGCCAACAATAACAAGTGCACCGACCAGCGATGGTAGTACAGTACCCAGCATTGCGCCAAGCCCTTCGCCTTCTGCTATTCAATCTAGATTTCCAAGTAATGCAGTATCGGACCATCCAAGCTTTTTCCCGAGCAACTTTGCCAATAATCTACCTTCTACTTCACCGAGTCTTGGCAAAGAAGCAAGTATCTCGCCCTCGTCCTCTGCCTTTCCAAGTTCAAATACATCTACAGCGCCCAGTCAATCACCATTCAACAACAAGAGTGACATCCCCAGCTCAGTGTCCAGCAGTACACCAAGCACCTCGCCCTCGTCCTCGTCCTCTAGCTTTCTTAGTTCGAATCCATCTACAGCGCCCAGTCAATCACCATTCAACAACAAGAGTGACATCCCCAGCTCAGTGTCCAGCAGTACACCAAGCACCTCGTCCTCGTCCTCTAACTTTCCAAGTTCAAATGCATCTACAGCGCCCAGTCAATCACCATTCAACAACAAGAGTGACATCCCCAGCTCAGTGTCCAGCAGTACACCAAGCACCTCGCCCTCGTCCTCCGCCTTTCCAAGTTCAAATGCATCTACAGCGCCCAGTCAATCACCATTCAACAACAAGAGTGACATCCCCAGCTCAGTGTCCAGCAGTACACCAAGCACCTCGCCCTCGTCCTCCGCCTTTCCAAGTTCAAATGCATCTACAACGCCCAGTCAATCACCATTCAACAACAAGAGTGACATCCCCAGCTCAGTGTCCAGCAGTACACCAAGCACCTCGCCCTCGTCCTCGTCCTCTAACTTTCCAAGTTCAAATGCATCTACAACGCCCAGTCAATCACCATTCAACAACAAGAGTGACATCCCCAGCTCAGTGTCCAGCAGTACACCAAGCACCTCGCCCTCGTCCTCTAACTTTCCAAGTTCAACTCCATCTACAGCGCCCAGTCAATCACCATTCAACAACAAGAGTGATATCCCCAGCTCAGTGTCCAGCAGTACACCAAGCACCTCGCCCTCGTTCTCTAACTTTCCAAGTTCAAATGCATCTACAACGCCCAGTCAATCACCATTCAACAACAAGAGTGATATCCCCAGCTCAGTGTCCAGCAGTACACCAAGCACCTCGCTCTCGTCCTCTAACTTTCCAAGTTCAAATGCATCTACAGCGCCCAGTCAATCACCATTCAACAACAAGAGTGACATCCCCAGCTCAGTGTCCAGCAGTACACCAAGCACCTCGCCCTCGTCCTCTAACTTTCCAAGTTCAAATGCATCTACAGCGCCCAGTCAATCACCATTCAACAACAAGAGTGACATCCCCAGCTCAGTGTCCAGCAGTACACCAAGCACCTCGCCCTCGTCCTCCGCCTTTCCAAGTTTAAATGCATCTACAGCGCCCAGTCAATCACCATTCAACGACAAGAGTGACTTCCCCAGCTCAGTGTCTAGCAGTACACCAAGCACCTTGCCCTCGTCCTCCGCCTTTCCAAGTTCAAATGCATCTACAACGCCCAGTCAATCACCATTCAACAACAAGAGTGACATCCCCAGCTCAGTGTCCAGCAGTACACCAAGCACCTTGCCCTCGTCCTCCGCCTTTCCAAGTTCAAATGCATCTACAACGCCCAGTCAATCACCATTCAACAACAAGAGTGACATCCCCAGCTCAGTGTCTAGCAGTACACCAAGCACCTCGCCCTCGTCCTCCGCCTTTCCAAGTTCAAATGCATCTACAGCGCCCAGTCAATCACCATTCAACGACAAGAGTGACTTCCCCAGCTCAGTGTCTAGCAGTACACCAAGCACCTTGCCCTCGTCCTCCGCCTTTCCAAGTTCAAATGCATCTACAACGCCCAGTCAATCACCATTCAACAACAAGAGTGACATCCCCAGCTCAGTGTCCAGCAGTACACCAAGCACCTCGCCCTCGTCCTCTAACTTTCCAAGTTCAAATGCATCTACAGCGCCCAGTCAATCACCATTCAACAACAAGAGTGACATCCCCAGCTCAGTGTCCAGCAGTACACCAAGCACCTCGCCCTCGTCCTCCGCCTTTCCAAGTTCAAATGCATCTACAGCGCCCAGTCAATCACCATTCAACGACAAGAGTGACTTCCCCAGCTCAGTGTCTAGCAGTACACCAAGCACCTTGCCCTCGTCCTCCGCCTTTCCAAGTTCAAATGCATCTACAACGCCCAGTCAATCACCATTCAACAACAAGAGTGACATCCCCAGCTCAGTGTCCAGCAGTACACCAAGCACCTTGCCCTCGTCCTCCGCCTTTCCAAGTTCAAATGCATCTACAGCGCCCAGTCAATCACCATTCAACAACAAGAGTGACATCCCCAGCTCAGTGTCCAGCAGTACACCAAGCACCTCGCCCTCGTCCTCCGCCTTTCCAAGTTCAAATGCATCTACAGCGCCCAGTCAATCACCATTCAACGACAAGAGTGACTTCCCCAGCTCAGTGTCTAGCAGTACACCAAGCACCTTGCCCTCGTCCTCCGCCTTTCCAAGTTCAAATGCATCTACAACGCCCAGTCAATCACCATTCAACAACAAGAGTGACATCCCCAGCTCAGTGTCTAGCAGTACACCAAGCATCTGGCCCTCGTCCTCTAGCTTACCAAGTTTGGATCCATCTAGAGCGCCTAGTCAATCACCATTGAAGACAGAGAGTAATAGTCCCAGCTCATTACCGAGCAAGCTTTTATCGGAAACACCGTCAAACTCGCCGTCAGACCAACCAAGCAATATCACGAGCAGCTCCCCGAGCACTATTCCAAGTCACATTCCAAGCAATGCACCATCTGCCGTTCCGAGTGTGAGTTCCCCCCCGTCTATCAATCCAACCGAAAGTTACTATCCGAGCTCCGTTCCTAGCGCTTCTCCTACGAGTGCCGACAGCTCAGAGCTTACATTGCTTTTGCTGCTGTGAGCGACGAACCTCAAAGGAAACGGGACGAGACGGATTTGGAAACTGCCACGGCAAGCCGGCTTTGGGCTACTGGATTGAGCAAGATCTGTGGCACACTGGTTTTGGGCTTATAGTGAACCACCTTGTTGACTAGGATGCACATTATCCGATCGTTAGAAAGCAGATAAGCCCTTTACGTAGTACTATACCGGTTCGTGAGCGATCGGGTGGGATTTGGCAGCGGCACCTTGTTGACCATGTAAAATACAATATTATAATACAATACAATGCAATAAAGCACGATAAAATGCAATAATATGATTAGAAATAATATATGTGATATTATACATCATACGACTGACGACTTCCCCCGTAAGATTGTTCAAATGATTCTTCCGTGCATAGCTCCGATCAATTACCCCTTTTTGAAAATTTGACTGGGTGTCAGCTCCATGGGTCCAGTTGAGCAAGAGAGAGCAGTCGGTGACTCGACTCAACAATTCACGGAATATTGTTTTATTTTCATTTTCATTGGCTATCGAGTTTCAATCCTCGCTTGATGAGGTGTAGTGACCAACAGTAGAGGTGAAGCGTTCACTGGGTAATGATACTGTAAGAAGATCTTTCGTCCCTGTATGTAGATGAACGAAGCACCGCGTATTGTTGTCGTCGTGGGGAACAAAAACATGGCATTGCTCTTCATATAGAATACGATAGTTATTGGTGTAACGAAGCGTACTCTTCTGTGAGCATGAGTTATTTTCTGTAAAAGAGTTCGCATATTGTATTCATACAACAAGTCGAAAATGCTGGGTTGCACAAATGGATGATGAGACAATGAAACCGATAAGCTTTAGAAGTTACAGTATTGTTTCTATTCTTATTCGATATCCATCTGGGAGGTTATAGGTGCCGTGGTAACGATGGATGAAAAACGCAATTCAAGAGATTTCTGGCGGAGAACAACTAAACTTTAAGGTGGTCAGCGGAGAGTGGTTCTCGTTTATTCGGCCGGCGCAACGATTTCATCTGCGAGGATGTCAAACTCGTCGAGTTCCACAGCTAGGCTAGCATCAACATCTTCCTTTTGCTGGGAAATATCTTGTGATAGTGCTGGAGCAATTTCTCCATCTTCGCCGATGACAATCTCGTCCTCTGCCGTTGCATAGAGTACTTTGAACAGGCTGTCGACAACATCCTCCCTCTCGCAGCCTTCCCAATTCTGATCCTGTTTGATTTGCAAAAAGAGTTCGATACTTCTCAATTTTCCAAAATAAAAATCCCTTTCTTTTTCGACTTCGGAAATAGCAGATTCTAGCTCGCTCACTTGTTTTTCTAATTCTGTATTCTTCGCCACAAGCTTTGAGTCTGCCTCAGCCTTGGCACTAGCAGTTGCAGTTACAGATTTCGACATTCCGTCGTTGCGAACCGGTTGTGCTTTGTTTTCTGATGGCCTCAGGGGTTTTTTCGTCGCTGGAGTTGGTCGTTGGGGACGAGTGGGTGCCCTGGGTCTTGCAGCACTATTGGATCTCGTTGGCTTGGATGCCCCTCCCTTGGACGCCACTTTACTCATTGTGTCGTTGTACTTCTTTCCACCTTTTCCCTTAGCCCGGACGGCTGCACCATCGTACCCTTCACGATACGCGCCCGATTGGTCGTAGAACGCTTTCAGCCACTGACAGAACTCGAGATTGTCTTTTTTTGAAGTCGATTCATACCGGTACGTTTGAGAGTTAAGTCGGAAATGAAATCACTGAGTCTTCGAAACACTAGAAACGTAATCAATTACAAGTCAACTGCTGTTCTGCAGCGATGGCTAGGACTGCGTCGCATTGAATTACACACTTTCGCTTACCTTGATATTTCGCACGGATTAATTTAGGGACATCTACGAAACGCTGCACATTGTTCTTTGTGAATGCCGCTTGGAGGAGTTTGTAGTTGGCAACAAATTCGTAATCGGACCTGAACCGGACGTTTGCGTGTCGCCGGAGAACGAACATTTTGGTTTTGAAACGAAACGAAACGAATCGTGAGGCAACAAAACATGCGCGTGTTAGAGACCCATCGGTTTTTGCGAGCACTGAAACAAGCTTGCTTGATGGCTTGTTCCGATCCGATCGAATTAGGAACGTCAGATCGGATTCCGTTCGAAGCGTTTCGCTCGCTGTTACTGCCGTCTATGCGGCTGTTCGCAAACTCTGGAACAATTACGGACCTGGCTTCCCAGTTGACCCTGGACATTGGAACGCTGCCCGGAAAAATATACTCTGTCAGTTGACAAGCAACTGCTCCCGTCGCCGTTTGTTCGATCTTCGCCAGCTGCAAATCCAACAGATTGTTGAAAAACGAGAGAAGCTCCTGTCTCCCGACAAAGTAAGCATTGTCCATCATGCCGACGACATTGTCTGCGGATCGTGTCATTTTTTGTTTTTGACTTGTTTGTTTGGAAACGAAGAATATAAATAATTGATGTTGAACTCGGTGATAACTCCTTCGACGACAAGGTTGATAGTGGGTACAAGTATGGAGAGATTGGACCGATCCGAAGTAGAAGCAGGGAATCCTTCGGTCCAAATGCTTCGACCTTGGAGGTTACCGATACCGTACAGTACCGGTAGTAAAGAAAAGAATCAGAAGCAGCCGTCCACCGTCGTGCTGACAACTGAAACCGTGTTTCCGATTATGATCGTTGTTTTCTGTTTTTCTAACGTTCTATCGGTCAGGTCGGGTGAAATTCAAATTATTTGAAATAGAGTTGCAACGGTCACAACAACATTTGAACTCGTGATCTAAGTTCAACTAGTGAATGGAACGCAGTAGCATCATGAACATCTTTGTCATTGATGTTCACACTTCTTACTCCTTTCAATTCAAGGATAACACAGTGTACTGTATTCTATTATTGTGGCCGTTTTCAGACTTCTTCATAGTTCGCAATAAAGTATCCCTAACAAAGGACGCGGTGGAGTGAAGTCATTCTTTCGAGCTCCTTGGGATGACGAATCAGCAGTCAACAAACAATCAGAAAGTGATGGGGAAGGATTCCCAAATGACTTGGAAGGTGAGGATGAAGCTAATGATAAGAAGCTTCCCATGAACCCCAAGGCACCAAGATCATTGCTGCGCCCGGGTCACAAACTTGAAACAACTGCAACAAATCAATCAAATCTATGTGACAAGCACAAGGAGAGGAGGGTTTCTCCAAACCTGGGCCATGTTGAAAATCTAGGATACCAATTTAAGTTCCTCGTCCCATAGCCGCAAGTGCTACAGAACAGTGGTCTGGTAATATCAAGGTGTTGTTGTCAGACGTTGATCCCAAGACCAAGTATCCTTGTTTCCCAATTGATAGTGAGGTTACAATCAGCAATATGCCACCCCCTGGAACGGGGGTAGTCAAGAGTTATGCATATACAAAGAAGAACCAATTTCCTTTGTTCCCTGGATACATGGTGTACAAGGAAAAAACGGATGGCACACAGGTCTCCTGCACAACCTGGTTCTCATATGACCGTATCATGGCAAATACACCGCAGTACACCACATTGTTCAATTTATTCAATTGGAAGGATGGATCGCCTAATGCACAAGTGTCAGACAAGAACACAAATGATGATGCAATGGCAAACTGATGTAAAATTTGTGTTCTAAATCAAGACTGTCTTGTCCATTTCAATCAACATTGCACCACTTATTTAATATTCATAAAAAACATTATCCTGAATCATCTTCTTCTTGTGTTAACGTTGGAAAACATCACGTACTGATGATAGTAATAGTTCAAAGTGTAAGTTCTTGGTGCGATTGACTTTGGTTTTCCTTCCAACACTAACAATTCTGAAAAAACGTTTTTCTTGTTTTAGAATCTCATCATCATACTGTGCATCATCAATGTCATAATCATTCAAGAGTATTCTAAAAAGATGCTTGTCCTTACTCCTCTCATTGTTATTCTACTTTCAACCAATATTTCACATAAACATTGATATGTACTGCAACAACACCATCAATAAGAATGTGATGCAGTAAAACTTATATTGCTTCTTTACTTGTTCAACAATATGGAAATATTCCTGCTCTTATTTACAATACATGAAATAAATAGGAAATCACCAGCACATCAGGTAATAACAAAAGTATAAGAAGTACTGTGAGATTTGGCGCATTTGGGTCTGGATTTGGACCAACCAACGTTGGAATTCACCTGAAGATTTGGAGGAGTACAACAACTATCCCGTTCCTTGTGGCACATGGGAATTCGTGAAACACTACTAATAACCATTATTGCAAAACTTGTCACTACTTAGTAATACATCTTTGTCACATACTTAAAAATGAAAGTATAAAATAATATGTAAGGTGAAGCATTGTTCATTACAAATTCAGAAGTCATGATCACCATTCCAGACAATTCAATCTGCAACGCCACCATTGCAGACACTTACCCCTGTGACGCTGTTCCAGACAATGAACTTCAAGGCAAAGTTCTGAACAACAGTCCGGAATTTGACCAAACTTCCACCAATAAAAATCATCAAAATTGTATGGTGCTGAAAATCGTACTTCTAATACACCGTTCCACGATTTTTAAAAAGTGGAACAACAATCAACCATGTCAAAATCAATCATGTCAACATGGAATAGAGTTGTAGCAATAGATGAAGTTTTGTACAAAACTTTCAATCCACCAATTAAAAAATACAATCAATACCTTCACTTACCTGCAATGCCGTTCCAGGAAGGATTACAAATGAGTACTGGTTTTGCCAGCTTTCAATATCAATTTGATATTTTTGGTTCCAACCCAGCCATTGTGTCGTGGAAATTAAACAACCATTGTTCACAGTTCCTGAGGACAAAGTATTGATCTTTGCTACAAAGGTTTCTGACCACAGCAACTTCAGATCCAATGGCATTGCAGTCAAACAAATGTAATTTGCTTTGCAACTCCCCTTGCTTCACCAGCGCGTGGCGGTGTTTTTTCCTTTCTCCCTCTTGCTCGGTATTGGGTCAACAGAAACAAAGCAACAAGCAATGACATAGGCAGTAAACATTGTGCACTAATTCAAACCCGCTCATTGTGTCCTAATTCAAACCTGCTGACAAAACTTCCAGGGAGAAAAGAGCTGTCAAGATGAAGCACGCACAGAATCTGACATGGATAAACTTGCAGTCCACATCTGTCCAGGAGGTCTAGTTGAAAAATTTTCAGCCGTACAATACATTTCCCACTTGTCCTGATTCAGACTTAAACTTTGGATGGGTGCAAAAAAGGAACTTCATTCCACTATAATTGTCATACCTCTTGTGCTCCATGGATCAACAAAGCGTGCTGGTGCCCGCAGCCAGAAGGACTACACCGCAGCAAAATTTGAGAACATCCGATGGAAACCAAGGTACACCTGTGTTTTCTTTTTGTCCCACTTCATGTAAGGCAAACCAGCCATAATACTAATTGAAAACTTTGACCCAGCTGACCAACCACCCTCCTTAGGATGATTTGTTCCTGTTGTAGAGTTGTGAATGAATGAACAAATCAGATTCATGGTCAAGTCAATCAATAGTGCGGTACTCCATTAATCACTTGCAGGTTTGCTTGATTAGTGTGGGTTTGATTTGTTGGGTTCTCTTTGCAGGAGCCTTCACTTCACTTCTGTGATTGCTCTCACTTGCTGCAAAGTCTCATCCTATTGGAGGACCAGATAATGTCATGTACTGTGATAAATGAAAATACATGTGATTCTTCACCAGATTGTTCCCCTCTTCCTTACTTTGTTGTAGATTGTTATTTATACATTTAATGAAATGAACAACCATATTGTCAAGATTTAAGACACCCTTCTTGTCTTGTTTGAAAACCTGATCAAACCTTCCAGTGTATTTGAGAAACTCTTCCATACCCAACAACAACTCAAGGGCGCATATACGTCCATCAATTTCTTCCTCACACTTCCTGCTCCTGTTCTCAAGATTGGTTATCATTCTTTGTGACAACAACAATTGACAACCTTCAGTGGACAGAAGTGCAAGCATCTGAATGAAGCATGCCAATGAACTGACTCCCCTCCTTCTTTGCTGTTTGTATTGATTCCAAAAAATTGGTTTGCCAAAAGTCACACCAATCAGATTGCCTCTGAACAGCAGCACCATAGTAACTGGCTATTTGGTCCATGTCAACAAGTAGCCGCGTGTTATTTCCTAAAAAATCCTCAAGGAACATCTCCGCTGCTCACTTTACGGAACAAAGTTGGTGCATATGAAGCCTCTCTCCTGGTGAAGCTAGATGAATATTATGTGTGTTTTTCCAAAATCAAGATCATAAAAAACGTTGCCATTATGTACACGGTGGTGGAAGACGTTTTTGAAATACTGTTCAACATTCACTCCTTCATCCATGGTTGGAGCAGTAAAATTGAACATCTTCCATAGACAGATGGGATGATACTCTTCCTCATTATTGTCCTTAGACACCTTCACCTTCCCACTTTTAATTGGAATGGGAACCTCCAGAACATTGAAACAAGTGTTATTACCAAGTGCACTTGGACAATTGCAATGCCTACAGATCATCTTTGTATTGGCCGTTTTATAATGTCCACAAAGTTGGTCCTGCCGGGGAGTATCACCTATGAAATAAGTGACTGCAAATTTCATTCACACATATCATTTCTTCTTGTTCCACGGCAAATTAGACCATTCTATACCATCCGTTAGGTTACAGGCATCTTTCAAAGATGAAAACGCAGCATGAAGACCAGAGTGAAGGTTGTTCACATTGTCAATTGATTTGTCACCTTTATCACATGTACCTGTGGGGTGAAAATATATAGTCTCCCATGCATCTGACCAAGAGTTCCAAGTTAGGGTGTTGAATATGCCAAGTGTCATGTTCAGTGGGGTAAGCAATGTTTGACCACTATTGTCAATTACAATTCTATCCATGTAGAGAATTATAGGAACCAAAATTTCATTACTATCTTTGTTCCATCTCTTTTCCCAAGTATCAGTCCACCATTGATCGCGATGGTGTTCATCTAGTATATCGATGTTACCTTTTTGCTCCGGATGGTGAACCAGTAAGGTTGGGTCTTCAGCATGGGGGAAAGACAGGTTTTTTCCCTTTACCAATGTGACGCTGGTTAATAGCAAATGAAGTGCTTTTTGGAATGACTGGAGGTAGATTTGTTTACAACCGGCAACGTCAGCACCAATCAATTTTGTATAACACCAATGAATGAGAGGATGTTTAAAGCCACCACCTTCTATTTCAGGCACAGTTGCGTGAGTGTCCTTCGTGACTCTTGGTCTTGTCTGTATGAGATTTCTTTTGTCCATGAAAATAAATTAAGGTGCTCCAATTTAATAGCCCATTCATACAATTCCATCTCTGCAACTAAAGGTATGCTATGATTCCGCATGATTTTCATTAACTTGATCTTCACCTTGACTTTGTCTGATACATGCCTTCTGACATTGGATGTCATCATTGCTGTACTTGAATCAGGAGGGGAATCATCAACAGTCATGTTTTCACCTTCTCTATCAACACTCAAAGAGGGGGGACTTTGCTGTCAATTCCTTCTTCATCATCCTCATCGTTAGTAGGAGAAAAACAATTTTCATCAGAAACAGAGTCATCCTCATTCTTGTTTACCAATTTCTGACCAATCAAGGCACGCCCGATCGGTTTGACAGAAGGGTTATACATAACTTGATGGTCGAGCACCTCTGGCACTAGACCACTACTCAGTGGACTATTAGGGGTGTTTGATAGACCAAATTTTTCACTAGCTTCCTCTTTCTTCTTCAAACTTCTGATGAATAGGGAAGATGCAAAATTGTCTACCCCAAAACACCAGTCATAATAAGAATAGCATGATTTGTTGTGTGAAATATGGCTCAGAAGAGCAGGTGAAACAGCAATTACTCCTGTATTCTTTCTTCATATTGCTGTGAACAATGGGGGTTTCTTCTCCTTAGCAACCTTCTTCTTTCTGGTACCGGTACTAATCAGAGACAAGTACAGGTAGCATTGTTTACAATAAACCTGATATTTAGGAGTGCAAACCATCGTTAGCCAGTAAAAATAGAAATGAGGAACCGATTCAGATTGAGAAATTGTGACCATGCAATATTTGTTTCAGGCATCAAATTCAGTTCAAGGCCACCAGATCGGAAACAGTTGCCAGTGGGGTAGGAAGATATACTGTGCGTAAAAACATTATGAGTTGAACATTAAACAATTACTCCTGTAGTAAACAAGGGGGGTTTCTTCTTCTTGGTGACCTTCTTCTTTCCGGTACTGGTAGTAATCGGAGGTGAGTGCAAGTAGCACCGTTTACAATAAATCTGATATTTAGGAGTGCGGACCATTGTTGGCCAGTAACAATATAAATGAGGAACTGATTCAGATTCAGAAATTGTGACTATGCACTATTTGTTTCGGGCATCAAATCCAGTTCCAGGCCACCAGACCGGAAAAAGTTGCCAGTGGGGTAGGAAGATATACTGTGCATACAAATATTATGAGTTTGACATTAATTTGAAAAAATTGGATGAAATTATAAAGGGGGACCAGTGGAGTTCGGCCCACATATGCGCGTGATTCCCCAACACCCCCGAATCTTGTTTGTGTGACGTCACCAAGAAAAGTCTGAAAGCCCACGATGGTATCCCACAGGCTAGGATACATTGGTCAATTTGTTGAGGTCAAGGGTGATGTTTGTACCCTGTTGGGTTGTGCAAAGTAACGAGGTAAAATATTGTACTGATGCTTGTTTGACAAATATGGCTCCTGCAAGGATGTAAACATTATGTACATTTTATTCCAAGAGAAGTGACAAGGTCTATGTAGCATTGAGCTAGCACTGCCTTTAGTGTCATGATGTTATGGTTGTTTTGATTTTTGTTGCAGTTTGTATTGAAATGTGAAGCACGTCACACAAGAGACAAAACAATTATAGAAGACCAGGTGGCAGGATATCATCCATAAAATTTAGAGAACCAGCAACTTTGAACATGGTCATGAGATAGTTATCAATTCACTTTTGTCTTGAGAACAACTGTTTCTGAACTCCAAGTACATTCACAATTATTTCAATATTACATCAGTGTGTCAATTTTTGGATATAGCGCTTTCCACATAAATACTGGCCCAGGCCCTCAAAAATGAGAATGGTACCAAAAGAGAATGTTATGTCAATCCTTCTAGTTAATTCCAATGCCTACAGCAAATTTGAACAAATAGTTCCACACCTAAGTAAGTATTTTTGTTCCTTGCAAAGTTAGGTGTAGTGCAAGAGGTGAAGAGGACGGAGGGAAAAGAATGAAGAAGAACGGCGGGTTGTTTTTTGGTGGAGAGAGAGGGGGAGATGCTCAACAGAAGTCTCTGCGCTTGGGGGAGGCTTATCACTCAACAGCAATACCATCTGGAATTACCTGGTCAGTTGAGGTGCTGATTGGTCAGAGATAGGTAGCTTATGGTATATGCTAGCGTGTGAGTTATAAGGGCTAGTACCATAACCTGTTGTAGGCCAAAATTTGAATCAACAAGCCCCTCTGTTATTTTGTGTTTTTGTCATAAGACAGAGAACACATTGACGTGTGTAGAACAAATGTAAGTACAGTATTTGTATTTTTAATCACTATAGGTGGTGCTTGCTGCTCAATATAAAGTGAGGTTGCACAGAATTCCAAGGACTACTTGTTAGGTACATAATTCTTCTGAAAAACTCATAGTCATGGGAAACCAAAATGATTGAGATGAATGATGGAGAAAGCTTTGTGGGAGTGTTGATAATCACAAAGTGTCGAAAAAGTTGCGAGTTGCAATGTTGGGCAACACAAACTGCACTACTTTATTAATGACTTCTGCAACAAAATAGCTCAACTGCAATATTTTTCTTGCATTTGACTCAGTCAATCAATTACCTCAGAGCCACCTTCTTACTAGAGCCACCTTCTTACTTTACTGGTGGTTCCTAAAGCAGACCTCATATATTCAAGAATAAAAAGAGAAAGAACAATAGACTGACACCTCAACAATTCTTCAGCTTACTGCTCCTCTCAACACAACAATGTTCTTGGATCAACCAACAAATAGTCCACCTTTAAAAAAAATACTAATAATCACCATTTATGATAATCCCAGCATACAAACCACTGCTGGACAACTGGCAGATTTTGAATTGCAAAAGGGTGCATGCAAACCACTTTTTTGCAATTCAATTGACTTTCAGCCATAATTACCAATAGTGCTTGGCACAGCTAGAACACAGACATAACTGAGTATCAATATTACCTCCTGTCATATGCCTCTAGTAAGCGAAGGTAGTAATGCAATGTGTAGGAACGTCCGAGAACTGTTTCTCTACCCCCCGCGGGCTCTCGCGCGGTATTTTTAAAATTCTTGACCCTATTTTTAAAATTTCCTATCTTTTTAGGTCGCGTGTCTACTAAAATACCTCACGTGTCGCGCCCTTCTCCTTTCCAGACAATATCTCATCGATCCCTATCTGGATCATCACCTAAAACTCACTCTCGACTTGGTGGAATAAAAATAATCAATTAAATAACATTTTCAGGGTTAGGGATATCATAAAGTTGCCGTGATGAACAATATTTTGTGTCAAACTTCTTACGCACAAATGATTTTCTCTCATCTTCGAAACATGCTGTTAACTGCACTTAGTAACACACTGTGTACAAAATACCACAATAAATACACAGTACGAAAACCATGTACAAGTCTACAGGTAATGAACATGTGTGTGCTCCGTACACTGAAATCTCTTCAAAAAAAGAACAAGTGAAAAGACCCTGCAAACACAGCAGAAAAACCCTCGATGACATGATTTATTTTTGATAGGAATTCCAATCATTGAAATCACCAATGTCATTAACTTCCATTTTGATGACCCTGCAACAACCCTTCTGTTTCTCCTTCACTAGAACAGACCATGAAGGCTCACCACCGTACAAATAGTACAAAATGACACCAGCTCAAATACCTGCACATTACTCTACTTCGTTTTTGATTGGGAGGGGTATTCACACGACAATTAAGCGGCGTTTTGGAGCGCTGTTTCGAGCAGCAGGAAGCCAGCAGCGAGCAGCGGCGTTTTGGAGCAAAAAGGCAAATTATGAAGATACAAACACCATTTCCATTTTGACGACCATTCTGTTTCTCCTTCCATAGAACAGACCACCATGGAGGTTGACCACCATACAAATAGTACAAAATGATACCAACTCAAATACCTACATGTTACTTTGTTTCCGATCGGGAATGGTACCGGTATTCAAACGAAAAGACGAAGATACAAAAAAATGAGCATACAACAACGATGCGCCCTACTACAACAGCGAGCGGCGAGCGGTGACAGGAAGAGTAACAGCAAGAGCGGTGAGAGGAACAGCAAGCGGGGATAGGAAGAACAACAGCAAACGGATCAGAAAGCAAGTGACACCATTATCAACAGCAAGAGCAGCAGCAACAGCAACAAGCAAGGGCAACAGCGAGAGCAGCAGCAATAGCGACTAGCGAGAGCAACAGCAACAGAGAATAGCAAAGAAAGCAACAGCAACAACAACTAGCGAGAGCAACAGCAACAACAACAACAACAACAGCAACAGCGGCTAGCGAGAGCAACAGCAACAGCGACCAGCAAGAGCAAGAGCAACAGCAACAGCGACTAGCGAGAGCAACAGCAACAGCAACAGCAACTAGCAACTAATTGAACAAAATGGGTGAGTATCTATTGATGTAGTAGTACAAAGAGTAAATAATAACAACAGAATAATATAATCTACATGCCGATCAAACTAGATACATACTAGTATTGAATACGCATAGGTTTCTATGAGAGTAGATTACTACAAACTTTTTGTACTAGATACATACTAGTATGGAATCTGAGTAGGTTTCTACGCAAGTAGATTACAACACGCTTGTTGTACTAGATACATACTAGTATTGTATTTACATCATAGCCTACTACTAGAGTAGATTTCTACACGAATTTTGGACTAGATAATTTCTGGTAGTGTGTACCATAAAGTATTTGTGAGGAGTCCACAATGCTTACGAATTCTTTACACCTTGCCCACCAGAGGGTATTTTGTGTGCAATTCTAGGGCGCAAACTGCCTTATTGGGTAATGACTCCAAAAATATCCGGTCCAAGCCATGAATACATTCATCATGACTCATCAATTGCATATTGGGAACAACTTTTACAAACCAAATGCTAGAAATGTTGTCGTTTCACTCTCCAAATGGCAAACATGAGGGTATTTTTGGTGCAATTATAGGGCACAAACTAACTTATTGGGTAATGACTCCAAAAGTATACGGTCCAAGCCATGAATATATTTTTCATGACTCATCAAATGCATATTGGGAACAACTTTGCCACACAGAATGCCCAAAATGGGGTGGTTTGTCTATCCAAATGGCAAACATGAGGGTATTTTTGGTGCAATTCAAGGGCACAAACTGACTTATTGGGTAATGACTCCAAAAATATCCGGTCCAAGCCAGGAATACATTTTTCATGACTCATCAAATGCATATTGGGAACAACTTTGCCACGCAGAATGCCCAAAATGTGGTGGTTTGTCTATCCAAATGGCAAACATGAGGGTATTTTTGGTGCAATTCCAGGGCACAAACTGACTTACTGGGTAATGACTCCAAAAATATCCGGTCCAAGCCAGGAATACATTTATCATGACTCACCAAATGCATATTGGGAACAACTTTGCCCCACAGAATGCCCAAAATGTTGTGGTTTGACTCTCCAAATGGCAAACATGAGGGTATTTTTGGTGCAATTCCAGGGCACAAACTAACTTATTGGGTAATGACTCCAAAAAGTATCCGGTCCAAGCCAGGAATACATTTATCATGACTCATCAATTGCATATTGGGAACAACTTTGCCCCACAGAATGCCCAAAATGTTGTGGTTTGACTCTCCAAATGGCAAACATGAGGGTATTTTTGGTGCAATTCCAGGGCACAAACTGACTTATTGGGTAATGACTCCAAAAGTATACGGTCCAAGCCAGGAATACATTTATCACGACTCATCAAATGCATATTGGGAACAACTTTGCCCCACAGAATGCCCAAAATGTTGTGGTTTGACTCTCCAAATGGCAAACATTAGGGTATTTTTGGTGCAATTCCAGGGCAGAAACTGACTTATTGGGTAATGACTCCCAAAGTATGATCCGTACGGGGCCATGAATACATTTATCATGACTCATCAAATGCATATTGGGAACAACTTTGTCACACAAAATCCTGGAAATGTTGTGGTTTGACTCTCCATATGGCAAACGTGAGAGTATTTTTGGTGAAATTCCAGAGCACAAACTGACTTATTGGGTAATGACTCCCAAAGTATCTGGTCTGGGCCTTGAATATATTTTTCATGACTCATCAAATGCATATTGGGAACAACTTTTACAAACAGAATGCTGGAAATGTTCGGGTTTGTCTCTCCAAACGGCACAAATGAGGGTATTTTTGTTGAAATTCCAGGGCACAAACTGACTTATTGGGTAATGGCTCACAAAGTATCCGGTCCTGGCCATGGATATATTTTTCATTACTCATCTGATGCATATTGGGAACAACTTTTACAAACAGAATGCTGGAAATGTTGTGGTTTGTCTCTCCAAATGGCAAACATGAGTGTATTTTGGGTGCAATTCCAGGGCACAAACTGACTTATTGGGTAATGACTCCAAACGTATCCGGTCCGGGCCATGAATACATTTCTCACAACTAATCAAATACATATTGGGAACAACTTTGCCCCACAGAATGTTGGAAAAGTTGTGGTTTGTCTCTCCAAATGGCAAACATGAGGGTATTTTGGGTGCAATTCCAGGGCACAAACTGACTTATTGGGTAATGACTCCCAAAGTATCCCGTCCAAGCCATGAATACATTTCTCATGACTCATCAAAGGCATATTGGGAACAACTTTGCCGCACAGAATGTTGAAAATGTTGTGATCTATCGCTCCAAATGGCACAGAAGAGGATATTTTGGGTGCAAATCCAGGGCATAAAATGACTGATTGGGTAATGACTCCAAAAGTATCAGGTCCAGGCCATGAATAATTTTTTCATGACTCATCTGATGCATATTGGGAACAACATTTAAACTCACAATACAGAAAATGTTGTGGTTTGTCTCTCCAAATTGCAGACAAGAGAGTATTTTTGGTACGAATCCGGCACACACTGACTGAGTGGGTAATGGCTCCCAAAGTATCAGGTCAATTCAATTTATTATTCCGGCACATTTCATCTTATCCATAATTGGAGTAACACTTATAATCCAATCACCAAAAATGTAGTTTAATGAGTGTCAAATAAAATTAATTCATAAGTTGTTTAATCAAAATGGAAATGCTGCTTTTGGATTATTCTCAGACAAAAATATAAGTGTGCAGGCATTACTAGTTGCAGATGATACTACATGCAAAAAGGTACACCATTGGGTACTTTGCAAAAAGTGTACATAGGTACCGGTAGGTACTGTGCTGACCCAGGACAGTGTCGAACCACCGACTGGCTATCAGATTCTACAGACGAGTAGGGAATTTAAGTACATAACCTTCGTGTAATCAAAATTTCCATTTTGAAAAAATTATGGCGCGGGAGGGGTGGCTTGCACTGATACATGCTTTACTTATATAGAAAATAAAGGCCACACACAAGCCAGACACATGAAAGAAGTCAGGGTACACAGCATACACAACACACCCAAAACCACACACACATGAAAAGCTGAAGTAACACGAAAAACTGAGCACACACACAAAACTGCACACACACAAAACCAAAAAAAAAAACATACTTCTTGGTCGGTACGGTATTTTTTTTTAAACACAGAAAATGAATGTTGTGCAACAGTCACGGACAACAGAACAATGGAACAACAAAGAAGCACTAGTGAGTGTAACAGGGGAACAAGGGAACAACAAACTGGAACAACAACAACGGAATGCAAGTGAGTGACAACAATGACGGCAATTTGTTGGAGATTCTATTTATTTCTGATCTTTCTTTCTTTTATTTTTATCGGACGGAACAACAGAGCGAAACAACAAACGAAATGGAACAACGGAGCAACAATGGAACGCAAGTAAGTGACAACAATGACGGCAATTTGTTGGAGATTCTATTTGTTTCTGATTTTTCTTTCTTTTATTTTTATTGAATGGAACAACAGAGCAGAGTAGCAAGTGAAACGGAGCAACAGAACAACAATGGAACGCAAGTGAGTGACAACGACAACAATTTGTTGGAGATTCTATTTTTTCTGATTGTTCTTTCTGTTATTTTTATTTTCAGAGCAAAAATGGAACAATGAAACAATGGAACAAAACAACGACACAATGGAATGAAACAACAAACACGAAGCAACGAAAACGGAGCAACAAAAATGGAGCAATGAAAACAGAGCAACAAAAACGGAGCAATGAAAACGAAGCAACAAAAATGGAGCAACAAAAATGGACTAACGCAATCGGAGTAACGCAAGCCAAACAACACAAACAGAACAACACAAAGGAAACAAAAACAAAAAAACGGAGCAACGCAAACCGGACAATGCAAACAAAACAATAAAAATGAAACAACAAAAACGGAGCAACAATGGAACATGGTCAAAACGGAATGCCAAAATGGAACAACAAAACGAAGTAGCGGCAGCAGCAAGCAACGAGAGCAACAGCGTGGCCACAGTAGTAGAAACAGCGGCAAAAGCTAGAGTAATAAACACAACTCCAACCCATCAGTGATGAATGTTGATCCGGCAATAACAGCATCAACTGAATGCCCATATATCCCTTCAATTAATGTAGAAAATAACAGTACATACATAATACAAAACAACTACTAATTATGAACTTAATATTGAGAATATAAGAAATTATGGAGGATTTGTAATACGTTGCAATAGGAATAAATCAAGCATAATAGAATCTACATTTTAAAAAGGGAATATTGTAGTCGAGAAATAGAATTCACAATTAGGAGAGCAGAATCGAATTGTTATTTGGGAGATTAATATTTTGGAATTAATACTGAGTAAAGATTTCTTTTTTATTCGTGAATAGAAGTAAGTGTTGTTGGTACGGAATAATAATTGGGTTCTGCTAGAGACTGAAATAAATTATTTTTATTCGAGAGTAGAGTAATGTGCATCACGCGCACAGAAATAGTACTGTGTTAATTTATAGCCCGCCACTTACTCACGAATTTCAGGGTGTCCAGAAATATTGCCGTGTTAAAATCACGCACAAAATTTGTGCGCGAGAAGTAAATTCGAACCTCGCGAAACAGTTCTCGGACGTATGTATGTATGGTTTTGAAATTGAACTAAAATTAATATTGTAAGCTTAAACGTGCAAAATCAGCTAAGCGTTGAAAGTGTGAATTGCAACTGAAAAATTCTTGCACATGCTAAAACTACATTTGTCATTTTGACTGACATCAGAATTTGGAGAAGTTCCAGTTTTGGTGAATCGTGGGAATTCAATTATACGGGGTTGAATATCACACCTTCATTGGCATAGTATGGGTTTAGAGGTTAGTGTCATGCGGACACATAGAAAATGTACCAGAATCTTCAGAGCGTCAGTGAGTATCATTAACCTCTAAATCTTCACCTATCCGAATTAAACCACGCATGGATGAAAATAGTAGATTTTGCCCACAGAGGTGCAAAAGTGCCAATAAAATGGAAAAAACATGTGAATTGTTACTACCTATAAGCTATTAGTGTGTTCATTCCTCCAAAAGCGTTGGAGGAAATAAGCTACAAATACATCAATGAATAGCCCTTAATGTGGGATTCATTACCACTTTTAAAGATTCTTATTTAATGAGATACAATAGCAGGGACAGGTGCTCTTTATGGCAGTTTTTAGCCTTGTGAGTGAAACGACACGTAACAAAATAAGCTCAAAACCAGTCTTCTTAACATGAATAGCATTAACCTCTAAACCTAGTATTGTACAGAATGGTTGATTCCCAAAATACCTCAACACCTAACTCCTAAATCAGAAAAGGCCTAAAAAGGCTATTCTTTAGGACTTTTTGACCCAAATACTACCTGGTTGCACCCCTGGTTGACAACCACTATTTAGGACTTTGCCCTAATTGTTAGGAATTTTTGAATTTTTGTTTCGTGCCACATGCCTGCTTGTTAGCATTATGTGATGTAATTAGTCCTGACAAATTCCTTATTCCCAAAATTTCATTTAGGTCAGTAAAAAGGGATTCCTGCAATGAAAAATTTAGGACTACCTATGCCCTAGTTCCCGAGTCCGGTCTTTTGGCGTCGCGAGATCACCCAATGAGTGCAAAAGGGTTGCCTTTCCTTGACTGTGAATCAAACACAGGACCTCAGATAGCCAGTCTGACGCTCTCCCAACTAAGCTAGCAAGGCGCTGCTAACACGACTTCAATGGTTGTCTAAACACCTCCTGTACTATTTTGGTAACTTGTTTCACGCTGCATTACTACTGCGTCTTTTCAGTAAAAATAATACTTAGTAATACGAACTGGAGTACCGTACGGTACGTACGGTAGTGACAGAACGAAGTAAATTGTTATTGGGTCATTCCCGAAATACCTGAAGACCTAAATCCTAAATGGGAAAAGGCCTAAAGAGACTATTCTTTAGGACTTTTTGACCCAAAAACCGGTTTGCACCTAGATGGCATACCACTATTTGGGACTTTGACCTAAATGTTATTGGAATGCAGGATTGGGCTTTTTTCATTTCCTTTTACTCACCCACCAACGGACTAGTCCCACACCCAATGGATCGCCAATAATGGCTGATAACACTACAAAATCTCCTAACGCATCTGAAAAGAGTTTTTAGTGCTTTATCTGCATGCTTTATCTGCAGTTGGTCTGCGACAAGGAGGAAGAGATACATATTCCGCTCCGGACATAATTACTATATCATCACCGTTAGCATGCCCCCAGCCAACAAAGGAGGAGGACGTAAGTCCAGTGCCAGCAACTGTAGCCGAGCCAAACTTATCCAACTGTTCAACACTATCAAGGAACTCCTTCCCATTAGTCCTGATGAACGGGATGCAGTTGCCTTAATTCATAATGACAACTTCCCTGAAACTGACAGGAATGCTCTGAACCTCCGCAGGAAATACACAAATCTCTATCGTAGACAAATCCCTACTGGCAATCCAAACTGCCTCAAGGAGGTTAAGTTGGCAAAGGAGATAAAAGAGTTGATTGGTGATAGAGGACATGTTGGCAATGCGTCAATGGTGAGTTAGATTTGGAAGAAGGTTATAGGAACACTAGTAGTGGTGAGGATGACGACCTTGTTGACGTTTCAGATGCCAACACCCCCCCTCTCCATCAACCTCCACAACCAACACAAGCTGAACTCAACGTACCAATTGCCTTCCCCATCAAGAGATCAAACACAAGGAACACCAGACTGGAGGAAATCCTATCCTTATCGAGGGAATCTTCCGATATTCATAGGGAAGATCGCCAAAGCCAAAGAGAACATGACCGACAAGAAAGAGAACAAGACCAGGAAGACAGAACCAAGCACATGAGAACCATCACATCCTCCCTTGTCAACATTGCCACTTAGTTGCAAACAAAATTGCACCCAACGCAAACCACAAGGAAGCGGACACCAATGAAGCGGAAGTTGAAGCGGAAGTGGAATCTTAAGGCATTGGTTCCTGTTTAATCGCAACAGGCAGTGGTGCATTTGGGTCGACTTTGATATGAAGGGAAGGCTCCATCCACGTCACTTGACAAGAGGCAAGGTCTATGATAGAGACGGCTCTGACAATTTGAACTGGATATGGACTTGGGTCTATGTCCACCTCCACCCAGGATGGATTGTCAACTTTGAATCTCAGCTTCATCACCCCCCCCCCCCCCCCCCCCCCCCCCACCTGGTCGATTGTCAATTTTAGCTAACTTAGGAAGATTTAGTAGATAATTGAAGATTAGTAGATTCAAACTTAGAAGAAGAATTCTGTTTTTTTTGGTTTTGGTTTTGCAAGAAAACAAATTACGAGCTTTGCAAGTTGCAAAGAAATGAAATAATGAATTACTAGTAACTCATGCAAAATTCGTGAAGTTGGTGAAGTTGGTACATGAAAGTCTGAAATCAATCAGAATCAAATCAACAGGAATCAACAATTCCCACGTTCATGTATGAAAGCACATGCACCTGCCAACGATTCCCATTTCCATGTATCAAAGAAGTGATGGGATTAACTTTGTTCAGTGCTGTGTTGAACCCCTCTTCAGGAGTTGAAGTCCATCTTAAGGAGTTGTTCAGTTTTTACGAACCCAAACACCAAAAGTGAAACTACTTCAACTACTAGTAGTAGATAGATCAAAACTACTCATCTCACTCCAAGCTCATAATTCCATACCTTTGAAACTTCAAAAGTAACAGCAGAAGCTATGTCCAAATCTACAGTGAAAGCTAGTGCTACTATGTCAAAATCTAATCCATCATTAGAGATTAATCTTTATCTACACTTTGCAATCAACTGACCAATCCAAGTTGACCATGGTGGATTAATTGATCATTGATAATCTACTCATTGATGAGATCTGACAATCTACTCAACCACCCAAAGCGAACCTTCCAAATCCAAACCTTAAGTCCAACTTTCTTCCAAATTGAATCCTTAAGTCCACCTTTGGAATCAAACCTTAAGTCCATCCATCCAAGTCAACCAAGTCCAATCGCAAAACATCCAAGTTCGATTGCACACCCCAACAATTCAACAATCTACACTTTGGCTCAATGGCGCAACAGCTCAATGCGCAGTGGCAAACATGTCCGTGGCATCTTCTGTTGGTTTGTTGGCATAATAGAAGTACCCATCCTTCTTTTTATGCATGAAGACATTAAGGATCTGGTTGTGACCAATCATACTGGTTTGGTAATCGTACAAAAGAATTGCCAACCACATAGTGACCTTCCTATCTCCAAGTTTCTCATATTGGAGCTTCTCTTTCAATCACGGAAACTGCCCTTGGATCATTTGCATTCCCCACTCAGGTAACTGTCAAAGGAATGTTGCTTTGCGGTTCAACAGAAGAGCCGCCACATTGTCTGCATCTTGTTGGGAGCTCTGGATGAGGAATTCTTTCCCCACAAGCTTGAAGGCAGAGTTGACGCACACTTTTCCATGGTACTTAATGAACACGTCTTCCATTTTCTCATAATACCATAATTAGAAATTGTGCTGTCATGCCAATTACCAGGGCAGCTGAAAGTGACCATGCAAATTTTCCCAAAGGGCGCAAAGAGAAATACACTGATGACAAAAGTGTCAGATGCCCAACCATTGTAAAAATGATTTTGTTCTGACCAATCACTGGACTGCTGGATTTTGAGTTTAAGTCCATACGTAGCACCCCAGACCCAATGTTGGTGAAGTAAGGGATGTCCGGCACCAATTGCGCTGATGTATTCATTGATCTGTTCTTCAGTTGGGGCTGTAACCTTTGCCTTTGGGTGGTTCTGTAATGCCATCAACAGAACTTTTTGTGAGAACTTCAACCATTTGTACACAGCAGAAGATGTAAGTCCAAATGCCAATGAGAAAGATCTTGCAACAGATCCTCTTCAACAAAACCAATGAAGTACTCACCCAAGACAACAGGTTGCATTTGCCTTGCATTTCCTTCCTTTAAGTAATCCGTTGTTGTCATTTTGCTTTCGGATATGTCCCACATTTTTATCAACCGTGAACCTATTGAATATGGGTTTAAATAGACCTAGAAGCTCTCGAAAGAACTTGTGGTTGACGCCACAGCAGTTGAGAAGGGCCTGATCATTACCAGACATGAAGAGGTGCATGAAAGGAGACCAGAAAAATGACAAAGGGCTATCCTTGATGTTCTCCTATCTTGTCAAGGCCTTTCACCTTCATTGTCTTCCTCCTCCTCTAGCAAAGACAAGCAAACAAGCCACTTGTTGAGTAACATAATCAAGAGTGAAAGAAAAATGTATCAATCAATGTATCGTCAGTTGAATTGCTGAATTTAAATCTAATCATGTGAAACCCACATTTCATTTTTAATTGTAGGAAGAGGACAATTTTGTTATTAAAAGTGTTGTGTATGGACAAATTCCTTATTCCCCAAATGTCAATTTAGGTCAGTAAAATTGATTCCCGAAATGGGAAATATAGGACTTTAGGACCTAAATGCAAGTTAGGTCTTTAGGTATTTCGGAAATGACCCATTTTCGCTAAGAAGCAGAAGATTGTGCGTTACCATGCTTAGATTACTGAGACCACAGATGTGATATGATATCATGTACCCAACGATGTGGCATTCATCTGGAGATATATATCATTAAAAAACCCATCATCACAACAGTTTCATCTTCTTCCTCCTTAACGATGATAATTAATTTTATTCTAATGTATCAATATTACTTTTTTATTTCACGAGTTTTCAACATTAATTATATTCTTTTTATTACAAACAGAAAGCACCCAGTAATTCGTTTCAACACCTAGGACGACTCGTCGAAATAATATTCTTATTATTTTCCAGTAGAATGCGCAACCTTTCCATACTTGTCGTCATTTGACCCACATACCCAACAACTGATGGAAAAAAACATTCACTCACACGGGACATTACCGAACAGCCGAAGATTTTTTCTACAGACAAGGGCTCTTCATTGTCGTCACCACGAGTAAGTCTCACCCGGTCTACAATCCGAATTCTCCCTTGATTCTTGTCTGTATCTTCCAGTGATACAAAAATAGAGTGGGATGCATAGATCCCTCCATGAAACGGTCCGATAGTAAGAAAAATGTGGCCACGTCTACGCTCTGTGAATATCGTGACTCTGCCGTAGGATGTGCACCCTAGGCCTTGAAGAATGCTTTGTCCAAGACCGAGAATAGAACCGAAACTACAGGATGGAGATTCCAATGTTGAAGTTGTCGCTTCGATCCATTCGCCTTCATATTCTCTTGTCTTTTCTGTACCATCACCAAAACTACAATTTCTCCCCCATATCACTTCTTATTTCATCCACTATACCATTCGAAGACGAGTTATTGCTGCTATTCGAGGTCACAATCAGTGTCCCTACGGGGTCGCACCAAAGACTTAGCAAATCTGTATTGCTAATTACGTCCATCACATCATCCACGGTACATCGTGAATTCTCTCCCAGAGAAAGCGAAATTTCGAATGAATCATCACTTTCAATATTTGTTTGAATATTTACGATGCTTCGGTTGAATGCAAAATTTCCATGATTTTGTTGGTAAGAACTACTTGACGAAAGTAGACGCGTGATGTCTGGTTGACTCGATGTAGCACAATTTGAACTCGTTCCCGTGATCCCTGTCAATAGAGGTGCTTCAAGCTCTCGATTTGCGACGTCGGCCCTGCGACCGAGCAAAGCCATTTTATGCCACCACGGACGATCATTTACCATTCTATCTACCATCGAGCTGCTAGATGTAGAACTATACTCTGGTGTACCTGAAATTAAGGCACCAGACTCAAATCCTTGATTTTCCAGCAATGGCGACAATCGTGCGTTCGATTCCCGTTCTGACAAATTCGAAGTCGTGTTGCGAGACCGTCCAAGGTGTGTGTCAGAGTCATCAGCCTCTCTCATCAGTTGTGAAAATCCGAGAGTACACAAGCTTTCGTTGGGTTGTGGAACTATCGTATGCTTACTATCATTGAGTGATCGGCAACTTCTTTCAATACTTTCGCGATTATTCGGACGGCATTCTGTACTAGAAGTACGGTTAGCTTCTGCTGGTTCAGACAAAATGTTATTAATGGATGCCGAAGAAAAAAATGATGACATTTGGATGGAAACCATACTCGACGGTAACATAGTTGATGTGTTTGGAATCTGATAATTGATCGTTTTTTTTACATCCGGGATCGATGAAATTAGCCCTGAGCAGCAACTCGTTCCATCCGTCGTGTCAGATTCTATGAGGCCTGGTGGCGATGACGAAAATGAATTCTGCGACAAAGTTGTTGTTGATGAGCGTTTTAGCTTGGATTCACTGTTGTTCATTTTTGTACACCCCTTGCCTGATTGAATTGGGTCCGACTTCGAATCGTGCGCGGAAAGTTCGTGACATCGATCGTGATCATTATATTCCTTACGCGAAGGTAGGTGCTCCTCGAGAGCAAATGGGAGGTACTCCTTTTCCGAATCGCGACACAACGACTCGATACTCGCGTTGCTATTGCAATGATTCATCATGCCGCGCCTAAACGAAGCTTTCCCTTGATTTCCGGTTTCTTGATATCAGCGTGTCTCAATAATATGGCGATGGGCCGTATTGAGAGGTTCTTTGGTCACTTTCTATCTTTATTTCTCCAGACAGCAAGCTGCTTGCACTTGTCGAACAGTTGCACTTGTCGAAAAAGTTTACTTGATTGACATGTGAGAGTTTTGTTTCCTGCAACCATCAAAAACTGCGTGCCGGTAAGGAAGGTCGGACAGAATAATTTGGTTGTCAACAGTGACGCCAGTACGAGTAGCGGGAGGGGGGGGGGGGGGGTGTCTAGTCGACGCCTCTATGAAAATCACACTGACTGTACGGTATCATTATAATTTTTTATTTCGGCGAACGAACTTGCGCCAAAATTTATTTGTGTGGGTAGCGGGACTTACAGTCAAAGCAGACAATAATTACGGTTAATTTACGGTTGAAGGCTTAAATTTCATGATGGATACATCATGCCAGGACCGAAGGTTCTCAATTCGATCCATGCTCGAAGTTCTTCAATTTCTCGTACGTATCATTAGGGGGGGGTACGTGGCTTTTTCTTGGAGGGGCGCGGGTAAAACATGCAACTAGCTCTCTAAATCTTTTTTTCCATGAAAAAGGATGAATTCTCGCAAGGTCATCATCAACTCAGTTCTCAAACGTACGGTACCGTAGCACATTCTTTTTTGGTCTCTCTTCTCATATTGGTAATCCCATGATGGCTTCCGCGGGCGAGCACGTGCACTCCCTCCTAAATACGCAGAAAAATGAAGGTTTGAAACTCGCTCAACGGGCGGGAGGAGGGAGTGGTACCGTACTACTCTCGTAGCAGATGGTGGTCGTAGTCCCGGTACCAAAAGTGGTACTCTGGTACCACAATTTATTCTGGTAGTATTTTCTACGTGATTTCCAGTAGAACAACTGTACAATTTCGAGTAGTATTTTGAGCACTATTCACCACGTCGTACTAATTTTTGATACCCCCAGAACACACTATGTGACGTAATACACAGCAGACTAGGGGACCACCAGAGTATATGCCAACAAATGAGCTAGAATTAGTTTGTAGACCTATTTCTTGCTAGAGAGCACATCATGATGAATATTGAGGGTGTTGGGGCCAAAATCAGAGCTTGTAGCTCGTGCGCTTGTAGTTCTTGGAGTCGATGCTGGAGCAAGAAATACGCGTCACGGTCGTCCTGTAGTAAACAAAGCAGCACTTGTAGTTTGGATGCCATGGATACACCAGTCCGAAACACCAGTCCCCTCAACTGCAGCAGTGCGTTTCCTGCACGCGCCTCAGATTTTTCTTTAGATAAGGGGAACAGGTCGTGCCAACCAAAACAGGAGGGCGGGTACTATAGTACTACTTCATACGTGTACTGAAGGATTTACTAGTAAGGAAGAATAATTTTCTTTTCACAAACAACATAGTGATAGTAGACCAACTTGATTTCTAATGAATTGAACTTCTTCAATGAAACATTACTAGAATGCAAGTCACTTGTGCCATGGCATGACAAAGGACATAGTAGGACCAGGTCAGTACTTGCAGGGTCTGATGGCAATTCAAACATCATCCTCAAGCATATGATTTCTATGTACTAGTTGTATTTGAAGATCCAGAATGCATGGAACTTCAAGGGAAAGAAACATTCTTCAGCAGGCTATGATTGTTTGAGTTAATGTGTTAGACACCAAAGACCATGGCCCCTGTCATTCAAAAATCTCAAGTAAAATTTATATCTCCTCTCTTCCACAAAGCAGGAACAAGAACAAATGTATTATTGTTATCATTGTTATTGCCCAGAAAAATGAATAGTGAGGAGTACACAGTTCTAGAGATTATTATCCCTCCATCATAGCAATGATCAAAACCCCATTCTTGAATTGTTTGCATTGTTTCCTTAGGTTTGACAATGACAACCCAGACAACAAGATGAATGTGAGTTGCACCTTTAGTCTTGCCAACAAGCTTTCAGCAGGTTGTCCACCAGTGCTGCATTAGAAATCGCTAAGAACTTATTGCAACCAGTTACCTTACAGAATGATGCTGTCATTGTTGCGAGGCACTTTCTGTATTCATTGTTCATTGGTCGCGTTGGTGGAAGTCCTCCTCCTGTTTTGCATGGGGTCAAGAATTTTTTTGAAACACACTTCAAAACTTTTGTTTTTGACAAGCTCTTTCATCAAAGATATCATTGTTCAGCATAAATTAGTTCCAGTTGTTGGGATCACATCACTTGGTATTCTTAAAGTTACAAATCAATAAAACAAGAGATGGTTGATTGTGACGCTACCGGTAGAGTAATATAGGTAACACCCCGTCCTCCGTTTTGGTTGGCACGTGTCAACCCCTCTCTAAAGAAAAATCCGAGGCGCGTGCGCCGAGGATTTTTCTTTAGATAGGGGATGACACGTGCCAACCAAATCAACTCCGAGTAATATCAGTGGGGAGGAGGGGTGTTACTTGGTACCACTCTAGCTCCTTGTTATCCAAGGCCCCCGGCCGAGGAAACTAAGGAGCTAGAGTGGTACCAAGTAACACCCCTCCTCCCCACTGATACTACAAGGAGGAGCTAAAGGAGGAAAAGGGGTGTTGACATGGCAATCTCTATAGCTTTGGAAGGACAAGCACAATGGAGGTCCTTGCTAGCTAGTACCGGTGTTGCTTAGCATTTCGATGCTGCTACAGGGAGAGTAGTAGCAGTTTCGATGCTGCTACAGGAGGGGACAAGGCTAAGCCGGTACTACCATATTGGTGGTACCAGCAAGTACTTGTAGGAACAAGTACAAACGGTACGGTACCAATCATTGGTACCATTTTGGTGGTACCGGAGTACCACTCACTTGTTAAGTAATAAAGTAATTTTTTCAACGCATTGCACGTGTTTTTAGGTATACTCAAGCGTAAAGAGGGAACAAACGCGCAGGGATTAACAGCAGCAGCGTGGAATTTGACTGATTCCTTGACACCACACCTGTGTAGAATCTAGTAGAATCCCTACTACAACCTGGATTTTTGCTGTTTTTCCCCGGTTGTAATTCATAATTTCAAAATGAACCACTTTCAAAGGCAAACTGTTCTCCTGACCATGGGAATAGACACTTTCCACTGCTTCCTTTCCTGTTACAACAACAAGAAACCCATTCTATCACACTGTAAGTCATTGCCGGTCCTTTGTTTGCTGGGGGAAGATGATCAGGCTATTCTATTTCATTTGCTGTTGCTGTCGTCATTTGTTTATTCATAGTAGTACCACTCACGACGATGGTGCTTCTTTTTGCTTTTGACCATGGGAATTGCTCCTTTCCAGCAACAATGGCTCAAACCATTTCACCCTTGAAAAGCAAGGCTGCTCCAGTTCCTTGGACTTGGTCCTCTGGTGCTCTAGCTCCTTTGACTCGGTGATCGACAGACGCAACAACTGACAGACACAACAGCAACAACAACCCAACGTTCTTGGTCTGTACCAGCCAGGAATTCTTCATCGAGCAACCCCTATAACAAGAAGAAGAACCCTCCCTCCTCCCCCTCCTTCTGGATCTCCAACTACCACCACTAGCAAGAGGAAGAAGAAGCGCGCCCGTCGTATCCTTCCTCCTCTTTCTTCTGGTTGCTCCTTCAATCGCGGCGCCGGCTGCTTCATTGGCACCAGTTGTATCCACGGCATCCAAACTACAAGCACTGCGCTGCTGCGGTCTAGAGGACTGGTGTATCCATGGCATCCATCAGTCTAGGTGACTGGTGTATCCACGGCGTCCAAATTACCGCTATAAGCGCACGAGCTACAAGCTCCCATTTTGGCCCAAACAGCCTCAATATTCATCATGGTGTGCTCTCTAGCAAGAAATAGGTCTACAGACTAATTCTACTAGCTCGTTTTTTGGCATATACTCTGGTCCCTAGTCTGCTGTGTATTAGTCTGTTCTGGGAGTATCGAAACTAGTCGTAAGAGAACAGTGCTCAAAATACGACTGAAAATTGCACAGCAGTACATTCTACTAGAAATCACGTAGAAAATAGTACCAGAATAAAGTGTGGTACCAGAGTACCACTTTTGGTACCGGAGTACCACCATCTGGTACTGGAGTACCACTCCCTCCTTCCACCCGTTGAGCGTACTTTTACACCCTCATTTTTCTTGGTACTTAGGAGTGAGTACACATGCTCGTCCACCGAAGCCATAGGATTACCGTAGTAACTTACGGTCTGGCTCTGGATATGGCATTTCGAGAGAGAAAAATCGGTCGGGTTCGTACCGTAATCATGGAAGACAAGAACGTTATTTTGATGATCCCAGGCTCCAATGAAAATCTCGGAACTGGGCTGGCTTTCCCGTTTTCTTCGGTTTTCTTGATCAAACGCGCCTGGCGATGCTGAAGTTTATGCGGTACGAGTACGAAATACCGGTACTCGTACGTGTATTGCTAAGATGTATGTCCCAAATACGACTAACGATTAACGACAAAATCTCAAAATAACATGTTTATAAAGAAGCAGACACGGATGAAATAGAAGAGAAATCATCAAATCTGAAAACCTTGCACCCTCATTTCTCATAATCCAATAGAGTGTCGCTTAGTGAGATCATACCTTTAACCATGAAATCAACGTTGGTCAATACGCTTCTATTGCTTCTTTTCGTGTCGAGCGCGTCCGCCGAAAAGGAACGTCTCGTTCAGAATCGCGCTCACTTTATTCCTCCCGATGAGATGAATATCAGCAACAGCGAAAGCTCCGATGAAGTCGAAGTGGAGGACAGTATCTCTAGCAGAGTGGAGGACAGTATCTCCAGCAGAGTGATCGTTCAGGGTCGAACAGAACCGTCTTCGAACTGTGGACAAGGGAAACTCGAGGCATCATGAGCTCCCTTGCGACGAAAACGTCGTGTCCGAAACAACAAATGAAAACCCAAATCCTATTTCTGGTCGATTTCCAGTTCCATCGCCCGATCCATCGGAAAGTCCAACATCATCTCCAACTTCGGCACCAACAGCTCCGGCACCAGAAACATCCCCTTGTGTCACCACGGATGGCACATTTGGAGATATTTCGGACTCTGACACGCTGAGAGCTATTCCTCTTCTTTACTTTTACGAGATGAAAGTCGTCACCGGCACGACTCCGCGTGAAATCAACGATCAAATTCTGCCTGGTTTGGAAAAGGCTATGGTAGACAGTATTCTCCAAGAAGTCTTTCCAGACAAATGCGCAACCACTGCGATCGGAAAGCGGCGACTTCTAGAAAGTCGAAGCAGAAGACGTCTCGAAGTCGTTGGAGTATCCATGTACCCCCCAGACTTTGTCACAGTTAATTGTAAGTCGTTGTTCAAAAAATTTCCCGACAACTGCCACCGCTATTCTCGAGGTTTTGTCAGGCATGCATTTTGTTTTGAAAACTTTGCACCAAAGTGATTTGTGAGCTAATGGCGCCTTCCCCTTTTCTCATTTTGACGATTCTCTTGATGCAGCTTGTGAAGTTCTTGCTTCGAATGGTTATGATGGCGAATGTTATGTCGTAAAAGGCGAACTCACCATGTACTCCGAAGAAGAAGAAGCTGTTCAGGAGGAGGAACGCATCCAGAACGTAATCAGAGAGCTAATGAATTCTGGTGAATTTAATTCCGTGAGCGAAGATATCATTCAAATGCATTATTTGAACAGCGCACCGGGTACTACAGAATCGAACATCAATGAAAACGACGGCGAAAACGGAATCGATGGCAGCACTACTGATCCCAAAACTCGAAACAAGGGTCTAAGAGTGGGTTTGATCGTCGGCCTTGGCGCTTCGGTGGCAATCCTTGCTGGTGTCGTCTTCAGGATTACCCGAAGAATAAAAAACGACGACCAAACAGAAATGCAGAATAGCGCCGCGCAGACATATCTTGACGTTGAAGGGCAACGTCATTCGTTCCATTGAGATCACTTTGATTTTGTATCTGCAATCTGCACATCATCTCAAGAAAACACATTTTTCCTCGATGCAGAAAGAAACTGTTCTATTCTGATCCAATGTAATCAATGTAGTGGTACCAAGCGCCAAGGGAAGGCTTGGCTGTATTTTAAAAAATCAAAATACTATATCAAAACAGTAATATCTTACTCTACTTTCCCAAAACGATCCAAGGGCCAAAGACGTATGATTGGCCTGCCGACAATATTTCCGGCATCGAGTGGGCCCCATACCCTCGAGTCGACTGAAACCGAACTGCAATCTCCCATTACGAACACTTCTTTTGAATCGATGATTTGATCGTTACTGGGCTCAATGTATTTTTCGATCAACCTAAGGGGTTCGGCTTCGCACAAATCTCGGCGTCCGGTGACAACGTCTTGGTCGTTGACCTCGACTTTTCCGTCCTTGAAGACGGCTACCCTGTCACCTGGGGAAGCAGCGATCCTCTTCACGAACAAATCTCGGCTGTTGAGATTGCCACCGTTCCTGGCGACGATATCCTGTAGTTTGCTGGGCGGAGAAAACAAGATCATGTCTCCAACCTTGTTCTTGTGGAAGGGTGTCCGGGACGAAAGCTTGTCCACCAGTAAGACATCACCCACCTGGAGCGTTGGATCCATCGACTTGGACGGGATGAAAAACAACGAAATGGCCTGGGAGAGGAGAAATGCCGTGAACAGGCCCGTAACCGCCGTAAATAAGGATCCAGCGGCGGAGAGCAGGTTGTACATGGAGGGCGTGAAGAGCTTTGGAATGTCCGATTCGTTAACGCGGACGGGCCACTGCCTCTCGAGCTGTGCCACCAGGGGGTACACGGGTTTGAGCTCGTAGTCCGCTCCGGGGCAGCTGGTGAAGCGATCCCGGCCTTCCCGGTCGAGGATTCGCAAGATCCGGTACTCGACCCCGGGATATGCTCCCTGTTCAAACATTTTGGGTCGCTGGCTCAATCGGGACAGGACGGGAACCACGACCTTGCCCACCCGGACGCTTTCGGTGTCGTGTGCGTTCGGTTTGCCGTCGGTTCGGAGTCGAATGTCTCGGTTCCAGGACGACGATACGCTACCCGGAGCCACCAAGGATGACGACGATTCTTCCGAAACGGACTCTTCCAGGTCTGTATCGTGGACAAATACCTCTGCCTCCACTAGTACGGGTCTTGCGTCATTGTACACCTGTTCTTGGTTGGTGATTCCCAAAACCTCCGGCAACAGACCGGTTTGCATCAGCGGAGCCCCGAATTCGGTGGCAAATCCCTGCTTGAGATTGACCTTTTCTCGATCCGCCACGAAGCACATGCCGGCCCTCCATTCCACGTCGAACCGCTTTTGTGCCTGCCGGCCCTTGAGTCGCAGGGCAAACGTCACCGGGACGGAAGAATCCAGGTCTTGGTCTCCTGTGGATGGCGATGGCGATCCCAGGTATTCCAGGTACAAGCCGAAAAATTCTTGCGGCTTTGATCGGAGGACGGATCCGTTCTCGTCGCCGCCTCCACCCCGAGGATACAATTTGACTCGAAATTGGTGTTGCCGTCGTGGGCTCGATGAAGAATCATCGTCGTCGTCGTCGTCGTCGCCGCCCGTTACGATCGGAGCACAACACGTGAAGGCTTCCGAAGCCACAAACTCCCCCGGTCTCAAATCCACGAGCTCTCCAAATGGCGGAAAATTCAGGGTTGTATTGGTCTTGGTCGAAGAGGGATTGATGATAGTTTCTTGCACCGGATTGCCTTCGGTGGAAGTTGATGATTTGCTGCGGATGAACACTTGGTTTCTGTTTCGGCGTTCTTTGTAGTGGTTCGTTTGTGGCAAGGGCGGGGACAAGGACCGCGTTCGCGGACTCTGAACGAAGGCTTCTACCGGGAGCACATTCGCACAACTTTGAAGCTGCACCATGGCTCCCATCCAAAAGGAGGCACAGAGTACGAGGCAAACGGACTTCATGGTGTATCGTATCGTATCGTATCGTGTCGCCTCGTCACCAATGCGTCTTGAAATCTACCGAAGCGAAGGAAGGATTCGACAGAGGAGCTCGACGTGCCTGCTTCTTGTCTTTTTTACAGATTCTTTCAGAGAAACTTGTTTGGTGTCGTAAGCGGTGACTCTTCTCACGGATCTACCGCGTTGGTCGACGTCGGGTGCGATGATCGAAGCGACACGACCGACAGAGTGAGGGAGTGAGTGAGGAGAGATGAGTGAGCTGGAAACAACACGAAATACTGTAATGAGCACAACTTTTTCGACTACAACGAATGAGAAACGCATCTGTTCGGATTCTTCTTCTCGGCACGAGAAAATCACGCGCTTTCTAACGCTCTCATTGTTTTTTGCGCCTGCGACGTACGCTACGTACTCATATGTTAAACACAGCAATAGTATGTACGATAGATACCGATAGATACAAAAAGATAGAAGTACTACTTCTGCAAACAGATATCATTGAGAGAATCGACCTGCCAGGGACCCTTGTGCCGCCATCATCTACTTATTCCAGGATCAGGAAGCGTAATGGGTGATTCCCGAAATACTTTGTACCCAAATTGAATTTTTGTATTTCGGGAATAAAAATCACCATACCCAGATTTTGGCAAGCCCGTGTGCAACAAGCAACATCATCTCATTTTTGGAATAAGGAGGAATTCGTCCTATGGACAATCTTAATGCCAAATTTGTCCTCTTGATGCAATTAAAAATGTGGGTTTCATATGATTAGATTGTCAGTGACTCAACTGATACTCAACAGACAACATGAATTATCATTATTTTGCTCCTCCTTAGTACTAGTTGTTGTCGGTCCTCCGTTGACTATGTCGTCACTTGAGTTGATTGTTTGCTTGTATCTTTTACAAGACAATGACAATGGGGATGATGCCGATGCCAAAGAAAGGCATGAAGAAAGGTGTTGAAAAGATAGGAGAACACCATTGATAGCCCTTTGTCACCTATCTGAGTCCCCCTTCCCTCTTTACCTATTCAAACCTTGCAATGAACAGGCTCTTCTCAACTGCTGTGGTGTTGACCACAAGGTCTTTGCAGAGCTTCTAGATCCCATTCAACCAGTATTTGATGCATACATCATCAACAAAAACACAGGACATATCTGCAAGGGGAAGGTCAATACAAATGGAGGATGGAGTGGAAGAAAGTGTGAGGCAAACATGACTTGCTGTCTTGGTTTAATACTGCATTGGTTTGGAACAAGAGGATCCATTGCAAGATCTGTCTCAATGGCATTTGGACTCACCTCTCTGTTGTGTACAAATGGTTGAAGTTCTCCAGAGAGGTTCTTTTGTTTGTATTGTAGAAGCATCCAAAGGCGATGGTTACAGCTTCAACTGAAGAAGAAGTGGATGAATACATCAGCCCAATTGGTGCCAAATACCCCATGCTGCAACAACATCAAGGTTGGGCTGCCGCTGATGGACTCAAAGTCCAACTTCAGCACTATTTGGATTGGTTGGTTCAGAATTACTTTAACAACAGTTGTATGTCAACAGTATCTTTGTCTTTGCGCCCGATGGGAGAATCTGTATTTGCAATTACAACTGCCCTGGTACCTGGCACAACAGCACAATCACAGATCATGGTGTTTAGGATATAATAAAAGAATTGTTTGTCAAGTACTGTGCAATGGTTTGCATAGACTCTGTGTGTAGGGCTTATACAGGGAGGCTTCATTGCCTTATCCAGAGTTCTCAGAGTGATCCAGATTTGCTAGAGGCTATTCTGTTGAATTGAGAAGAGAAGCAACAGCGCTTCATCAGTTGTCAGAGTGGGGAATGTGGATGATCCAAGGGCAGTTTCCATTATTGAAAGAAAAGCTTCAATTTGAGACACTCAGAGATTGGAAGGTCATAATGAACTTGGTGATTCTTCTGTACAATTACCAAACTAGTACCATTGGCCACAATTAGATCCTGAATGTTTTTATGCATCAAATGGATGGATACTTCTCTTATCCTGACAAGCCAATGGAAGACGCCATCGGCATGTTTGAGTAGCAATCAGGTGCGCCGCGCATTGAGCCATTGAGCCAAGCTGTTGGATGTTTTGGAAGTTGGACTTGGATGTTTTGCTTGGACTTAAGGTTTGATTTAAAAGTTGGACTTAAGGCTCGATTTGAAAGTTGGACTTACAGTTTGATGGAAGTTTCACTTTTGGATTTTGCTTTGGGTGGTTGAGTAGATTGTTGGATGGATTCATTGGAGTAGATTACTGATTGGATTTGGAGATTCAAACTTGGATTGATCAATTTGGATCTAGACTTAGATTTACCATGGTCGATTGAATTAGACTGCAAAGTTTAGACAAAGATTAATTCAAGATTTGGATGTGGCTTTCGTTGAACGGTAGATTTGGACATAGCTTTTGCAGTTCCTTTTGAAGTTTCCAAGTTTTGGAATCACAACCATGAAGTGAGCTTCTTGAATCAATTAGGAGTAGTTTCAATTGGTCCAATCAATCTGGAGTAGTTTGTGATCCTGGCAATCTTGTTTTTTATTGAGTTTTGCATCACAGGGGTGGGTTGGTTGAGTTGGTTGGGAAGGCTGACGTAGCGTCGGTTGGGTTGGCGGGCTGGGTTGGCTGGGTTGGTTGGTTTGGTTGTGTCGGCTGGGTTGGTTGTAAAGGTTGACCGAGCGGAGGAATGCCATCGTCAGAGTCATCATCCTCACTACTATTGATACTGTTGTAGTAGCCTTCTTCCAAATTGAACTCCTCTTCTCCATCACTGACTTCTGCCTTATTATGAATCAAATGCCTGATCTTCTTTGCCAACTTCCCCTTATCGGGGCAATTTGGATTGTCCTTAAAGGTTCATGCTTTTCCTACAGAGGTTTCAAACAGTTCTGTCAGTGTCAGGGAAGTTGTCTCTATGGGCTTGGGCAACTTGTTCCCATTCCTTGAGACCAATTGGAAGGATGGCTTTGATGGTGTGTAGCAATTCAATGAGTTCAGTTTTGCTGTGGTTGCTCACACCAGACTTGCATCCTACCTGTGCTGCTGCATTGGCTGGCAGTGCCATAGTAAGTGTTGGCTGATGTTATGATATAAAAATTATGTCCAGATCTGAAAATGTATCTCGTCCCCAATCATCGTCGCATAGCAATAGATAAATCATTTGTATTCATAAAGTTTGGTTTTTGATGCGTTGGAAAATTTTGTAGTGTAATCAGCCATAATTGGCAATCTGTTGGATGTGTGACTACTAGTCAGTTGGGTGGGTATAAGGAAATGAAATTTTCAGTTTGGCATTCCATGCACGAGTCCAAGGAAATCTGGGTAGGGGCCCAGATTCCTGTTGAGGTGAGCTCACGTTGACCAAAATCTGGGTCAAAAAAGACAAAAACCGAGGTACAGATTCGATCTGTGTAGGCCCCAGATGTATTTCGGGAATCACCCAATGCTGTAGAGAGATACTAGTACAGTAACCATTTATGGCATCACCATGGGACCACGCCTTCCCGTATTAAATTCCTTTCATGTCCAGCATAACCGTATGTAACAATGGTACAGTGGCATCTCATTCTTTACCCACTCGCGTCCAGCTTGGTTGTACGCGAATCATAATGTTTAACCTTATGGCCCAAATGGCTCAATCTGTGAGCCAAAATATCTCATTTTGGTGACCAAATGGCTCGATCTTGCGAGCCGGGTATCTCATTATTTACCATATGGCTCAGTCTTGCGAGCCAAGTATCTCATTATTGACCAAATGGCTCAACCTTGCGAGCAAAATGATCGTCACTCATACGATCGAATTATCGATACTTAGAGATCAAAGAGAGAACACACGGCAGGCACTAGCATATGCTAGTCATCTCGTTAAGTGTTCTGTTTTCAAGAAAAGACAGCAGAGGTTCAATCTTTGTGCTCACGAACTTGTTTTCTTTCTGCTGCACAAAATACGTGTTGTATTAGCGACAACACGATATTTTCTCGTAACACACGGTATTTTACCGTATAAAATACTCGTATCGTGCTGTATTAGCGGCAGCACGCTTTAAAGCGGTAACTTGCTCTCCAGCAAGCCAACACGCTTATTCTTTTAGATTATTTGATTATTCAACCTTAAACCTTGCACCGGACGCCTCCTTTGCGTCTCATTTGTAGAACTACAAGCCTAAGATCTAACTGATTGCGTCGATTGGTCGATAGTCAGAATAGATCTGATTGGATTCGCATCCAGTCGTAGTGGATATCAGAGAAATATTAGACCACAACAGACCGGCACCTCAACCGGCCTGCAGCTAAAGCTCCCGTTGCTCTTCCTTGCCTTTGGATTGAATCAGCTCAACAGCCAGTTTCAGAAGGAAATTAACATCCCGCAGACACCAATCTTTCTTGGTACTGCAGGGAATTCTTGGCTAACTTCCACAGTTTGTGCTGACGCAAAACACCGTTTAGAACAAAAAATGGGTTGTTGTGAGCAAATACAGGAAGATTGGTCACAACTTTTTGTTCTTGTGCATGGTTCGGTTTGAAGCAATCATTAGAACCAGGAGTGGATTGAAACCGTTGCCCTTTATTGTAACAATGAGTGACCTATTCGGTACTCCTCATTTCCCATAGTTGTCAAACAAAATGCCGTTCTGAGGAACGGATATCACAGCTTTCTGCCCAGCTCAAGAATTTTTGTTGATCAAAACTATAAATATTGAGTCAAAATAATATACCTATGTAGGAAAAACCATGAAAATTCATTATCTATCTTAGAAGAAAAACAATTTTCAATTGCACATTACCATTCAATGACAACGTGATTTCAATTGTTTCTCTTCTTTTTCCCCTTCCGTCGTAGGAATCATAAGGATAGTAGCAAACACGGGATTGCCGAGATGATAGTTTCGATTGTTTGTTTGTTGATGTATGTATTTGTGTTTGTGTATCGTTCAATGCGGTATTTTTCGTTTTCAGTAGGGTTGTCCTTGTCTTCCGTGTTGAAGGGCTTGGAGAGGGGTCGACCCAGAGCACAACTCGTGGTAGGCTGAATTCAAGCAGCGAGCCACGTCCGCGTAACTGACCACCATCAACGATTTTCCATCGCGAGAACTCAACACGATTTTCTCTTCGTCTGCGGCATCAAGTTTGTTCAGGGCGGTTACCACGTGACCCAAGTCCATAACCGGATTGCCAGCGCCATCGGCTTGGTGAAAAACTGCCCTCGTCGAAACCGGTGCGTGTGTGCGTGTGCGTTGCCGACAGGAATAGATTGAGTACTCAAACACAGTGCGACTGAAAATTGGTTCCAAGCAGGACGATCAAGCAACCACAGGTTACACTTACCGTAATCACGGAACAGGGTCAGGACATAGCAATCTCCCGACTGCGACCATCTACGGTTGGCACCGTTTTCGGGTCGTTCGTTCACAAACCCTAGTTTTAGCAAAAGGCGCAGTGCCCGGCCCGACTCATACTCGCCGGACAAGGCCTTTTCGGTGCGAAGCAGCGATAGCTGTGTCGAATCCAGCTCATCCATGAGACGCCCCGGCAACGCTCGACTGACGTCCAAAATCGAGGGTGGATTCTGACTGCGAATCAGGGTCAAGATGAAGTGTCTCAAATCTCGTGAATAGTTTTGCATGCAGTATCGTTCGCAGTTTTGCAGAGTTTGCGTATCGGTAGAGGCCGTAATGTTTGTGCCCGTCACGATGCTCAAGATCCAGCGGCCAAACTTTCTCATGTCCTCGGCCTGCAACTCCTGCAACGATTTGCGCGCCTCGAATTCCAAAGCGTCCACAATACCCAAACAATTGAGAAAGACTTTCAAGCGCAAGGCATCCATTTGTAACAGCGTGTGGCGCAAGTCCAGGGTGCGCACAGCCAATCTGGCACCGTGGACTCGTCGAATGACCGTTACCATTTGACAAATGGCGCTCCAAATCACGGGCTCACTCAGCGATGGAGGGTTGGCAATCTGGAGGAAACTTTGGGTTCCGGGAATGTACTGGTGAACAAAAAAGACAGCACGTTGCGCCACGAAACACTGGTGAAGAGTAGCAATCCCCGGATGCTCGAGGCCGGCCCACTGTTCCAAAACAGAAGACGCAATTTTGGGGTTCACTGATTTGACATTATCGAACCGTCTGAGGCAATACAAGTGGCCGTCATCTCGGTTGACGACTTGGTAAGTGGAAGCGGGATAGCCAAATGACGAGCGCGAGTTTTGAAGGTTGGGGGGATCCAAACAAAATGCGTTGCAGTACGGTAGGGGAATTGCCTTGTGTCGTGGATCGGAAGGATCCATCTGGCGAGTTTCCTCGGCGGCAAGATCACGATAGTACCTCCAGTTGTCGTCCGACAGGCCCAGCGAATGCAAGCTCCGAAAGGGAGGTGGCGTTGGGCCGGACGGAACCGTGGATGTTCCCGTGAGGATCCGACCCATCGCATCAGGATCATCTTGGGATTTGTCCTGAGAAGGATTCGATCCGAAAATGTCCGTGTACGAAGGGTCTCTTTTGGCTGTAGAATGAACGGGACGAAAACAACAGAAATCATTATTATTTGTGAATCAAACCCACTTTCGCTGAGTTGGAACTTGAAGCACAATGCACACGGTCTTTCACCTCTCACCTTCCGCCATCGTATCGGAAACCGCAGAACCTTGGGTGCTCCATCCACGACCAGGGACAAATTCCTTCACCGAATGGTTCAACTCTGTTTCACCTTGTTGCTGTTGATGCTGCTGCTGCTGCTGCTGCTGCCTCCAATCAGGGGAAACGGAAGGAGGAATATACTGCGAATTTTGCTGCTGGTATCGCTGGCCGGGCATCGGTGGTTGTGGAGGCTGGTAGTGTTGCTGATTGGAACGTGATTGTGATTGTTGCTGCTGCTGAGCCCCTGGGGGCCTCCACTCGCGAGCGTTGGACGAAAGTCCTAGATTTCCGAACTCGTGCGACAGAAAGTTGTCCATTGTATGCGGTATTGCTGAAAAACCCAATTTCAAGTGCACAAGAGAGGTGTGTACTCTTTTGTCTCTGCCGTTTGTGATGTTTTGGTGTGTGTAGTGTTGAAAGGATCACGAAATTGATTGAATTCCGCCTTTAAGTTTGACTATCGAGTTTTGAGCGCAGAAGCTAATCGATTCAAGGAACCACTTCTGTCTTTGTTCGTTTTCTAAAGCGGGAAAGAACAAAGAAGCGATAGGGCCAACCCAACTCTTGATCAAGAATCAATCAATCAATCAATCGATCGACTGATCTCAACACCGAGTGAGAGAGCAATTCACCACTCAACTAGCCAGGGGATGGTAGGTTTCAGTCCTACTAACGCTTGGTGATTCTGAGCGTTATTTTCTATCAGTAGTAGATCGATTAATTACTTTTTACTTTTCCCATGCTCGTCCTTCTGGTGCGTCGGTACAGGTCTAACTTTCCCTTTAGGCTCGTTCGATAGTGCAGTTGTCTATCGCCGACACAACATCATACCTGGATCAGCGTACTCGTACCGGTACGAGTTCGTACTTTCAAGTTGTCCTGTTTCCTGTTCTGGTTTCCCGTCAACGAGAGAAAACGGTGGTTGGAAGGTTGATGCAGAATATCAGAGTTAAAAACAAAAAAATCCTTTCGAGAGGAGCTGTAGGTAGTACCGTAGCGCATGTCCAGAAAATGCCAGATTAAAAACAAAATTAATTCATTTGGGGGGACGTAATTACGAACCTCAACCCCCAAATAACATGTTCCCAAGGGCGACACCGGGGTTTGGGGTGATGTGACGTGATGGCGAACCAACTGGAACCAACTGAATGAATCTCTTCATTTTAGACATCAGAGAGGAAAAAGTTCTTGTTTCTGTTTCAAGGTCAGTTTCGAAACCTAATCTTTGAAGAATTGCATCTCTTCGAACAATGACAATGACAACGAACAACATAGTGATAAAAATATTTGCGTTTAGTAAGTCATTGTTAAGGAAAGAGCGGCAACACCGGTACATTCCGGTATGATATCCCTGCAATCTATCTCACACTCTCATCCACTCAACGTACTCGCAGCAGAGTGCATGTTAGGGCCAATCTGATGGAACATATAGTTCCTCTAGGCAGTTTCTTTCTACGAAAAGGAGCTTGTTTTTGTACTGATTTTTGATGCTATAAGATATTTATACGAACGTGGAAAACAAAAAATACTGAAAGGATATGGAGACCGTTAATGAAAAGAATTATTCGAAAATATTACCCAAAGTCCTACACTGCACTCTTTTGATATATTTTAAAAACTGCAATCAAATTCACCAAGTTGGGAAAGCCGAGACGCTTTTCTTAGTTCCTAGGAAGATCTATATCGCAGAAATGAACTTTCCAACCGACAACAAAAGGTTCCGTTTTGTGTATTGGAGGTCCATAACCACTGTTCTTCGTGTTGTAAAACTCCTGACGGGATCGGCTAGGACCGGGATGGGGCTTTCGATCGCCTTGCGAATATCCCAAATACGAACCGTTCGATCATCTCCACCGGTCGCCAGAGCTCTACCGCACGGACTGAATGCAAAGCTGTGTACCATGTCGACGCTTTGTCTCCGTGGATGATCCGAGGCCGGAGTGATAGCATTGCCGTGCCGAGGAGACCTCAATTCTGTGACCTTTTTCCCTGTGGCCAAATCCCATACGTGCACGGTGCCCAAAAGGTCAGCACCAATGGCATACTGCCCGGAGGGATCGATGTCGACTTTGTAAATTCCTGCCGGACATCCATTCAACAACCGGACGCACTGCCCGGTTTGAATGTCCCAGAGGCGAACCGTCTTGTCCTCGCTTCCACTCAGCACATAGTTGCAATTTGGATGAAACACAACCGAATGAATGCAATTCGAGGTGTGGCCGGTGAAGAGACGAACTGGCACCGGTCGATCGGTTGTCCACAGTCTCGCCGTCGCATCGGAGCCTCCCGAAGCAAAGTAGTATCCCGAAGGTGAAAACGCAACGGACCAGATTGGAGTATTCGGAGCATGCCCTCGGTACACAGCCAGAGCGGCACCACTGGTGTAAGAATTGGATTCGGGGCGTAGGCCAGCAACACTCATGTCTGGTTTCTTCTCGAGATTTTCGGTGGCCTTCGTCAGTGTCTCCTTCGCGGCCGCAGTGGAGGCCAAAGGTTTCTTCAAGGTTGGAGAAGTCATGATAGGATTCCCTACCACCGGCCCTGTTGCACCAAGTATACTTGACGATTGAACCACTTCTCCGAACGGTCCTTGCGCTGACGTGTCCCACAACCGGATCGATCCGTCGCCTCCAGCGCTCAGCAAACTTCGCCCATCACGATTCCAGCTAAGGTCAAAGACGGGGAATCCATTTTTGTGTCCCAATAAAACTTGGCCGGCATCCCCCACCGACAGTTGCTTTCCGCCATTGCCACCAGCACCGTTTGTCTTATGCTGATCCTCCATAAGGTTCCAAACTCGGATGGCAGAATCATCACAGCCAACCGCTATCCTTCGTCCATCGGGAGAACACAGTTTGGCACAAGTTATACCGATTCCCGATTCTTCCCACAAGAAACTTGATGAATCTTTGTTGTTGTTATTGTCACTCGAGGAACGGTCTGTGTCCTCCCGACGGCGTGTTTGATTGGCGCAAAGTGTGGAAAACATGATCGAAGGTTCCAATGGATTCGCGAGAGTTTGTCTTGCTCGTACCGTGGCTTCCGCTACATAGTTATCTTTTGCCTTGGACGACATGGCTTGAAAATCTCGCTTCCGTTCCAATGCTTCCAGACGTCGAAAGCCATTGATTAAGAGCGATCGATTGAACTCGACGGATCGTTTTCCTTGTTTTGCCACTTGCTCGTTCTCGTACTCATTTTCGAGGTGGAACTTTGGGAAGGGTCGGTCCGGATCCTGTTTGGACAATCCTTTCACTGGCGCTGCCCATTGCACAGGTGCGTCTTTTTTGTTCTTTGTGGTTTTGGCATTCTTACTCTCCGGGGATTCTAGGGACCCAATAGACGAGTAGTCGTCTTCGAGAACAACCACTGGAGTAAATGGCAGAGGATCCCGTTGTTCCACGTGCAATTCGCACTTTGTTTGCAACAGCGTGCTCATGGCTAAGAGGGATGTATCGCTACTTCCACCCGCTCCCACACTCGAATTGAGGAATTGGCAGAGCATCCCATAGGACGTGGTGCTCAGCGTAAGCTGCCAGCGCACGGCTCGAGCACGCCGCAAAAAGGGCAGGTCGCACATGCGATCAAAGGCGAGGGAGGCTCGCGTGGACGAATCCGCGTGCTTTTGTTCCAGCACGCCAATGGCCTGGTCGTATTCCTTCAACTTCTTTTGGCGGGACGGATCGACGGAGATTCCGCGGGACGCCGCGGTAGCAATCTCGTTTTCCAGTTCTCTTTTTTTGGCTTCGATGCCGGCAACCTGTATCAGAATCGTTTTGACGTGTGCGAGGGCGTCCATGTGCTGAGAGTTGTGGGTGTTCAGTTTCACCATGTCTTCCGTCGTGACGCACTCATACAAGTCTTTGTATTGGGTTCCATATCCACTGGGCAGTGGCTCGTATACGGGCTTGAACGCATCGCGAAGGACATGGGCGGTCGACTCCATGCCCACCTCCAACAACTCACAGTAGGTGTGAACTAGCAAGGCAAAGGATACCGACAAGAGTTCGGCCTTTGCCGAAGGAGGTATGGGATAGACGGCCGAACGAGAAGTGCCATTGCCATTCGGATCGTCGTCGTTATAGTTCTTGCTTTGCATCGTGGGCTTGGCAATCTCTGAAATCACGGTGGACAAAATATTCGCTTCCTTACCAGTTTTCTTGTCGTCGACGGAATCGCCACCCTTGGTAGTACCGGTACCCTCCTTGTTCTTCGTTTCGTCGTTGTCTTTCTTCCCCACTTTGTCAGAAGCTTCCTTCTCGTCCACGTCCATGGGGGCAGTGGTAGTGGTAGCTCCGTCCGCCGAACCAACCTTCTCGGGTTCTCCCCTGTCGTCCTTACCGCTTGTTCCACCCTTCGTTTCGTGGTTGCTGCCACGGTCATTCTCCTTGCCATCCTTGGATTTTCGCTTCTCGGCAGCAACATCGATGAGGGCCTTTGCCCTGGCAATGACGTTGGTGGTCTTGGGCTGCCAGCCCACAATGCCGGCGCTGTCGTCGGGGAGGGACAAAATCCACAGCTGGAGCGCCACAAAGGCGTCTAGGTACGACTTTGCCTCCCGCTCTCCCATCGATGCCGCAGCCCATCGCTGGCGACCGCCTTTTGCGGCGGGCGAAGAAGTCTTGGGTCCGTTTTCCTTGTTGACCACGAGGCTGTCCGGGACACCCCACTGGGCAATCGGAGCGGCAGCGTCTCGGTCGTAGCCAAAGCCTCCTCCCGTCGACTTCATCAGGACGGTCCTCTGGGCCCGGGCCGTCTCTTCGTCGGCTTCGAGTTGCTCCCGCGTGATTTTCGGAACCGGTTCTTTCGGTTTCGGTTCCGACGACAACGACAACGACGAGGGCGCAGGCGCAGATGGTGCTCCAGTGGACGTGGACGTGGAGGCCGACGCCAATGCCGACGCCGACGCCGATGATGACGACGAAACGGGTGCAACAACCGCGGAATCAACAGGAGTGGCTGTGGCGGCTTGTTGCTCGCTTTCTTCCTTGATTTTCTGTGCCAGCTCCAAAACGGCTTTCCCCATTCCTTTCGATTTCAGATACTCCATGACGGCTAGGTGGGTGACGGTGGTGGGGCACGTGGCCGTGACAGCTGCGGGACCGGCATCGGCTGGCGCAACGGCGGTTGCCGTGGGCGTGGGAGCTTTCGCGGTTTTAGCGTCCGCCCTAGCAGGAGCAGCAGGAGCTCCAGCGGCAGGAGCAGGAGTCGGAGCAGATGACATCGTGCCGTGTCGTGTCGTACCAAATCAACTCAACTCAACTCAACTCAACTCAAATCAAATCAACCCGCAGCTCGTTAGAAGTGACTTATCGAGGAGACAATCTGTGCAAGAAGATACGGCTCCTACCGATCCGATCCGGCGCGGTGCAGTTGGGATGGAGAAAGAGGTATCGAATGGAAGTGATTGCCGCTCGGTGGAATGGAGTGGAGTTCGAGAGTCGGTATGTTGGTTACGGTACGACGTACCGTACCGTCGGTATGTCTCAGATTGATGCATTATTTCATTTTTTTGCTCTGCGATTCACTCGAGCTTGTCTTGTACATACACACCGGTACTCGTATCTATTCTCCCCGGTCGCGAAGACCGGTCACCCTGATCACACGATTACCGTACCCCCCTGGATTAACCGATGTGCGGTATGGAAGGCAGGTACGAAGGTAGGATTACTACTACTTCTAGTAATTACTGTACGGTAAGACACTGGATCAACAATGGGTGATTCCCGAAATGAAATCTGGGTTTGTTTTTTGGTACAGATTTGTTTTTTGTACAGATTTTGTCTTTTTGGACCCAGATTCTGGTCTACAGACACGTCGATCAGAATCTGGGTCCAAAAAAACAAAATTTGTACCAAAAAAACAATGGACACTGGCCCGCCAAAATCTGTACCCAAAAAACAAAATCTGGGTACAAAGTATTTCGGGAATCACCCAACTAATGAAAAAAAATAACAAGAAATCTGTACAAAACAAAGGCGCCTACTACCTGTACATAATATACGGTAATCTTACTCGTTCAAATAAGATTACTCGCACTTGTAGTGCAGATGATTGATTCTAGGGTTCCACCATCCGTAGCAAGTGATTTCGTCAACTATCATTTGATTTGCCATAGGACATTTTGAAGTCCTTATTGTCAACTAAGGTACCTTGACTGTTGTCAGATCATATCTCCAAGTAGTTGTTGAGTTACAACTGGATGTTGTATTCTTGCTAAGGGTGGCTTGTGTTGAAAACACGCTGGGGCCATTATAAGGCCTTTTTGTGAGCGCATTGATATTTCAGTTTGCACCTCTCGTGCCACTTCATTAAGAGTGCCAATAGGTACAAACACTCAGATGTATTTTTTCAGTGGTACGTTATTTCTGTATTTCACTACATCAAAAGTAACAATTGTATCATCATACCATATAAGCATACATATAGTACAATATTATAGTAGTTGAAATCACCTACATGGGACCTGGGAACCCTACGGTAGATTCATTCATTCTTCTCAATTCTTCACTATTTTTTGTCTCCTCTGTACCAAGGTTCGTACCAGTACTAGGAATAAAACTACCGTACGTTGCACACCAAAATGCATTTACGTAGTTTACTAAGTTACTTCTTGAAATCCTTCTCCAATTCTTTCTACAAAAATAGCATTTTTGCTTTTGCCAAACAATAGTGGTAGCTGGTGATGCACTATGATATCCCCATGAGGGGATAAGAATTTCAAGGGCTGGGGACAGTTTTCCAAGTCACCATTTGCCACCATCCAGATTCCACCCTCCTGCTTCTCTGCTGCTTAATAGTAGTACTACTACAAGTATGGCTGGACTTTTACTTGGCAGTACCATGCTTTAGTGGCATGCTTGATTCCTTTCCATACTAGTTTTGAATTCATCAGCAGTCAATTTTTCCTACATAATTTATCATGCTGATTTCCAAAGTTTTTCTTACTTTTATTCTTCATGATGCCCAGGTACATCATGTTGATGCCATCAACAAAATCACAAATACTTCCTCCAGCACTTTGTAAATAACAGCATATTATTTTCAGTCTCCAGACAGAGAGCCTTTTCTATCATAAAAAAATAAGCATTCTGTTGTCAGATACACATAGTTTTTATTTAGAAGCTTTGTAACTTGTCAGCAGGAACATACTGATATTTGATTCATTTGACTAAAAAGGTTTCTTGTTCGCCTCTAAACCCCACGTCATACGGCAGGCAATCGAGACTGAAGCTCTTCGAAAAACTTTGTTTTCGACCGCGTCGTCGACGACCAATAAATTAATTAGTTGGTCGTCGTACTCGTACTCGTACTCGTACCTTACTGCATCACATCCCTCTGTTCCTGTTCCTGTGTAAGTCTGAGAGTTTTTCGTATCCCGTTCTGCTGGATTAAACCATTCAGAGAGGGCTGCAACCTTTCTCCAGAGACGCCAAACAATCACGAGGACGCATACGATAGGCACGAACTCACTCCTCTGGGCGCATCACATCGCATCCCATCCCATCGATAGCCACAATTAGCATGAAGGCCGCCTTTCCATCCACCGTGCGTGTTTCGTTGCTGCCGCGAAGAGCGCAGTATTGGACCCGAACAGCCAGCAGCAGCATTGGCAGCGCAAACGCAAACGCAAACCAACCACAACGATGCGATGCGAGACGGGAGTTCCATTTGCTGGCGTGGAACTGCAACAACAACCCCTCGGGCGACGTTGCTTGCGGCGTTCACTGCCACCGACGCGGGCACGGACACGGTGTTTCTGCTTCTACCAACCATCGGTTCGGCTCGTTCCACAACAACCATCGCTCGGCGAGAAGTGCCGTTGGCACCCGGCCCTTTTCGTCTAATTCGAAGCGAGACTTGTACGACATCCTGGGAGTACCGAGATCATCAAACAAGGCCGAGATCAAAAAAGCGTACTTCAAACTCGCGAAACAATATCACCCCGACACCAACAAGGTAGGTTTGGTCCAAAGTCGAAACGATTCGAATTAAATTGAATTGAATTGAATTGAGTCGACTCGAATCAACTCGAATCAACTCGAATCAAATCAAATCAAATCAAGTCGAATCGAATCAAATCAAATCAAATCAAATGAAGCTGTTCTGTGCTGTATCCTAGGGATTGTCGTGGAACTGTCGTGTTGTATTTGGTTAGGTGCCCTACAAACTTACGGAAAAACTGATGATGTACATCCCCGTTTATGTGTGTGTGTGTGTGTGTGTGTGTTTGTATTTCGAACCTCGAACGGCCACTTCCCGAACCCCGATCCCAAAAACATAAACTAAAACAAACCGTGCATGCCACACGCAGGACGACGAAACGGCCGCGGACAAGTTCAAGGAAGCCACGGCGGCGTACGAAACCCTGAGCGACGACGAGCAACGAAAGATGTACGACCAGTTCGGGCACGCCGCCACCGACCCCAATTTCCAGCAGCAGCAGGGAAATCCCTTTGGAGGATTCAATTTCCAGGACGGAGGCTTCCACTTCCACGGCGCGGGAGGCGGAGGAGAAATCGATCCGGAGGAATTGTTCGACGCCTTTTTCGGCGGCGGAGCCCGCCGCCGACGGGGTCCCCAGCGGGGTGCCGACCTGCAGATGCACGTTCGGCTGTCCTTTCGGGAGGCCGTGGACGGTGCGTCCAAAAACCTGCACCTCCGGTACCAGGTGATGAACCGAGAAAACGGACAGATCGAGATCAAGGAACGAGACGTGACGGTCGACACTCCCCCCGGAATCGACAACGGGATGAACCTGCGGTTGAGTGGGGAGGGCGCCGAGGGAGATCCGGGAGCACCCAGGGGCAACCTGCTGGTCCAGGTGCTGGTCGACGAGGACGATTATTTCGTCCGGGACGGCTCCAACGTGCACAGCGAGGCCCTCGTATCGATCACGCAGGCCATTCTCGGAGGCACGGTCGATGTCAAAACACTGTCCGGTGAGGTGGAGGTCAAGATTCCGAAGGGCTGCAAGCCGGACACGAAACTGATGCTGCGAGGAAAAGGAATCCAAAAGCTGCACGGGGCGTCGAAGGGAGACCACGTCGTCCACCTGAAGATCGAGATTCCACAGAAAATCACGAAGCGACAGGAAGAGCTCCTGCGGGAATTCGACGAGGAAACGAGAGAAAGCGGGCACGGAATCTCGGGTCGGATAGCCAAGGCGGCCGAGTCGGCGTTCGAGTCGATCTTTGGAAAGTGCGACGACGAGACCGATAAAAAGGACAAGGACAAGGACGGAAAGGACAATAAAAAAGAACAATCGTCGTCGTCATAGCAAATGATGTGATGGTGATGGGACTGGAATAGGAAAACAACAACCAGCACGGGAAAGCCTTCGGACTCGAGTGAGGGGATACAGTATGCCGTGCGAACTCAGAGTGTGCCGTGCTGTCATTAGAATGAACCAGAGTTAGAAAAGAATCAGTAAATCATCGCGTAAGAATTGTTGCCTTGCAATCGCCAAGAATTGTCGAACAGACTATGATGTATTCCGTAGCTTCTTAGTTCGGTGGTTTGACCTCTTAGATTGCTTTTTCCGTTGACTTCGCGATCACAGCGGACAGTCCCTGAGTCTCGAACACACTAATTGCTTCGATTTTGGAAACTCGGCGTGAATGCTGACATGGTTCCTAGAAAGCTCAGTGTCCTCATGCGGTATCATCGCCACTTATCATTATGAACTAGCTGGTTTTTAGACTTGGGCTGCATTGGAATCGACTCTTGGATGCTTCCCATAACACTGAAAAATAAGACGCTCTGTCTGAGAATCATCATTAATCACTGATGAGTGCAATCATTCCTTTCGTCGTCAGTTCCCTTCTAGACAAGCTTTTGAAAGCAGTAGCCAGTGTTGTCACTAGAGCTTTCAGCACCTTCAGATAAAAGCCGGTACCAGTGTGCAGTTCCTAAGAAACAGTCATGAACGATCACGCCAGGGATAGAGTGGTGCAACCACAGGAATTCAAATTTTTCCTGCGGCTCTGGCTGATATCTCCTCTTTTCATTCTTCTGCGTGTTTCTTTGCCTAGTATTAACTGTTGCATAAGCAATAGGATATATCATGGAATTATTGTTGTTGTTGTTGTTGTTGTTTCTATTGCTGCCAAAAGAACAAACACTGCGGAAGACTTCTTACTCGTACCGTATTGATGTGTTGGTTTTCAGTTTCGTAGTCCTACCGGTTCGTACTACCGTAGTCGGAAGATCTGATCTTACCTATCCATACTCGTTTCGGTACATACTAGTACAAGGTACGTACCGTACAGCCTTGTGGAACAGCATCTTTTTTCTACGGTGTCGCTTGCCGCCACGCTACCAGCCAGCTAATACACGCCAACAAACGATGCTAGGAACTATGCTAATGCCTACATAAGATTACCAGTACTAAAAACTGTATGATGCGGTAGTGAAATGGACAAAAAACAAATAATTCGTCGGAATTTGGATGATTCATTCATTCACTCGATTTCATCCTCCGTCGTTCTTCGCCATGTTTTGACTAAAATCTTACGAGTATTCTCCGTTGCTGTCCTCGTACCGTACCGTGCGAACCGTTCCGTACGGCCACACCAACGCACCGAACGCATTGCGGTCAGTCACAGTTTCGTTCCTGATAGAGCACTATCGGATCACAGAACACAGTTTGACGGACAAAAGCCACTACCGAGACCCCCTTCTATCTCCCGGACTGCGCCGCACTGCACTGCACTGCACTGCATCAACTAAACGCTAACGCAACAACTACGATCACTACTATCCTTTCAACAATGATGAACTCCAGCAGAGTTGTTCGCGCTAGCGTCGCGGGTCTCGCGCTTGCCGCCACCGCCACCGAGGCCTTCGTGGCGCCCGGTCAGCAGCGATTTGGTTCGTTGTCGTCATCCTCTCGCCTGAACTCCGACGGCACCGGCGGACAACAGCAAACGGGGCGGTTGGAACGCATCGAGTTCAAGATTTATCCGGACGGCCGCGTGGAAGAAACCGTCAAGGGCGTCCAGGGCGAGTCCTGCCTGGAGATCACCAAGACCATCAACGAAAAACTGGGCAACGTGATTTCGACCAGTCCCACGGAAGAAATGTACCAGGAAGAAGTCAAGATCGATCAGACCCTGTACAACAGCAACACGGATGGCGACGGTGGTGGTGCCTCGTGGGAGGGTTCGTCCTCGTGGTAAACAGTCGGTCGTTCTTCTCGAGTTACGAAGCTACTTCTAGTTAGTTACTTCGTACCGGAGTAGTTAGTTAGTTAGTAAGGTAGTCAGTCAGTTGCGAGGCTCATGGGCCTTCTTGCGGTGGTTGGAGTGCAAACAAGCGAGTAGTATTATGCGGCATCGATTGGTGTTTTGCATCCGAGCGATGGAACTGGACTGGACTGGACTGGACTGAGTAAACTAGAACCAAACCTATATTGTATGCCATGTTGGATGGGAGTTTTGCACCTTTTTCCACCGAAAGGGATCCCAGAAACAGAAAAGTGATCGATCTATAGTAATATGTACTTTCGGTTTAAAATATAGATTTAGAACTATTCATACAGTACCGTAAGGTACGTTAAAAAACGCTACACGACCAAGATTGGAGCAACTTTTTCGCCTTACCATGCCACAGATAAACACCTACCATAATAATATTATGTCGTAGAGTGCTACTTCGTACATAACAGTATTTTCAGCAGCCATGGTTGCTTTATTTTTATTCTAATCGATATCCTAATACTAAGAACCAACCACGCTGTCGTCGAGACCGGTGTTTGTTCCACGAGGCTGGTGTCGTGTCATCCCACGGCAACGCAACCACCGACCTTATTCTATTGCGCTTAGCCCGCATGCAGCCCTCGAACCACGAAAACCGACGCGGTGCTTGCGTGCTCCAGAAGACAACGGCAACGATAACGACTCCAATTTCGATTGCGACGAAAACCAAATGATTGTCTTTCGTCTCATTTCGTCCCGTCTCATCTCATCCACCACACCGGGAGCAAGCTCCAAACTATTTTATTTAAGCCTCCGGCTTGTCTACCTTGTTTCCGTACTCGTCGAGGTAGACCCACTCACCGGTTTTCTCGTCGACGAACTCGGTCCACTCCGCGTTCTGGGGGATCAATCCCTCGTAATTGGCGGGATCGTTCAGGACCCATTTTTCCTTTCCGATAATGTCGGTGACCTCGTGGCCCTGTGCGGCCAGGACCTCCTCGACCTCCTTGCCGGGGTTGAGGTCCAGGTGGTCCGTTTCGACCACCAGGGGTGGCTCCGTGAACTGATGCAGCGGGGGCGGGGAGGAGAGGGCCCATTCCAGCGAGTTGGCAATCAACGGAACGACCACGTTTTCCCCGGACGTCAGGTCGGCGCTCGAAAACGCGCGGGCGGCTGGAACGAGCAGGATAGGGCAGAGCAGAGCAGGATAGGGAAGGGCAGGGCAGAGCAGAGCGAGGCAACGAGATGGGTGTACGGCACAACAGCATGAGAAACACTACCGGTAGTGTACAACAGCTGCACGAGTGGGTGATCGATCCACGGCAACAAACACCGCTAACCAACAAAACCAACAATGGGTTTGTTCTCCCTCGCACTGTACGGGACGCAATCCATGGTTCATTCCATTCCATTCCAATCCAACCCAATCCATCAATCGACCTCGGATTCGAAAATCGGCAACCAAACCGTCCGTCATCCGTGATTTCCGTTCCATCGGCAATTCGGGTTGGGAGATCGTTTTGTTTCCTTCGCCTCGTTCGATCCCAGAAAAAACGCCAACAAACCACCAAGTCATCGAACTCACCGGTTCTCGCTACAGCGGGCTTGGCAACCCTTCGAGCAACAATCGACAACATGGTTTTGGGTGTTGTTGGTAAAAAAGAACTTGTAGGTACGGTTACCTAGTAGTAGTGTAGTGGTGTGCAGTTGGTCTGGTGCCGTGTACCGTACTTGTACCGTGGCTTCGTACAAAACTACACCCTTTTGTTTGTAGTTGCATGTCAACCGATGTACGATACCGTCGGTATTGTACTCGTACTCGTACTGGTATTGTACTGTAGGATGTCGTACGAGTTTTTTCGGGGTATGTTGCGCCCCGCAGATGCCGGAGAAGGACGCTGTTGCCGTTTTGGTTTCTGGTGCAGCAAGCAAGAAGCAGCAACGGGTTCAATCAGCATCGATGGATCGATGGTAATCTTACCGGTACAGTACAAGTACCGGTACATACGAGTACGTTACGTACCTGTTTCTCATCGTACCGTCCCATTCAGTAAGGTACGTACGCGTAAGATTACGTACAGTAAGTGAGTTAGCTGGGTTCCTCGGCTTGCTCGATCCGGATCTCGCCTACGTACAGTGTACACTATGAGACCGAGTACGATTTTTACTATCTACGGTACTGCGAACAAAGAGAATGGTTCGCCAGAGAAGCCAAAACTAGAAAAAATCAATACTGCTGCGCGATTGGAACAAAGATTTCGCGCGAATAGGAGAAAACAAAATCCATTTTTTCAAAACTACTTCTACCTTGTATTTTGTTCCATACTGGTATCGTAATGTACGGTATTATCTATTAAAGGTAACAATCATATTATTTTATGGTAGATAGTAGGCTGTGCCGTACGAAGGCGTTAGTCGGCAATACGGGTAATTTATCTTACGAGTACCGGTACAAGTACGTACTCGTACTCGTACTCGTATACCGGTACAATCGACGTTGGCTTTCTGCATCCCACCATCCTCAATACGGAAAGAAGTGATGGTAATACCGGTAGTAACAAAAAATAATAATACCGGTACGTGCTGTAAATCAATGCTAGTGATCGACAAAACATCGACACAAAACGGTCAATCTACAAGCTACGTACCCGTATCCATAACATCGTTCCGGGTTCTAATAGTAGTACAATACGTGCTCGGTTTCCGCAATCGTTCTGAACACACAAAACCATCCACCGCAAACGCAACAGCAACAGCAACAGCAACAGCAAACGCAACAGCAAACACAACAACAGGAACAGGAACAGGAACAGGAAAGAATGACGGGTGGCGGCAACAGCAACAGCAACAGCAACAGCAACAGTCTGCACGGAAAACTGAGACTCCTGTCCAAGACAAAAACGGCGCACGGCTCCGGGAGCACAAGTATTCGCAAGCGCCCATACTCGCAGTCACAGTCGCATTCGCATTCGTATTCGCATTCGTATTCGTATGCATCCTTCGGCGTCGGTCGTCCTCCCATTCGCAGGGCTTGGACGCGGCGCGCCGATCGACCGAGCAACGAGGGACAAAGCAGCAACAGCAGCAACAGCAACAACAACAACAACAACAACAACAACAAAAATGGGGGAAACAAACACGAGACATCTGATGCGACGACGACAACAACAAGATCGACAAACTCCGAGAGAGTCGAGGGAGAGGAAGATGCATCTTCGACACAACCCGTATCCAAAACCGAGGTCGAGGCAGATACATCACCTTCGTCCACTACCGCAAACGACGACGGTGATGGATCCACCACCGGACCGAGCCAGGAATCGAGCCAACCAGCAACAACAACAACAACAACAACAACATCGGCGGCGACGACGACGACGACTACTACGACTGAGGTTACCAAGGAGAGGCCCAGAGACGCAGAGGAATACCAAGCGGCGGAGGAACGACAGAAGGAAGCTCTTAGAAACATCGAGCGCGCCCGGCAGAAGGTCTACAGAGACCAGGTCCAACAGGCGTGGGGCCTGTACATGTACGGACTGAACCACGTCCTGACCCTCAAAGACCTGGCCGATGCTCCCGATGGCATCATGAAACCGATGTAACGTAAAACATCAAACGCACTTGGAAATAAATAATATAACACTGTAGCAATCGGAAACAAGTCGTGGTTGGTTTCGCGATTGCGACCATTCCATACAATGCACGTAGGATAGAACCAAACGGAGCAGAACAGGACAGCAATTCCGCAGTCAAAAATATTCCAGCCCCCTGATACTAGTCGCTATGTAATAAAGCATCAATTACGATTTTCCAACATGTAGAGGACAGCAATAGCCATGAATGCACAAGACCGTTTTCGAAGATGCGATCCATCTCCTCACAGTACGGTATGGCTGGCGTGCGCACGTGACAATGTTCTTCGAGCCTGGTGAACGAATAATTCGGATCCAATGCAAGAGGTTTGGGGGACGCAACCAACAGCCGTGACGTGACGTGACGTGACGTGACGTGACGTGCCGCCCACACAACAGGATCGGTTCATTCGACGCAGTATACTGTAATATTCCTTCTTGTTGGTTCTCCGTTACTGTGCAAATCGCCCCGACGTTTCTACCCAGCGCATGGTAACGTACCGGTACTCGTACTTGTGGGGACAGAGAGTGAGAGCAATTGGTTCCTTACGAAGATATTCTCATGGAGTGCAAGTATCTCAATCGCGTCGCTAAAACCCATCCATCCGTGTATTTCCGTCAGGCAATAGAAAACACTGGTTGACATCATTGTTCAAACGAAACTATTTCTGTTCTTATTTATCACTATTTTTTGTAAATTATGCATTTTTATAAATAATACTCTGTACAGCAGTTTGAAAACTGTTTTGGCGGCTTATTTCAAACATTTGACAACTCGTCCAATACTAAGTAATCTTACCATACACAACAAATATCGGTCTGTATGTCTCCGCGTTCTGCCAAGTCTTTTACGTTACGACATTTAAATTCTTCTTCAAACCTTGTTGAAATCCGTTGTCCTCGAATGTTGGTAGTGTTAGCAGCTGAGTGAACCTGGGCAGGGATCGTGGAAATAATATTGATCTTCTTCGAGCGCAATCTCCTGCCCCTTGTCGCTTGGGGCGAGGAAGACGAAGGCTTTCGATTTTTGTTTCTGCTCGTCGCTCGGTCCAGATGGTTGTGGATCCAACATCGATTCTGTCGTATGGGATACCGACCCGGCGATTGTTTTGGCTGTTGCTGAAGCGTTGTCATGCAAAACTTGATGAGTAATGGTCCCCATCTTCCTTATCGCATGCCGATGTAGTGGATGGCTGCGCTTCCTTTCCACGGCCGCGAAGACGACCCATCAACGACGTTTTTTTCTGTAGTATAGAAATTTTCAATGATCGTGGAGTGCATTCCTTGTCGTGCTCCTTTTCAATGGGGCCGTCTGAACCGAAACCAACTGATCGACCCAAAGTGCGCAGAGTGTAACTCTTTCCGCCCATCGTCTTGGATCGATCAAGAATGCTTTGTGTTCGCAAAGAACTAGCATTCAACAGGTCGCCTTCACCATTGCCTTCCGGTGACTTGATGCAAGAATGGGATGATCTCTCGGAAGAATTAGGACATTCACCACCTGAACTGCTGGCTGTAGTTTGCGGCTCCTTGCGATTAAGATTCATCATTCTTCGGAAGCGGTGACCAGAAAAATTGCCTTCGTTTTCAATAGTCTTTGCTTGTTTGTCATTTTCGTCTATGTTTGACATGTCAAGAATGGGATCGAGCTCTTTTTTCTTCGTAGATCGAATGATCATTTTTTTCAGACTCCGTCTCATACTTCGGAGGCTACCCTCGTAAGGCTTTTCGACCGTTTCAGCGTCTGAGGAAGCCGTGATTAAAACGTCTTCTACTGGGATCTCATCGTCATATTCGACGTCTTGAGCTCTTGAAACGTACTGCACATTTATCCCAAGCTTACCTGGTGTGTAAGAATAGACCTCATCTGTTATTGTCTTCTGTGTGTTTTCGGGTGGTAGTACCTTCACCTGTTCGTACTGTAAGTTCAACGCACTTGGAGAAGGAATTCTCATACGCTGCGCATTGCTTCTCCAGGTAGCAAGAGTTTGTGCATCATTTCTCTGAGAAGCCAAAGTAGTGCCATTATCTTGGGTCAAAGAGCTTGTTTCGAGAGTTCCTGAGCCGTACGTTCTTGATTCAAAAGTTCTCGAGTCAAAAGTGTCTCCTAGAGTGTCTCCTAGAGTGTCTCCTAGAGTGTCGTCGAATGTATAGTCATCGTCTTCAATTTCTGTGCATTCCATTTTCTCGCAACCGACGTAAATAAAGTCGTTTAGAGCCACCGCAGTATTGAATAGCGCCGAGGGCATCGCATCTGCAATCATCGCTCCGCCCTCTTCGATAAGGGAAACCACGCACGCATCACCAGTGATTGCACTCTCTTCAACCCGAGAGCCTCGTGTTTCCTGTCCTTGCGCAGTTTTTCCCATTGAGTCTGTAAGTTTGTGCTTCATTCGAAAGATGTGGCCCGATTCTGCTGTCCAATTTCCAATAGAAGAATAGCACCAAAAGATGAGCTATTGTGAGTGAAGGTCATGTCACGCTTTCGTTGACACGCAGAATGTTTCGTTCGCAAGTGGGATTGGCGATGATCAAAGAAAATTCTTCGATCGCTATTTCAAAGTGGCGACAACAATTGATGCACGTTTGCAACTGCTTTCGCTTGCCACCGTTACTTTTTGTTTTCTACTGTAAATACGATTGGTATGAAAAGCGGGCCCTCGTAAACTGTACCTGTACCGATACGTATCCTCAACAATTACTTAGGTACGTACGGCAGGAACGAGCGAAGCAGAAGAGTGCAAGAGTGCAAAGGTACGGTAGGTACGTACCGTATTACAAACCGCAAACTGGTGATAACGTATGAGGTACGAGTACGAGAGTACCTACCTTATGTACGGTGTAGCCTCGAAAAACTCCTTTTCTGTCAGAAAATAAGCCATTTTTTGCGCCTTTTGAAGTCGGCATCCACTACTAGTACGGAATTCAACTACCGTAAGGTACGGTATTGCAGAATGAAACCTACAATACCCGGTACAATACTACCGGTATTGTTAATATCCATCAAGCAATCGAGAGGACAACATCCTCCACACTTCCGAACAACCGAACCACAGCAACGAACTTACTTGCTACGAGTAGGCATGAATGGAGATACGACCGAGGCGGAATTCGCATTAAAAACCGCGAAAGAGCGAGCCGTGTCCATATTGATCGACTCCGATGTTTCCCTGCAAGAAAGTTTGCAAGAATTGGAAAGAGCGAGGGAACTCGCCAGCAAAGCAGGTTTGTCTATAGAATCGTCCATCATCAAGCCTTTAGAAACCAATGTTTCCGAAACTGGCAATCCTGCAACGAGTACGAACGGGGCAAACGAATTTACGGGAGGGCACTCCAATACGGATCACATCGTCGTCACGTCCGGAGACGCCAAGGCCGATCGAATCGCCGAACTCAAACGCAATCTTCTGAGACGACACAGAGCTATGCAACCAGAGGACAGGGGGGAGGAACGATGGGATAAACCAAAACTTCCCGGAGAGCGAAGACGTCGAATCGTACGAGAACAGGACAAGGACGAATATCCTGCCGAACCACCAATCTCTGGTTGGTACGTGTTCGTATTTTGTATTTTCATTCTTCGATTATTGTTGTTGGTTTGTTGTTTTCCTTTTGCATTTGATCGGTTGTTTTTTATTTTTGTGACGTGCACACTGTTATTTGTAAAGATTGCATTGGAATCGAATTCATCGCTCACATTGTCGATGTCTATCCAACAAATCAAATGGATTGCTTCCAGGTGTGTATACATCAATCAAATGACGGTCAAGATGCGTCACGATCGACCAAACGAACGGCACGATCAAACCAAAGGTACGGAAGAACGTATAACACCTCGACGAACGGCACATCACGGAAGCTTGGTTCGACGACAGAATATAATTAATTGTTCTTGTTCTTTGCTATTCTTCGTGATCTTGATACGTATAGTCATACAACAGCTTGCGAAAATATGGAGGGTGGGCATGTCACAAGAAGGACGGGACTATTTTACAAAGTTTGGTACGTGTGAGATTCGGTTGAAACCCGTTTGTTTCCCGATGTCTTTGAGTAGCGGTTGGAGTTTGGTGTCAACGACGGGTAGTAGGACTCTGTGGTGCTTCTATCACTCGCGTGCGTTCTAATCAATTGTTGTGGTATGGCTCGTACGTTTCGCTCCAGCCGAGGACGCCAGGAAAGAATTCGAGCAACAAGTGATCGAGTATCGCGCAACGGGAAGCTATAAACCGAGCAAACACTTTCAACGGCTCGAAAATTCGAGTGTTTGGGTTCGAATCGATCGTCCCAGCCCTCTCGAGGAGGAAATATGTTCGTACGAAACCATTCACTTTCCAAAACGACCACCCGAATTGAACGAGGAATACGAAGAACGCGAGATCCGAGGCATACTCAAGCGCAAGTTGAAACTCAAGGGTTGGCTCAACGATGACGGGGAAACATGGAAGGACGGTGTAGACTTTGAAGCGGAGCTGGAAAAAGAACGAAAACGGCGCAAGAAAATGAAATTGTAGTACGGTACTGTATAGACTCACTTACAACGGAAGCGATTCGAAGCATGCATATCTTGGAATCTTCGACTACAATCGAAACGATCAAAAACATCGAAAACACAGCATGGATTCGAGACAGACATCGAAAAGGTAATACACTCTCACCGCTAGTGCGCTCAAGTATGGAGAGAGATGTCATGCCTCGATGCCACTAAAGGTTGATTCCGTCGACTTCCAATGGAACATGATCCAACGGGATAGGGTCCTCTGACAAGTGGGTGTGAAATAACATATAGTGTTCGTTTGCTGGAGTGCACGTCCGAAGACACGAGTAGAGAAACTCTAACAGATGGAATTTAGGTGCACTTTGCTGCAGTCGTCTTCTAATAGATCATGTTAGCACACTAATAATGAAGAAATAGATCTTGTTTTCTGTCACTTGATTCCTCGGAACCGTTTATTTTCCAGTGGCAGTAGGGACGGAGGCACGATGGAAGCGTTGTGATTCGTTTCAGGGGCTTCGTCAAATTCATGTATACTACGCCCGTTTCGATATCCGTCCTTGTGATTCAAAGTATTAGGTTGCTCTTCTTCCCGTAGAAGACACTGTGCGACGATTGGGGTGGTGGTGTCCACTGCGGCATTTTGGAAATCCTCGCGATGGGCTGCCTCCCGGTTATCATTCTTGTGTTCCAAGGGAGTTGAATACAATTTTGTCGTTCGCTCTTTCCCTTCGTTTTCACTGCCCACATCATGGCCGACGACGGCGTGCGATGTGGCCTTTGCGAGTGTGGGATTCAGGGATTGTTTGCGTCCGTCATCAGTTTCCCCCAACTCGACTCCCCTGACTCGGTTCGATGGCAACCATACTCATACCGGGTTCCAAATTGGTTGCGGTGAAACCATCTCTACCCTCTTTGTAGTTTCCATCCCTTTGCTTGCTACCCGAGTTTAGTTCGACTTCCATTGCACCCTGGTATTCCAAAATCATGCCGTCGTGAGAATTTCCAGCGTTCCAACCTTCCCCAGCCGGGTTCGATTGTTCAAATGCGTCTCTGGTTGCGAGAGTATTATGGTTGGAGTCCGGTTGCAACGATTCGGTCTCGATAACGGTGGTTTCGTTTGTTTCTTCGACAGCAGTATTGTCAGGGTTGGATTCGGTTGTGCCCGTGTTGCGTTCCAAGATGGCACGAGAATCACCGTTTCGTTGGATGATTCCATCTTCCGTATTTGCCATTTCCATTGCCATAACCACATCGTCGCCCGCAACGGTACCCGCAAACAGAGTGTCGGTATCGATTGTTCCTCCACCAACCGTTGCGTCCGTATCGCATCGCTGCTTTTTCTCCTGTGGATAGTGTGGGTGGGAATAGTTGGCGTTTGCCGATGATCCTAGCCGCGCCGCGAGGACTTCCTCCAATCGAGTGACTTCTGCCCGGAGAGTTTCGGCTTCCATCTCAAAAGTTTTCGCCTTTTGCAAAATCATCTTAGGAAGCACGGCGTAGTCTTCCATCGTTTTGAATTCCCTGGCCAACGTTTCTTCGTTCTTCTTTTCCAATGTTTCCCGGTGTTGATCGAAACCAATGCCAAGATCGAGAGAACCGTTCTTGGATCGTTCCGATTCCTTGCCATTCGCCTCCCTTTCGGCGATTGTATTCTTCTCCTGGGTGCCGGTGATCTTCGATGGGGAGGTGGTGGTGACGGATCCATTCGTGGCGTCGCGATCGGGAGCAGCGGGGATCCCCTGGTGGTGATGTTTCCGAGCGTCCGAAGCGATTGCCTCGAGGAGAAGGTTGGCTTCTCGACCATTCGTGCGTTCGAGTTTCTGGTATTTGTCTCGTTGGTGATCGAGGCGTTGGCGGACGGCGAGGATTGATCGATCCCGACGCTGGGAGGCAGCCGTCAGAGCGGCGTTCTGATGTTGGATTTTTTCGCGCTTGTGAACCAGGTCTTCGTGTTGGAATCGATACTGAATAACGCGACCGGGAATGAAGGACCGAAAGAATCGATGCATACAGTAGCATTCGAACACGGAGAGAAGGGGGAGAGAAAACGAAGCAAAAGAGAGGATGATGTCGTAGTGTATAGTACAATAGTGGGATGTGTGGATGTGGAGATTTAAACGACCATGGAAAAGGAATGAGAATGAGAACACGTTGAGTCATGAAGAAGGAAGGAACATAGGACTACATAAGAACGCACAAGCCAGGATTTCAATTACTTTTGCTCTATTGTCTTCCCTTTTGAATCGAGCCGCATCACTATCTCTCGCATCGCATAATACATTTTCCTTACTCACCTTTTGTTGTAATATCTCAATCCTTGCCTCCAGTAGCAAGATTTCCTCTTGCGTCTTGGTCGATTCGGTTCGCGTTTGGGCCAGTTTCTCCTGGTCTTGATCGAGGTTCGATTTTTGCTCCCGAAAGGCTTCCTTTGCGGCCCGTAGCTTTTCTCGAGCAATCTCGCAGAGCCGGTGCTCGCGATCTCGATCGCGACGAACATCGACGAGGGCGCGCTGGAGCCTCTGGACGATCCCCTCCTTGCCACTGCCACTGGCCACTGCGGAGCTGCCGTGGAGATTGGTTTTTCGACTCTTGAGAGCAGCGGCGCCATACTCGTAGTTGCCGTGGGGACGCTGTGGCTGCCTAGACGTCGTCCCGCCATCTCGAGAAGCAGCACCGGTGGGACGAGCGTGGCGGTTGTGCATAGGAAGGGACATGGTGGTTCTGTTCGATGGCAATGAATTTGATTTTTTGAGAAAGGACGTTGAAACTGATGTATTTCACGTTGCAACCAATGGGAATGCCTACGAGTGAGTGACCTGAACGAGAGATTGGTTAAATTCGATCATGGGATTCTGCTCCCAGTCACAACCAAAAGAACTGTTCGCGTTTCCGGCAACAAAGAAGCAATGACGAAACCGTAGTGATTTTGAAAAGAAGCGATTGAGAAGCATGAATTGTGAAGAGAATAATCTAAAAAGAAGCAAAAATTCAAAATTCCATTATGTTTCAGTCGTGTTCCGCAATCTCGGCGGTAAATGCACTTTTTCCTTTCCGTAGGATAACCCAAACGCTAAGTTTGGTTTCGATTGCCGTAACCTGTAGAATTAACCAAATTAACCACCTACCGTACCGGTAATCTTACGTATTACGTAAGATACTGTATTGAATGTTTGCAACACTCGAGGTAGATTGAAGAAATATGGTAATGCTTATTTTGATTTTCTCTACTGTACGTGTAGTCAAATAACATTCAAATTAATACAATTGTAGATAAGGGATTGCATTACAGATTACCAACATATTGAATAACTGCAAAACCAAATGTCCACGATCTTGTTTCCCAGTCGGTGGTAAGATGAATGATCTTGCAGAAAGTGGGAGATGGAATCGCCTTCCTTCGGTCACGATGGTTTCTTTTTCGTGTTCTAAATGAACATGAAACACCGTAGTTAAAAACGGGCGTCCCGTCCCACCAGAACCGATAAATAAGAGCAATGACGATGCTACTGTTACCAATGCATCAGGAGTAAAATTCAACACTCAGGCCAGTTTTATGCTCACAAGAGCTACATTTTTCACTGCTTTGGAGCAGAGAGGGTGAAGGGTACGCGTGGTCACCCTGTCCGATGTAATGACACAGATCAAGAAAGGAAAAGAAAAGAAAAGAAAAGAAAGGAAAAGAAAAAGAGTTTCTATTAGATCCATCTGATTGCCCATTCACGGTCGGTCGGCCGTGGATGCATTGTAGTAACGTACCTAAATGCTTTGGCTTGTGGGTTAGCTTCGACACGGACGAGACAACCAACGTTGATATTGTTTCCGTTGCTATCCTTCGACCCGGTGCGGAACGTTGCAGCACCGGACACCGTCCAGGGTGTTGGATCGCAACCTTGACACCGCCCAAACTTGAGGCCCCCCGTTATTATATGTGCAATGCGCTTCATGTACTCCTCGTCTATATCGGGTGCACTAGCGGGAGTTTTCACAACTTCTTGGCATTCTCGATCTTCGCCATCCAAACTTCTCCATCTCTGCATAAATGCAGCGGGTTCAAGAGTTACGGGTTCCATAAAACAAGTAGCAACAATTGGTAGCCGTAGAGGGTATTCATGAACCTCGCCATCTTCTGTTTCGAACATGACGCGCATTGCGGGAGCATCGTCGAACGGCGCTGTCACCTCCACCAGCAGAAGGAGTTTGGCTTGGGTTCTCACTTGGACCGTGCAACCTCCTTCGTCACCTTCGTCGAGGAGACCTTGCGTTCCCTGTTTCTGGATTCTCAAATGATCTGGCTCGTCAACAATGGCACGGAAATGAAGCAACGATGACTTGCTCAGGTTTCCAAAAAAGACAGAGATGCGCCCTTGAGCACCCACGTATTCATGTTTCACGCCCACCTGCAAGAGCGAATTCTCAAACAAGACGCCGGACGCAGATGTGCATAGATTTGAGAATGCCTTTCGCATCGCTGGAATAACATCCTTTGGAATCCCGACGATCTTGCGTTCCGTGGGTTCTGGGCTGCCATCTGTGACAAAAATAGATAGAGTCAATGTGAGTGCAACAAATTATTACAGGCACAATCAATCGAGTCGGTAACACGCGATGCGTTTGGGTACATGCCGACGAGTCGTTTTGAAGCTTACCACTGATAGGACTTATTGGATCATTCATTGCATTTTGCTCTGCTGCTTGCTGCGCTGCTACTTCTTCGGCCGCTCTGGCCGCTGCTTGACTCTGTGCTTGACGTTGTCGTTGTGCAGCACTCGGCCGAATTGCCTTGGCGACCGCTGCACTATCTTCTCCTTCCTTTTCTCTCAGTCTTTGCTCCAGCGCACTCTGCTTCTTGTCCTCGAATGGAGGCATTTCACGCAGCAAGTCTTCTACGGCTTCTGGACTGAAGGCTTCTCTCATGGCCGCATATTCCGCAGAACGCTGCTGGATTTCAACGTCGACGGAATTCTTGCAACGAGCAAATACCGGAGCTACAAGGGGTCGGCATTCCTCGTACAAGTTCGCAAGTTTGGCGTACGTGCTTATGAGAATGGCCCGAGTTTTGGCATCGGATGTGGCCCAATGCTGATGCAAGATTCGGAACTGTTCCTCTCCGCTCATACCGGGTCGTTCGGCTACCAAAAATCCGAATTCACCGAGCACATACGCAGCAACACGGACCGTGGTCTCGTGGCATCGACGAGGGCTGGCTCCTACCAACAAGGTCGCCGCGGTATACGCTTGCAAGTCTCCTTGCGGGTGGTTCGTCACAATTTGAACCACGCGGTGCCAGATGGCATCGCTTACGTGATCGCCACTGATGGAGATCAGCTTGAGGATGGTATCGACGTACCATCGCAAGTCGGTGGCATATTTTTCCGCCAAAATCGCAATTTTCAAGACCATTTCCTCTCGAATGGCGGCGTCCGCCAAAGCCAAGTGAGCCACCAACTCATCCACGATTTTCTCCGCATTATCCGTGTCACACATGACGAACAAGAGATCCAAAGCCCGGCGTCGAACACTAATGTCCGCATCCTTCAGGGAAACTAAAACCGTTGCCTGGTGCTTCTTGATGGAATCAGCAGTTCCTTCCAGTTGCGCCAATTTGGCCATTGTCAATAGACCCAAATACCGAATGTTTGGTTCGCGCACCGAGATGAATTTTCCGAGCAACTTCATTGCCCCTTCTCGCAGTTGTGCCGGCCCACCAGATCCCCAGGTTACGATTAAATTAACAGCTTCAAACAAAATTGCATGATCGGCATTGGATTTGTTGATCGAATCCGAAACATCGGTTTCGGTCAGAATTTTGGAAACGACGCTAACGAGTTGTTGGATGTGCGGATCTTGACCATCCTGTTGGCCCGAAGAGATTGCTTGGGGATACAACTGTAGGAATTTGAGCAATTTGATTTGGAGCCAAGGACTGGGTGTTCGATAGTAAAGATATTCGCGGGCACAGGCTTTTTTCAAAACAAGCATACCCAAAATATGGACAGCGTAGGGAATCAGCGACTGATAGTCCAGTGGATTCTGGGAAGCGAGTCCGTACAACAGACTCGCGCTACTCGTCAAGACTCCGAGGTGTTTGTCCTGCAAGAGTTGTGCCATATGCGGAGCAAATTCACGCCCCGTCACGAGTTTTGGACTGGTACGAACCAATCTCAGCAGGCACAATGCCGCTTTCTTTTTGACACATGGTGTGGACGATTTTGCCGTCAAGGTGTGCTGGACTTCCGAATGAAGCGTCTGGATCAACTCGAGACCATTAATGTTGGCAATCGAGCAGAGAGCCAAAGCTTGGGCCGTATCGGTTGTGGGTGCGTTGTTTTTAGCCGAAGTCGGCCCCGGATTGGTCATGTCTTTGCGAATAGTATTGAGAATCGAGTTCATCATGGGATCGTCGCTGCGGAGCAACAAACTCAGCGCTGTATAACCGACGTGTTTCTCTGCATACTTATTGGATCTAACCAATGCCAGTACTTCCGCATGGCCAAAGTCTACATCATAACCCAAGACGTGAATGTACACAAGTTTCCAAACATATTTCTTTCTCGAATACGAATTCAAAGCCGTGTTGCTTCCGTCCTCGCCGATATTCTTCTTGCCGGCGGTGAATTTTTTACGAATGTTCGCTAATTCCTTATCGACACGCCTTTGCTCTTCCTCCTGTAATTAATTGGCGGGCGCATGGGATAATCGTGTTGCGTTGAGTTGTGTTGTACGTATTTTACAAGCGAACAATGGGCGATTAAGTCAGCACGGCAACAATAGATGAATAAATCCGAGTGAGTGAGAGGGAAACAGGCATAGCACAGACGATATATCTAACATCCCGTTGCTCTATATTATTTATACACCATTGCTTGACCGCGTCTTTGTCTCTTTCTTTTGCGACCCAGCGTAGAAGCAAACACATTACACTACAAGACCAAAAGTGCAAAATCACTCCTCGAAACACCAACGGATCGCTATATCCAATTCCTTACCTTGGACTTGGCATTGCGTAAGTCCGAGATGAAATTTTGCAATCCTCTCGCCTGAGTTGACATTGTCGAAGTCGTCTAGTGATGTTTTGTTTCACCGACTTAACTAATGTTGCTTAATCGCGGGGATTCTTTCCTTGTTTCGATGCTCCGGTGATTGATAGGAAACCTCGCTTTGAAGCGGGGTGGGGTGGGGTGCACGCTGTTGCGGTACTGGTATGAAACGAGACGTTGTATCTGGCATAAACGGATACGCAACTGCTAGCAGGTAATTAGCGCAGGACGCATTGGAAACAAAAAATCAAAAAAGACTGCGAGTTCGTCAAAACATGGAGTTGATTTGGCACTTTTCAACAGGAACTCTTTCAACCTGTGCGCGCGAGCAGAACCTCAGTCCCACCACTCAAACGCTTTTTGTTGCTCGTGACTGAATCGCTGCCGTAAAGTAATCGGGAGGCAATAACGATCACCGAGTGAGTCACTGAAAAACGAATATCTACCGTACCTATTAGGGAGTAGAATGAAATCACGAAATCACTGCTTTTGTGTTAACAGAGTGGGAAAGATAAAACTACTGTAGTAGACCCTTTATTCAATGCATTTGAGCCAGAAAGATCTAAGGCTTGTACATACCGGTACGATGTTATGCTACCAGCATAATCAACCCATGGAAAACTTGAATGGGAATTGAGAGCATAACAATGACAAAAGATGCCATGGCTTGTTGTTTTTGTTGTACTAGTAGTAGTAACTTAAAAAATGCATTGACCGGATAGGTAGTATAACGAATACTAGTTTAAGTTAAAAGACAAGATGTGAGCTCATGGAGACCACGCTCTTAGTTTGCTGCCTAATGTATGAATTTTCCACTGTGCACTGTTTACCGGTGTTCCCAGCATTTTACATGGCAGGGATCTTCCCCCGTTATGTGTCGTTATTTCATCGTGTCGTACTGATCCTTGCTGTATTGCTGCATTAGTAGTATTGTGCCGGTCCTCCCGTATGGGTCTTTTGATGGTATTGGTCCTTTTACAAGGTTAAGTAATTAATTCAATGGGTCTTTTGTTGTCGGTCAAAAATACACGTACTCTACTTACGTACATTCTACGGGAATAATATCCATTCTACACTTGTAAAGTTACTTATACTCCTACAGAGATAAAATGACTTCAAGTATCATGATATCTACGTCACATCATGTGTTCTCTGTCTTATGACGAATTACACATGATCGACGACCGGTTTAGACATCCCTACATACAACACTAATACAGGGATACCGGTCAAACACAGTAAAATACCAGTAACAGAGCAATCTCACGATATGCTCACATCTCTTTAAATTTTAACATCATATACCTTTGGGCAATAAATGAGACCCATTCCAAACAGGTATTGCTTTTTGTGATCACCATAAGTAGTTTCCTCATGGGCAGTTATGTTTATTCCTTTTGAATTAGCATAGTGTTCCAAGTGTTTACTTATCCATCCAGTTTTTAATGATATCTTGGTTTGTACCTTTTAACCTGTTTTGTTCTTTATGTTAAGTGGAATTGTTTTTATTGCTTACCAATTTCAAGGTAGTGTAGGCGCGATCAATTTTAGCGTTGCTTCGTGTGACATGTATTTTGCTGTGTTTTTTTGTTAGGGTATTTCTATGGTGTTTTCGTTGCCGTATTTTTAACCAACAACACATCCCTTGATCCAACAACCTGTCACTGTATCGTTGGATTACCATTGCATTGGTTTTTGCTTGCTGTCCGTTCTGTTTATTTGATCAATCGAATCAATTGTTTCTTCGATCGATATGGATTTAACCTGGGTAGTGTCCAATGATGTATCATATATGTCAAGGGTGCAAAATCCATCACAATGGTTTGGCTAAATCATCTGCTGGGTTGATGACTCCCAAAATGTGGATCATCTTGATTTCTCCATTTTCCTCCCATGCTTGAATTGCAAAGAACAGGATTTCACTGTGCCTTGTACTTTCAGTAGGCTTTTGGGCATTGTAATCTCAATTGCAGATGCGTTTTCTTCATAGATGGGAGCTGGACCGACATGGACAAAACTGAGTTCCTTGAGTATAGATCAAAGGTACCTAGCTGTCTTGGCAGCTTTAATGGCGGCTATAAACTCAGCTTCTATAGAGCCCTGCGCTGTCAATGACTGGACTACGGATCTATAAACAATGGCTCCACCAGCATATGTATATACATAGCCTGTTGTGGATCTTCAGCGTTTGGGGTCATTCCCGTAGGCTGCATCCACAAAGCACATTAATTAGCTTTGTTTGATATCTTCAGGATAACTTGGGAGTGAGGCATCTTTGGATTGAATCATCATATGGAGTTCCAGGTGGTAAGGATGGTTCTGCATTCGGTCTGTAGAATCAAATACCCCAAGATCTTGTCGTCCTTAAGTATCTAGTAATGTTCTTCAGACTTGAATAGTGAAAGCAAGGCTGTGGGATTGTAGCTATATTTGGACATCAGGGTGATAGTGTATCCAATGTCAGGTCTACAGCTCACATATGCAAACATCATCTCCCCTAACAGCGTTTGGTATGTAAATTCAGAAGTAGATTGTAGTTCAGCGTGCTCCTTGGTTCCTTCTAGGGGGCCGTTGGTGTGAGATTGTAGTTGGTTCAATACTTCAGTTGACAGGGGGGCTGCAGGCGTGGAACAAGGCTTCATCTTTGTGTCAGCTTCCCAACCATGTGAATGCATGATTCTATCACTGTAATTTGCACATGACAATTTGATGTATTAAGCTGCTTGCTTAACATCAATTCCATTCAATTCTTCAAGCAATCCCATTTTTGTGAGAGGGATGTTATCTTCTTTTGGTAGTCTCAGCTTGGCACCAATGATATCATAGATTTTGTCAGACACAGATTCCTTGGTACATTCTAGCGCAAAATCATCTACATGCCTAAGCAGATAGACTGTTTCACCTTCAAATAGGGTTGTATAGATGGTCCTATCATGAGTGGTGGTCTTGAAGTTAAGCTCAGGGCAGCTAAGAATCTTGTTGATGTCATTTTCCCACAATCACCCTGATTCTAGGTGCCCTTGAAGTGCGCGTAGGACTGGGAGTAAGATTCTCCTATCAATTTCACTGCCATATTTATGCTTATACCATTTAGCATAAGCTTCATCTATCATCATGAAGATGGGAATTTTAGGCCCAGGGCTGTGTCCATACACATTGTTAATTTACTTCAGAAAGTGGGCGTCGAGCTGACTTTGTCCAAAGGCAAAGAAGACTGACGTTATGTATGATAGCTGCAGATCTGTTGAGGTGCCGATCTGTTGTTCCAATATTTCTTTGATTCCACTACGATTGTGTATTCTGGTTTACAACACACAATCAGGGCTATTCTGACTACCGGTGGGCCCAGTCAGTTAGTCCTCAGGCTTGTAGTTATGATATATCGTGGATTACAGCAGATAAACAAGTTCGTGAGCAGCACTTCGAACCTCTGCTGTCTTTTGTTAAAAACAACACGCTTAATAAGAAAGATAGTATATGCTAGCCTCCTGTTTGCGCTCTTTCTTCGATCACTAAGTATCAAACGCGAGTGACAATTGATTCTCCGTTTACTGTTAAGTATTGTTTTCGATCGTAAGAATGAGTCACTTCAATCGTTAGAATGAGCCATTTTGATCGTAAAGATGAGTCTCATATCATACATATGAATAATACATAACCTGATGGGGTCTCATTAATCCCGATCCGTACCTCCGCTATGCCAGGCACGAAAGGAATTTAATCCACATCTGCCGTGTCTGCAGCATACACCTTGAGATTGGGGTTTGCTGCAATAGCAAAGAACAATCTTTGGATGGGATGCTCCACACATGAAGAATAAGTCATGGCAATGGCATGTAGAATTGGAGCTGCATACTTACTACCATTGTAGCACTGCCTAGCTCTTCTTACACCGTTCTTCCTTTTTACAGAATATTGCCAATGGGGTCTGAGAATGATGGCATCTCAATCCTTGGGATATGGTATTGGAGCACCAAACATTTCTAGATTTTCAAACTGATCCAGCTGTTTTTGCTCGCCTGCCTCCCAATTGTTCCAAGTAGATAATGGTTTAAGATTCCTTCTGGTAAAATGGCCCCAAGCTTTTTCTTCAGAGTAGTAGCCTTGGAATTGATGGCCTTGGTTAAGAGTTCAATTGTTTCAGTTGATAGAGATTCTTCATCCAGCAGGGGTAATGCGGAGTTACCAGCTTTATGAAGTTTAGTGAGAGCTCTGAGTGATGCCATGTCTATTGTAGGAACAGAAACAGCCATGCCATCTTCAGTTGGTGTAAGGTGTTTCTGGATGGTGGCATGTAAAGCTTTGGTGGAATCAACGTGGCTAATTCTTGCCAGTAGTAGCTTCCTGCATTGGTTTCTGATGTACTTGATTGTATGGATGGATGCAATACGATCCAGATATGGGGGATCTTCATTGTCAGTGGGTTCCTTCCAAGAGGTGTTGGGCGCAAATAGCCCATACTCATTGGCATATTTGCGAGCCTCTTTCATGGTTAATTTTGCTTCAAGGGCAAATTTGATTGGTAGCTCTGTTAAATCCCTTGCCCCTCAAGCGTGTAACTCATGCAGGGCTGTAGTCACATCAGCAGCATTAAATACACGGTTGTGATTAATGGGGATAATTAATGCACCCCAAAGCTTGGAGAGAGAGAGAGAGGTCTTGTGGGAGGAGAAAAGCCTAGAGGCAGGGATCTTAGGGAGAATGTCAGTCACGTAGACTCGACCAAGTAGAGAGTCATTTGTAAACCAGAGGCCAAAGGCTTTATCTTGACATGTAGGAATGGCAGTGAGTCTGAGGTGTGTGAGATCTGTGAATGGGGTGATGGAAAATTGGAAGTTGCTGACTGAAACCTCAGAAGTTTCAGTAGGGAGCTGATTACCACCATCTGCACAGAGTAGGTGTTGCACATTAGCAGGAATCTCTGAGAGTGGGAGATCATTCATGCCTTCATCAAATCTGGCATGAGTGGCAATTTTCACTCTATGAGTCTTGGTGTCATACTTCAGAATATTCCTGGTAGTGTATGGGACAAACCCAAGAAATTGCCTTTCCTAGCATTCAATTTGAGCTTGGCTTTCTTCTTGCCAAGGTGTCGGACTCAGACTCTACAGCCAAAGGTTCTGAAGTCACTGAGGTTTTCCTTTTGACCAGTGACCAATTCTAAAGGTGAATGGGTTTGATTTTGTTCTGGAAAAGCATTAGACAGTCTCAGGGCATGGTAGAAGGAAAATGACCAAAACTTGATGGGCAAATTTGCTGCACTAAGCACAGTCTTTAAATAATTTGCCAGTGTGGGATGTGCTCTTTCAACAGAGCCATTCTGGTGTGAGGCATCAGCTCCTGTGGGATAAATGACATATCCGTAGGCTGCAAAGATGTTCCTGACATCAGGGTTGTGGAAGAGCTCTCCACCTTGATCAATGATTGCATACTTGCTGTTGCAGGAGGGGTTATATTGGGAGAAGAAATGCTTGAGCCAATGGAGGGGAGCAGCTTTGGAGACCCTGTGTGTCCCTGTACTTCATGCATGTGTAGTGATCTGTGATTAGAATCCAAGCTGTTTCACCATGGATACCCTCATAATCAACATTGCGCTTGGTGTTTGAGGATTTTACACCGGAGAAAGAAAAATTGATCAAGAGGCCTTGGAAAGATTTGGATTTAGTTGTTTTTCTTGTAGAATTGGAACCTCCAGGGGATTTGGTCTGTTTACATTGAAGACAGGTAGGACACTGGTCTAGAATGCTGGTCTGGCGTTGGAATTTTGGAACTCCTTCAATATACTTGTGGGCATCATAAAGGAATGCATCACAGGGATGTCTGAGTCTCTGGTGCTAGAGGAGCTAAGACATTATAGTTTTGATGGCATGGATTGGGATTTCCTTGTCTGCAATGCTTGTGAAGAATAATTTTGCATTGAACCAAGGCTTGTCTTTTGAATCAGCCTTACCACCAGCAAATTCAGCACATTTTTGAAGGGTGAAAAGATTTGTGTATGTATCATACCTGTGGTTACTGATAACTTCCCAAGCTTCCTTGACCTGGAGCTCAGTGGCCAACGCACATGGCAATGAGTTGGCGCAATTTTCAGAGGGTGATTCAATATCGAGGTCAGGAATCATCAAAGGATGGGTGTAACATTGACCATCAACAATTGCACAGTGAATGACAATGCTTCTTGCAGCAGTAAGCTTGTGGTGACAAATGATGATAAGATTGCCATTGAGCTGCTTGGAGGGATGATCATTGTCAATAAATGACTTGTGGATAGATTGTCCACTAAATTGCTCTCAAACTTGTGGCGTTGTGCCATAGATGTCATTCTCACTGAGGAGAGTGGAAGTGAGTAATGGTGAATAGTAGAAAAAAACTCGTACATAGCCTTGTGCATTGGGCGCTGCTGGAATATGCATGTATCCTGATCCTTCATCCTTCAGGGATACAACTGCATTGTGTTCCTCGCGTTGCAGCTGTAAGCCTGACTGGGCACTTCCTGAGCTTCTTCTTGGTGTAGGGTTTGTAATCATGTAAAGCAAAGAGCAAGTTTGTACATGAAACTATGGCACCCGTATCTAACTGGGCCCTGTCACCCTCTTGAAAGTAAGAGTCAGCGACTAGGGGGTCTTTGGGGACCAATCTCTGGACATAATATTCATTGATCTTGGTATATGGGCCGGTACATTCCAAAATGTTGTTAATTGGAATATTTGTATCAGCGTCAGGGATATTTGGAATATTCAAATCTTCGTTGTTAATCGGAACAATTGGATGGGCCTTCAGAATTTTTGGAGCGGAGTGTTCTATGTGGTTGTGGGGATTCTGATTGTTGACACACTCCAAAAATTTCGTTAATCGGAATGTTTGGTTCGATAGTTGGACTAGCTATCCGGACGGGGATTGTCAGGTGGTGGGGTATTCGGAATATTCAAAGCTTCGTCCATGGAACCGCGTCACGCGGTTAATTCTAATGCGCCGTTATTTGGAATACCGGTATTCGGAGTGTCTGGAGTATTTGGATCGAAATTTTCCAGAATATTAAAAGATTTACGATCAACATTCTCATTGCTATTCAAGGCTGCAGTGGTGCCATCGATCTTCCAAACATTTGGAACATTAACCTTTAGAACACTGGTGCCTTTAATCGGAATGTCCGAAGTGTCGGTGCATTTAATATCCGGATTAATGAATATCCGGATCGGGATCCGGAATATTCTGATTGATATTTGGAATATTTGAATCTTCCTTGGTATCCTCATAACGATCCTCGTTGCAAATATGCGGGTCGTCTCGGTCGAAATTTGGATCTTCGCTACAAGTAGTAGTTGGATCTGCTGGGGCTTCATCTTGGTTTGCACCCCCTAATCCAGAACAAATAACATCTGTGGGGATACTGTACAGGGGATGGCTCCAAATATGGGAGTAAAATTGACCGCACCAATTGGAACCAAATCAAAGGAGCTGGCACTGCTGGATTCCAGGGAGGGAGTTGCTTCTTCTTCTGGGATTGCCAAAGTGTTGTTGTCTTTGAGACCATTCTTATTTGACACAGCTGGGCTGCAAGAAAGTGTATTTATTCTTGGCCCATGTGAAAATCCAATTTTTCAGGTATCATCATCCTCATCATCAGAATCTCCTGACACATCTTGCCATTCATCTTCTACAGAAATTTTGGAGATGTTCTGATTGGATTCCAAGCACTGCTGCCTGTCTCTGTTCACCTTGTTCATGAAGATAGCTAGTGCAATCCTGTGTTTCTTTAGAGACTCAACATCTTGTAATGATGGGCAATTATCAAAGTTGTGACCTGTATTGTGGCAAATGATCCATTTTCTTGAAGTATCAAACAAGTGGGGCTCCTTATCAACAGCTGAAATGGCATTATAGTAGACTCAATAGAGGAATATGTCATCATCCCTTTCATTCCATTCAGGATATCCAAGAGAGTCAATATGGCTGATTGAGTGGGAGGTGAGCGTTGATGGGGGGGTTTGTAGTCTTTGTACTTCCACCTCGTCTTTGTTGCGATTGCTCGCTCTTACGGAATCCAGCGGGTCTTGTGCTGGGGAATGGAGGTTTGATAATGAGTGATTTGGAAGATCTGTCCTTCCTCTTCTTTTTTCCCTTGATTTCTTGCTTGTAGGCTTGAAGGGTTAGCAAGAGTCTTCCAGCCTTCTATTTGTCTCTTTTGAAATTATCTACAGATTCTCTCTCCTCTTTGGTTTTCTTGCCTAGGTTGTAAGAGAGAGTGGCTCCTTCAATGAAATTGCTGGCCTGTGCAGGTTTGCTGATGGGACTGGGCTCACATTTTAGGAATACCTGGAGCCTGAGATATTATTTGCATCAGAAGTAGTATTCCTCCAAATATTCATCCGGTTCCTGGTTTGGGGGGTCTCAGATCATTTTTTCTGCATAAATAGTGCGCTCTGAGTTGGGGTGTGTTTTTGCAATCACACTCCAGATTGCTTCATATCCTTGACCTCCTTCAAAACTTTTGGATTCCTGCTTTCATTCCTTTGCATGAATCTGGAATTATCTTATCTGTTCTTAATGCCGTGTAGAGTAGGTTTCCCCATTCATTGATGGCCAACTCAGGTAGGTCATTTGGGAATTCATCTCCAATCATAAATCCTCTGAGGTATCAGCTTCAAGCCTCTATAGATAGTATGGGTGTATGTAGATATGATACTGTTGAGAATGGGCTGTGACTTCTCTGTACCATTTGAGCACTTGAAGAGCTGTTTCATTTTTTAGCTGTGGGAACAAGCCCGATAGAATCAATTTGTCTCGTGCAGCTTATTTGGACTTGTCTGATGCTCTGGTGAGATTGAAACAATCTCCACTTCTAGTGATTAATCTTTGGTCACCTCTTTTGCTTCCAAGGTTATGGATATAGTATTTCTGATGGGAGATGACTTCATTGCCTGCTGCATCAGTGGATTTGATCTCAAAGTGGGTTTGTTCTTCACTGGTGAGGAATTTTTCTCTTCTGTTTGTATCGTTCCTTAATTGCTGTGGACAATGCTGATGGGTTCCATGGCAGGGTAGGCGTTTCAGGGTCCCTGATACCGGCCCCTAAGGCAGCTGTTGTTGCTGTACCATCAGCTAGTTTCTGCATTAGGGTTTGCTGGTCTTCAAGGATGCAAATCATTTGTGCGGAATCAGTTCTGCCTGTTTCTTCATCTGCATTATTGTCATTGTTTTCATCATTGGAGTCTGCCTGAGTTGCGCCTTCATAGACTTTGTCAAATAGTTGCGCTTTCCAGGTTTGTTTGAATTTCCATGACGTGATGAGGAGTTCAATAAGGACCGTTGGTTTTGAGAGATGATCTTCATTGTTGTGGTTGCTGATTGCTTCCTTTGCGGCCATTTCCAAATCTATTGGACCACATACTTTCTTTTGGGCATCACTATATGTGATATAGGAGATAGTACATCCAGATAGTAACTGCGCGATGTGTCCTTTTTGGAGTTCAGTCAAGTGGGGAAGAAAAGAATTGATATCATTGACAACACTGTCACAGAGGTTGTTCATCATGGAGGGGGCTAACACCTTGGTGTCCACACTTTCCACAAATAGGTCTTCCATATCTGTGGCGTCCATGATTTGGGAGTAAAGGTCATTCAGTGCCTCATCGTATGGGTTATTGCCCTTGAATCGGAATCAGATGTCTTCAATGGTGCGCCAATCAAAGGGATTGACCACATTGCTTGTGGATTATGAAAGAACTGTGGGTAACAGTGGATACACCCCCTGATTCACAAGCAGGGAGGGAATAAAACAGTCCAGAGATAGGGAAGAAAAAAGTGGCGTCGTCGGCACAACGGCGGCCGAAGCGACGGCGTCAGCACGACCAGGGGACGATTATTCTGTTTGTCGGAAGTCGAATAGAAAATTCAAAGATCGGCGAATGTTTGAATAAATAACCAAGGGAACGTTTGTCAGAGGGCAAACAATGAACCGAGGGATGATTGTTGGAGAAACAGAGAAACAATTGGAGTAGTAGATCTGAGGGAGATTGGAAGGTAGTCGCTCAACAGCAGGCTCACAACAATCTCTGCACTTGGGGAAAAGCCTATTGCTCAACAGCAATGTCCTCTGACTGGAACCAGTCAGTGGAGGTGCTGATTGGGTGGAGATAGGCTCTTAAGGTATACGCCAACGCGTGGGTTACTAAAAGGGCTCTATAACCTGCTGTAACTTAAAAAATTGACCGGATAGGTATAACAAATGGTTTAAATTAAAAGACAAGATGTGAGCTCATGGAGACCACGCTCTTAGTTTGCTACCTAATGTATGCATTTTCCACTGTGCACTGTTTACTGGTGTTCCCTGTATTTTACATGGCAGGGATCTTCCCCCGTTATGTGTTATTTCATTGTGTCGTACTGATCCTTGCTGTATTGCTGCATTAGTATTGTGCCGGTCCTCCCGTATGGGTCTTTTGATGGTATTGGTCCTTTTACAAGGTTAGGTAATTAGTAATTCAATGGGTCTTTCGCTTGATTGTGATTAATGGAATAAATGAGACCCATTCCAAACAGGTATTGCTTTTTGTAATTGCCATAAGTAGTTTCCTCATGGGCAGTTATGTTTATTCCTTTTGAATTAGCATAGTGTTCCAAGTGTTTACTTATCCATCCAGTTTTTAATGATATCTTGGTTTGTACCTTTTAGCCTGTTTTGTTCTTTATGTTAAGTGGAATTGTTTTTATTGCTTACCAATTTCAAGGTAGTGTAGGTGCGATCAATTTTAGCGTTGCTTCGTGTGACATGTATTTTGCTGTGTTTTTTTGTTAGCGTATTTCTATGGTGTTTCGTTGCCGTATTTTTAACCGACAACAGTTTTCGTGAAACTGTGGTCGTACCGTAGTACTAGTACGGTAGTGCAGAAGCCCTAAATAATCATTGAGTGATTCCCGGCAGTTCTAAACTAATAAAAGACCAAAGTAATAAAAATATATTCACTTTGAATAAGAAACAGTAACTGTCTGTTTAATTACTAGTACCTGCGCCACCTACAGGCCTGAAATATTTGATTTTAGTGATTCCGTTCGAGTGTATTCTGTTTTTATTCAGTTAATGAAAATTTAGAAGCCGATGCAGCCTCAACTGCCAAATTATATTCAATAGTTAATATATATATATATATATATGTACAAAGTGAATAAATTTATTCCTTTGGTCGCGAAATTTTATTAGTTTAGAACTGCCGGGAATCACTCATTCTTCGTAAGCACAGCAGCGCAGTACCGTACTACATGATACTTGTTCCTCGTAACAATGATTATGATTACTAATGATTGAGTGTATCCTGCTAAATGGCAAATCAGCCAAAATGTTGTGTAGATACTCTTGTTCTTCCTCCCTTCACAGAAATACCAAACAATACCAAGTAATTTGCAAGAGAAAGGTACTCGTTGTAGTACTACTATGTTTATTCTTAAAATGACGAACATTGTTTGCAATCGAACAAGAAAGGCAAGTGAGAAACTTCTTTCTGGGATGCAGTGCCGGGCATCATTGACATGATGTTCTTGTTGTCCGTACCACACTTTCTCGCTTTCACACGCTACATTCATACATATGATACATATGATACATATCATATCATATCATATCATATGTACCACCAATACAATAGGTTCCTTCTTCTTGCAATGGACGTCACATGTGACGGAACGCTTCTCTCCTCTCAATGGAATTCCCATAAATGTTGCAATAAATACAACTCATCTCTTGAGCATGCCACAAATTTGATTGACAACTAAGGTTATATTTTATTGGATACTTTACAAGTTTTAAAATACAACATGTTGTGTCTCATTAGCCTATGTGACGGAGAAGGTTGTTTCTATAATTATCAATGCAACAAATTTGTTTATGAAGGGCGCACACAAAATGCAGACCAAAGAGGCTGTTAAGGAGACTGTTAGACCAGTCAAAAATAGTTATTTTGTAACCACATTAAACAAGTTGCACCAGTCCAAAGCCTATACAAGTTGGCACCTAGGACCTACCAAGTTTAGGTACATTGAAGTACTATGTTTCCCCAACATACTGTGGGAACCATGCAAAAAAACTATCGGAAACCTTGCAAAGACAAAGCCAGGGCAGAAAACTTTGTGGGTGTAAATCATAAAGGATCTGTGTGGAAACAAGGTTGCTTGACCATAGTGATTTTGTGCTAAAACTGTAGAGCATTTTTATTTGCTTGTTGGTTTTTGTCTGGCTATTGTCATTAAAATCCCAGTTAGCTTCCTGATGGTTTGTATCTCAAAGTTAAAGTAGAGTAATTTACAAGTATGAGCACAAGGTCTAATCCAACCATATTCTCTGAGAAACCTGTTATTCTCTCAATCCTATTGTTTCATCCTGTCGCCCATGACAATCCTTGTGTAAACACTAGTGCAGCGTTTACTGCGTTCATCTCTTCATTTTGCTTGATTCTGATTTGTTAGATTGAATCTAACCCTTTTATTCATATATGGTGTTCTCATCAGTCTCGATTCTTGGCTTGTGCCACCTGACTTTTTCAACATTGAGGGGTACACTGTGTGAGCAATTCTAGCAGGATCATGTTTACCAGCCATATTGTAGTAATTTTCCATACTCATGGCAGTGTCTGCAGTGGGATAATGAGTGATTCCCAGCAGTTCTAAACTAATTAAAGTTTGCGACCAAACGAATGAATTTATTCACTTTCTACATAGATATATTAACTATTGAATATAATTTGGCAGTTGAGGCTGCCTCGACTGCCAGATTTTTATGAACTAAATAAAAACAGAATAAACTCCAACGGAATCAGTAAAATAAAAAAATCAAATATTTCAGTCACCCAACGCATGGTAAAAACGATTCCACTTAGGCTTACAACAGAAACAGGAGGTTAAACTACTGTTTGGACCAAGGCATCATTAAAGACCGGATTGATAAGTAAACACTTGGAACCCATATGTGCATTCAAAAGAGTACATATGAAATGGGCTTCTTTTATTTCATATATCACGATCAAGCAAAAGGCCCATTGAATAAAATACTTAACCTCGCCGGCCAGCCTTGCTTGCCAAAAGAGGTAGGTAGGTGGCACGGGGAGTGATTAAACAGACAGTTACTGTTTCTAATTTAGAAATTCCGAATTCCATATTCACTTGGAGTGAATAGTAAATACTAAAAAATATTCATCTGTTGGGTGCTATTCAATCTATTCACTCGTGAATATATTTTTATTACTTTGGTCTTTTATTAGTTTAGAACTGCTGGGAATCACTCAATAATCCCCGACCTTCTTATTCCTGTAGCCGGGGATTCCTGGAGATCAAACTGGATAATAGAAAGCCTGTAGTAGTAAGCTCAGATGGGCAGATTATGGCACCATTTACAGATGGTGAACAGACCGGGACAATTGGTGTTAGTGAAGGCATCACAAGTGCTGGTAGTTCCTAGGGAGAACTGAGTGGAATCATCAATAAATATAATGAAAGTACCTGTAATTATAATGATAGTGAAAATACCATCAAGATCGGTAATCATGCAGGAATTAGTGGTAACCATGCAGAAATCACTGGTAATTTTAATGATAATACCGGCGGTAGTTATTATGATAGTGTAAATATAATTGGCACCGGTAATCATGCATGAATCACCAGCTATAGAAATAGGAAGGCTGGGGATTATTATCCTACTGGGAACAATGGCGGGCAGGTACTACTACTAGTGAGGAACCACACACCAGCCGCTGACCATTATCCTGTTTGAATTGCTCATGCTCGCACAGTGTACCCCTCCATGATAAAAAAGACAAAGGCAGTTTACTCCAGCCAAGCATCGAGACTGATCATATCACCATACCTCAATAAGAGTAAGGTTCAATCTAGCAAATCAGAACTGAGCCAAGTGAAAGGATTAACACGGCAAATACCGTATAAGTGTTAGCCCAAGGAATAACACAGGAGACATGATGGAACTACCGGACCAAGGAAATATACAGGTTTCAAGGGAATATGGTCAGAATGAACCTTAGGCTCATACTTGTAAATAATTTCACTTTGACTTTGAGATACAAAATAGCGCAACAAAGCCAGCTGGGATTTTAATAACAATAAATTATCGGTATTGGTATTATAGTATCTAACAGCTCAAATTATACTTTCATTGTCATTATAATTACCAGTAATCCTATTTTAATGACCGACTCTTGTGATACTTTCACTTTCATCACACTTGTTTCCTGTTTGTCTATTGGGAAAGTGCTTACCGGCTGTTTTGTCCTTTTCTTGGGCATCCAGACTTAATACAGGTTTCCCATTAACATATCCCCTGTATCCCCTGTCGGGCATAATGTCTCAATACTGGCAAACTAGGCATTGTTATAAGAAGGATGGAAGCGACAAGCCGATATGCTGAACAAGCAAGCAGCAACAAGCAATACAGAAGGAGCACAACTGAAACAATAATTGGGGGTATTAAGATGATTTTACACAAAGCAACACTTAAGATTATCAGTAGCAGTGTACTTAGCTTAAGTAGAATTAAGGATGTTGATATACATGTGTTCAGTACTGAGGAAGCCTACTGGGTCTACCTCACAAATACACTCCACAAACAAAAACTATGAGTCCAACACCCTCACAAATGCTACTATAGAGCAGACCAATACTACTATGAGAGAGTACATCGTAGAAAGGATTTTTATAACTAGGCTAAGAATACAAAGCTTCCAAATGAGGAAGATTACTACATCATTTTTCAAAACGCGCTAGGGGTGGTGGTGGTGGGGAGGGGTCCAAAAGAACATTTCATGTTGGAAATTTCACGAAACTGATAAACTATAATAAATAGATAAATCAAGCCCAAAGTTGTTAAATATTCAAGGGCGTGTGTTGTTGCTGATAAATATTCGAAATGAGGAAAAATGAGAAGCATTGACAAAGAAGTCAGTAAGAAAAGTCCCAACCAGTTCATAGGGACATGTAACAAGTTAACACATTTTGTTCCCCCAAAATATATTTTCATGTTTTGTATTATAAGAAAAGAACATAATAGGGCCGTTGATAAATGAAATGGAACAGTGACTCGCTATTATTAAACATAGTAGATATGCATGGTAGAAAGACCACTTATCAGCTTCTCAAAAAGAGTCAAACAACAAAAACAAATATCATTCATACTGTCAACAGATCTAAGAGTGCAGATTTGGATGACTCCAAATTCTGTGGAGAAAATCCCACATTGGAACGTTCAGGGTATAATTGGTACATGTTCATCCAATGAAAGCAAACTATGGTGCATGTACTGCTTATTTCCATGGTAATTCTAATACTAGAGCAAAAAACCATTCCAACTTCAAACCCTCTGAACCCTAGACTGACAACATTAATTTATTTCACAATTAGTTACAGCTGTTACAACATCAGAGGATCTATGGTACAATATACTTTGTACTAACAGTATGAATCACATTCACTACTACACTTTTCACTGCTTCATTTTCTTCAACTTATGTCAACTTTCTGTAGGAAAAAATTGTCAGGCTCAATTGTTGTGATCTTATGTGTAGAAATTCAGTTGTGGTGATGGATGGTCCTCAGATTGCTTTCTGCCTGCAGCTGTAAAGATACAGCTTTAATAAAGTAACACCAGTAGGTAAAGAGGCTTACCTCTCATTTGTTGACTGTGCTGGTTTAAAGGCGTAGAAGCTAAGGGTGTTGCTGTTCATTCAGAAGCATCAAGGAAGAAAGTGATGGAGCTGTACTTGGATATTACTAGAATACTAGCAAAAGGGTGAAACTTCTTGCACATGGTCATCCCTTAGGAGACAGCATGACAGCAGAAATGAAACAAGAAGAGGAATAAAGTGATGCAGCATCCGTAGTTATAATGTGCATGGCTTACCATAGGAGCAAACATAACAAGAGGAACACGCCTCTGAACTTCCAAGTGATGAACCATCCCTGGGACTACATACCATACACTAGTACTGTTGAAGCTGCAAGATCTGATGTCCAACACCCATCATGTTCTATATATAGTATTTAGTTTACTGACAAGATGTTTTTGTTGATCTTGATTGATCGGTGGGCCAGCATTTCTTTGATCATTCTCAAGATGCCTTGGCTTCTTCTTCTTGCTTTTTGCTCTTCTTGCTTCTTCTTGTCCCAAGAACAAGAAGCCAGTTAAACTTTTATAGCTCTTGGTGATTGATATGGCTGGTGAACATAATCTGGCAGTCGCGACAGCCTCCACTGCCAGATTTTATTCAGTAATGAATAAATCTATGTACTTACGTGAATAGATTTATTCACTTGGCTACTAAAATTTATTCGTTTTAGGGTGGGAGGAATGAATGAATCACTTGGCTAGTGGGTACATATGAGTGAAATTTTGCCAAAACTAAGATTGTGAGCAACAAGCTCTGTCAACATTTTTGAAGAACGTTGAGAAAAGCTTGTCTTTATTTGCTAACAGTAAAAAGGTGTTGAACTTGAAATCCAACGTACATTGCACATAGAGGAATTAAGATATGTTCTTCATCCAGCCTTCAAGGCAGAAAGCCGGCTGGGGTGGCATTGTGGATGACATCGCCTTTTCAGATTTTTGTGAATCATGGGAATTCAATTGTGAGGGTTTGAATACCACACTCTTTTTCTTCCCAGAAAAGTTTAACTTGGTGGCACAAGACTTTTTGTGGTCGCGTGTAACTAGTGTTCCATAGATAGGAAATTTTTAATTGGCGTGATATGGTTTCAGGTTCCGAATGTTCATCTGTTGAACACAGTGGTTTCCTAAGAGAAAGGAAACTGCTCCATTGGTGTGGATTGATAACATACTAGCAGCCTTTGCTTCTTGCTTCAAAAGCTCCAGGAATTTGCTTTCATTTTTCATCATAACTTGGTCTCCAACACTATAATCATGAAGTGTTTGATGGCTATTTTCTTTCACAGCATTCTTGTCAATTTGGGCTTGTCTTTTGTTTTGGACAATGTCCAAGTCACTGATTACAGGGGTTGGTAGGAACATATCCCGGTGGAATACAAGGGCTCCTGGTGTTATTCCAAAGGTCTTGTGGATAGTGGATTTAACAGCAAATTGAGCAGATGCAAAGACGCTGTTGATGACGTCAGTGGCTTCCTGAAGAGTATGTGGTGGGTTGTTGGTGTTGAGCTCTGTCCTCATTGCAGACTTGATTGTATCGTGGACTCTTTCAAGGACAGCATTTGACTGTGGGTTTCAAACCGAGCAAACCTTGGCTTTGATTCCAAGATTGGCAAGGTGGAGTTGGAAGTCGTTGCTTATGAAGTTGGTTCCTTGGTCAATGATGCAGTTGACTGGTTTTGGGTATCTGGAGAGCCAGCCATTGTCAAGGGCTGTGGGCTGCCATGAGGCCAGTTGGGTTTACTTGCAGCGCTCTGATTATTTCAAGGAGGCTGGTGCACATGTTCATGATGGTGAATCCATTGAAGGAAATTGTTCCATGGCCAGGAATCTTGATCGTCCAAGGACCGATTCCATTGATTGCAATGGTATCCCAAGGAACATACTGGTGTTCTTTGGTTGGAAGTTAGCCGTGGCTTTGGTGGCTATTCTTGTATCTTTGGCAAGCGACACAGGATCTGCAGAAGGAGTTGATTCGGTCCTCCAAGTTTGCGGCGTAGTATACAAATTGGTTAATGGTTTAATACAACCTTTCAGCACCGGCATGGCCAAGCATGTGGTGGTAATATTTGATTGTGGCTTGTACTTGGTTTGGAGGGAGCACAATTTTCTTGGGACCATTGGTGGACTCAACAATTCACAAGTTGGTACCATTGAAATTTTCAGTTGTGTACCTTGGATTGGTGGAGATATCAGTGTTGGCAGCTTGGTCTTGAGCAAGTTGATTGAACGCTAAGGGGTACATGGGAATATCTTCCGGATAGTTGAGGAACGTATTGGAAAGAGAGAGAACATCAGTTGGAGTGTGCGTTGGAGCAATGTCCAAGTCTGTTGGGGTCGGGGATTCCTTCTTTTCCTCTGGCGGATGCTGGATAGGAAGCCTTGAGAGAGCATCAGCAATAACATTATCTTTGCCGGGAATAAATTTGAAGACCAGAGAAAATTCTTCAAGGAACATTCTCCAAGTCATAATCCGGTGGCTTTGGAGGTTTTGGCAAGTTAAGTTTAGGCTGGTTGGTATATACTATGATTTCTGCACCCCAAAGAATGGTGCGGAATTCCTAGAAAACTTCAACAACACAGAGCATCTCTTTGTCAATTGTTAGGTACTTCTGTTGAGCGGCATTGAGTTTTCTGGAGAAGCAGAGTATGATTCAACCTTCTTGCATAACAACAGCACCAACTTGATATTTGGACAGGTCTGTATACACATGAAAGGGCTCCTTTGGATCAAGGAACTGCAAGCAGGATATCTTTTGCAATAAGGGCCTTGGCATTGTTGAAGGCCTCAATGAGTGCTGGGGTTGGAGATATCTTGCCTTTGGATTTTCCAGAGAGGTTTGTAAGTGGAGCGAGGACCTCTGCGCGTTTTGGATAGAAGTCTTGATAGATGTTGATCATCCCAACAAAGGATCAGAGTTGGGTAGTTGTTGAGGGAAAAGCCAGTTTCAAGATGGGAGTTCTCTTGTTTGGATTGGGTCTGATTCCATCTCTCAAAATAATGTGGCCAAGCCAAGGTGCCTGTGATTGGAACCAATGGCACTTTGGAGGGCTTGACAGAAAAGTTGTGGGCCTTGAGCAAGGAAAGAACAGAAGCAACAGATTTGCAGTGAGATTCAAGGGTGTCCGAGAAGATTCCAATATCATTGATGTATACTTTAATGTCTTTAAGTGGAGCAGCATCTGTTCCATACAGCCTTGGGCCCAACTTGGAGAGTTGAGAAAGCCCATCGGCAATTGAAGAAGATGGAATTTTCCAAATGGAGTAACAAGGACACAAAGCCAAGTGGAGGCTTCGTTGAGTTTGAAGGTGTAGAACTGCATGCTGAAATCAATAAGTGTCACATATTTGAACCCTCTTCCTCTGTGGAAGATATCTTGGATCTTTGGAAGTGGATAGTGGAGCTTTTTGGTTACTTTGTTGAGCTCCCAAAAGTCGCTGATAAGTCAACAGGACCCATCTGGTTTTGGCACCACAAAGGTTGACATTCCCCATTCAGTGGCATAGCAGCACTCTAGGATGCCAAGCTTGACTTGTTGGTTGATTTCCTTCTTCACAGCTTCCTGTTGGTTAAGTGGAACTGGGTATGGTTGTTTGATGTGCAATGGCTTTGCATCTTGCTGGAGCGCAATGTGGAACTCTTGATTAGGGAAAATACCTAATTGCTTATCATTCAAGCCTTCAAAAAGTTCTTCATTTTCATGGAGAATTGTCAGCAAGGAAGGTTTCTCGTTGTTGAAGAGATGTGTCTGTTCATTGACTAATGTATGGAGGTCTGCCTTCTCATACTTATAGGTGCCATCAACATATGATTGTTGAATGGCTTGGTTGGAGTAGCTTTCACCAATGGAGTGTGGCTCTGCTGACACTGATGTTGTGGAGCAAGGCCTTGTTATTGAAGTAATTACAAGGATGGAAGTGCATGGTCTTTTTGTACCATTCTATGGTACAAGCTTCGAAGTCCATCTTCATTCCAAGGTCTCTCATGGTTCTTCTACCAATGACGAGATGATAGTTGATATTCTGAGTGACAACAAAGCACTTGATTTCCAACACTTTCATGGAGTAGGATAGTTCTGGAAACATGGTGTTCTCCAAGGTCACATAGTGTTTACAAGTGGTGTTACCATTGGTTGGTTGCATGTGAATTGAATGGTCAAGCAAGTGCATCTCGACTCCAGAAGGGATTGCTGATTCCACAATGAGGTTATCTGTGGATCTGGAATCAAAGAGGGTCTTCAAGTAGTACTTTCCAGAGGACTCATTGATAGAGTCGCAGACACTGACTGTGGTTGGAGCAAGGTCGACGTCCCTGTTGCTAGGAGCAACGTCTTCCTTGTTGTTGCCGGAATCGAGCGTTTTCACTTCATTGATGGGAAATCGCTGAAGATCTGAATTGTAATATTTAGCATCGACATCCATATCGGCATGGAAGAGGTCCGGCCAAGGTGTGGATGGGATGGTTTCCTTGGGTTCATTGATAAAGATGCACATGTGTTGTTCTGGTTCATGAGGGTTGTTGCCATACAAAGAGGAATTTCTGGATCGGTTGCTTTTGTTGCTATTGTTGGAGTTTTGATCATTCACATGCGCATCAGTATCGTCATTGTTATTGTTGGACCTATTGGAGTTTTTTCCAAATTTATTGGCATAGCATTGGCCCCAAGTGTGGTTTGTACCTGGGTGGATTAGACATGGTGGTGAGTCATTGGAGATCCTTGTTGAGCCTTTGTTGTTGTTGTTGTTGTTGTTGTTGCCTTGGTTGTTGTTGTTGTTGCCTTGTTGTCGGTTTTGGACGTTGTCATTTGATCAATTATTTCCATTGTGATTGTTACGATCGCGGCGGTTATTGTTGTTACGATTGTTGTTGCCATTGTTGTTGTTATTCCTGTTTTGCCATGAATTATCTTGTTTCTTTTTTCAATTTTATGTATACTGATATCTTTCCAGTCTCATCATCATTTCAGGAAGGGTGTCCCTATCCCTTAATCGTTCTGGAAAAATACGCCGACGCGCGTACAAACATTTTTTGAATTTTTGGTTTTTTTTGGTACCTGATGACACGATTGCCGTTGGAGTTCTTGCAAGTGGAGTCAATAAAAGGGCATCATTCTCAACTAAAGTAACAATCTATCACTCATACTATTGTGAAATAACACAGAGAAGGAGTTTTTATTACTTAGTTGGGTATTTTTGGCTAGTTTTGTCAGAAATCGGCCGATTTTCATACATCAAGTCCGTTGAGTTTCACAACTTTTTGACTTTCGCTCATTGTCTTGACTCAAACGTCGCCCCCACCTAGAAAACACCAAAGACTGCAACAAAATCCCATGTTGGTCCCACACAAATAGCAAGGAGTGGTGAATTTGAAGCAATACTTGCTGTCGTCGAGGTCAAGGTTGCAATCAAATCGTGATTTTCGTTGTTCGCAATCCACGTCTTTGTCGTCGTCCGTCCCCACCTAGAAAACACCAAAGACTACAAAATTCCATGCCGCTTCCACACAAATAGAAAGGAGTGGTGAATTTGAAGCAATACTTGCTGTTGCCGAGGTCAAGGTTGTTTCGTTCGCAATCTGCGTCGACCGGCAACAACAACAACAACAACAACAACAGCAATGATGACTATGACAATAACAGCAACAGCAACAACAACAGCAACGCCGTTGGCAGCTACTTCTTCTTCTTCTACCTCTTTGCTTCCTTTTCATAGTTGTTCTTCAGCATCACCTTCTGTGATAATAGATCAGCAGACTGGTGGAAAGGACCATAGCAATCAAGACACAAATGGACATTGCACGTAGCACACTTCAACAGCGGCCCATCCTTTCTAAGTCCAAGCCATTTATACATAGCACACTGTGTCCGCTTCTTCACCTTGAAAGGAAAGTGGTCTAAGTTCCTCTGCAATCTACATCCCAAAGCCCCTCCATCTATGAGTGTCACGTCATTCACCCTAGCAGACTTTCGACTGGTGGTGTCATCGTCATTGCTTGTTGCTGTTGCTGTTGCTGTTTTTGTTGTTGTTGTTGTTGTTGTTGTTGTTGTTGTTGTCAATGGAGATACATCAAACTGATCAGCAGTGGAGGAGATAAAGAACATTCGGGCTTCTGCTTCTGCTTCCACTTCAACTGTTTCAGGATCTACCCAGTACTCGCCAATAGCTCTTCTGAAGTTGTAATGAGCTTTATAACGGGTGTTCTTAACACCTTCTTGTTCACACACACTCAAGTATAGCTTGTAGGCATTTGTAAGGAGCACTCCAATAGCCCAAAGCATAACAGACCACCACCACTTTCGATTCCGGGCCCACCTATCCAAACTGTACACTCCTCTAAGAAGCTGATCAGCAATATCAACATTCCCCATACCATGATTGTAAGTATCCAGTTGGTTGAGATGCAGGAACTTCATCTTCTCCTTTTGGTCAGTGTCCACATTGTAAACAACTTTTTCTTTCTCCACCCACTCGATCACACTAGTCACCATACTCAAATAGTGAACAGGCTTGGTATCATACACACTGGAAGCAATGAGAAACGCACACTCTGGATCACCTTCAAGGATTATTATTTTCCTTCTGAATCCGATTCGTTGAGAGTCTGATTCAAGGACTTCTGAAGAACAGCAACGCTGCGTTAGTGTGTTAGTAGACGAACGATTGTACTCTACGCGTGACAATTGTGTTTGGATACTTTCGGCAACGGATAATCGGACTACAGGCGAAGCTAGGGAAACGCCAGATCTCTTCTTGCTGTGACTTATTCAGACCGCAGCGAGACAGACCTTAGTATGTAGATTACAAGTAGTTGGTAGCAACTAGTGTGAATTTTGGGATATAAATCAGTTGAATGTTAAAAGTATGAGATAAGAGAGTAATCTTGCTGGAGAGCATGATATCTCTTTTAGTGCAGTGATGAATAAATACAGTACACCGCTAATCGTACAGCACTGTAGAATCACTGCTACCATGAGAAGCTTCCTTCTAATCGTACAGCACTGTAGAATTTCTTCTAATCGTGATCACTGAAGCAGCTGTTACAGGAAGCTTCTTCGAACCTCCCTGAGTATCGAAACACATGATTGGAGGTATCGAAACGGCTATACCGGAACCAGGCAATTCACTTTGTTTTGGTCATGAAAACAAAAGGAATCTTGCTTCCGATCTTAAGTATTGAACTTTGGTCGTGAAAACAGAAAGAATGGGCCTTCCCGGTCATTTACCATAGATATGAGAATATTCCAATCCTGTTTACAGAAAGTATGGGCCTTCCTGGTCATTCGGTCTTCGAGAAGAATATTCCAATCCTGCTTACAGAGGTGCATATGACTCGATCGGTAGTATCGTACCACTCCAGCTGTAGTACTGCAAATTACGTAGAAATCTACGTAAGTTCAAGTACTGTTCTGTGGTTCCCTCACATTCGTACGAAAGGAATTTAATATGCCCCATCTTCTTGCACGTGATCAAGTGTGTCACATAGCTCGAAAAGAAGAACAAGTAAATTTCGTGAGTACGTATGTGGAAGCAATTTAATATGCCCCATCTTCTTGCACGTGACCAAGTGTATCACATACTTCGGAAAGAAGATCTTATTGAAAATTCGATTCGGAGAATTGAAATCGATTGAGTATCAAATCAAAGATGAATGGCGAATCTTAGAGGTTGGTTGATTGAATCATGAATCGTAACCCAAAGCTTGAGCGAGGAATCTAATCGTAGATTTTGATGGATCTTGATCGTAGATTTGGATCAATCGTTGGATCAATCGGATCTTGATCGTAGAATCAAATCATAGGAAACGATTGTTGAACAGTAGATTGTTCAGAGAATCAAATCGTAGAATCGAATCGTAGTAGGGTCGAATCAAGAATGCGATTGATCAAATACAATCGTATCTGAGGCTTGAATCGAAGAATCGAATTGGGTTGGAGAATCCAAACATGCCCCATATCAAGCAATGTTATCGTAAACCCAATTAGCAACCAAGAGAGTAGCATGTAGGTGATACAGCTTGAGCTTGATAGCATCACGATGCCGTTTGGTGATGCACACAGCAGGCAAGTCATAGGTCAAAGAATGTGCCCCATAAATAGTAGCCTCTCGATTAGGGCAAGGAGGTGCACCAGACTGTGAATAGACATGGACTGGGTTTGGAATGGCACTACCGTTGGCATGAACTGAGCTTGGAACGACACTATCCTTAGAAAATGCCCCAGATGGTGGAAGTTGCAACATAGGAATGGAAGTACTAGGCTTGTGGGAAGAGAATTGCTTGGGTGAACGGTGGAATGTCACAGTAGCAGATTTAGGATGAAACGTCCATCTTGGAACAGCTGAAGGTTTACTATGGGAAGGACTTGGGGAATGACGCTTATGGTTGGAAATAGAGTAAGCATCACCGGTTGTAGTGACAGTGGTGACATAAGGAATGGTGAAAGGGACAACTCTTTGGAAGCGAACTGATTCTGTGCGAGGGAAGTAAGTCCAAGTGTAGGATGGATTACTTGTGGAAACAGGGACGGGATCAGTGTTGGGAAGAGCTAATTTATGCGGTTCAGGAGATCCAAGCGGGTTCTCATTGTTGGCAATAGTAGTAGAGATGGCAGGCGTTTCACAAGCAGGTTTAGGTGCTTGAGATGGGAAGGAAGCCGGTGCTTGAGGTGTAACAGAAACATGTGCTGGAGGCATGACGAGAACAGGTACTGGAGGCGTTACGGAAGCAGATACCGAAGATGACACCGGCAGTAAGACTGGAGGTTTTGCCAAGCAAGGTTTAGCTAGTATGCTGGGTTGTGAGGCCAGAGGAACTTGAGCAGTGACATGTGGGAATGGTGCTAAAGGAATTTTAGCAGTAGCCTTGTTTTGGATAGCAGCTATTCCAGGAGAGCAATTTCGATTATCGCAAAATGCAAGGAAAACATCCCGAGTGTACTGATGATGGTCATACCAGTTGCGACCAGCTTGAGAATTGATGAGAAATATAAGATCAACGAATGTGGTTAATGTTTGTTGATCGTCCATACTGATAGAACGATAGCCGGTCTGAACGTGGTATTCGAGGTCAGCGACATAACCATAATCAATGATAGTTGTAATAAACCTATCCCAGGTGGTTAAGCCTGCCACAACGAGGGCTTCACATAGATGGTTACAAGCTTCTTGAGGAACATCCAGGGTTGTATGTAGGATACGAGCAAGTTTTAGGTCAAAGGATGGGAACAGTAATTTGAGATCCGAATCCGACATGTTGGATTGGTGAATGGACATGGCGAAGTGACAAGGCGACGAAAATTTGTTGCGTTGTAGTTGATGTTCTTGGTGCGTAGCGATGAAACACAACAATTCAAAACAAGCGGGCGATGTCGGTGAATACGTTGTCACTATTGGCGTTGGTGGTAGCAAAGAATCGATCGGAGGTTCTTGTTTTGGTAGAGTGCACGGCGGTGAAGCAACAAAATTTCGTTGTTTCGCTGTCGTTGTAAAAACAATCGATCGATGGTAGTTTCCAAACGATGTTGTCGGCGTTCACAGTGAAAAATGAAGATCTTCGTTGTTGGGTGCGTCGTCGTTGAAGCAACAGAATTCGTTGTTTCGTCGTTGTAGAAACAATCGATCGATGGTAGTTTCCAAACGATGTCGTTGGCGATTTTGATGGGATACGACGGTCCTTTGGAGTGACGAAGATTCGTTGGATTGAGTATTGTCGTTGTTGTTGCACGGTGAAAACAGCGGTGTTGACGAGTAATCGATCGTGGAATCGGTTATTGTCGTGTCGTCGTCGTTGTCGTTGGTGTTGGCGTCTGCAGCAAAGAATCGATCGTAAGAACGAGTTTGCGACAGGCAATACGATGGTGTTTCCTTCCTGTATTTGCCAGTAAGCGGTGAATTGATCAAGGAATCAAATCGTAAGCATCGTAAATGTTGATGGGGTGTCGGTATCTAGGTAATGATGAGATCGCGACACGGGAGAAAATGGAATCTGTCGAGTGAGGGATTCTTGGATGGAGAGATTGCGATTGGCGTGTCCAATGCAATGGGCTTCTAATAAAGACTTTCGGCGTGTCCGATTGGTGTCTTTCTTGTGTGTAATCGGATCAGAGAACTATCGAATCGATGGGTCTTCTGTCGGATTGTCGTTGACTGTTCTGATTGTTATGCAAGCTGCCTGAGAGCTTGCGACTGTTAATCTATTATTTTCCTTCTGAATCCGATTCGTTGAGAGTCTGATTCAAGGACTTCTGAAGAACAGCAACGCTGCGTTAGTGTGTTAGTAGACGAACGATTGTACTCTACGCGTGACAATTGTGTTTGGATACTTTCGGCAACGGATAATCGGACTACAGGCGAAGCTAGGGAAACGCCAGATCTCTTCTTGCTGTGACTTATTCAGACCGCAGCGAGACAGACCTTAGTATGTAGATTACAAGTAGTTGGTAGCAACTAGTGTGAATTTTGGGATATAAATCAGTTGAATGTTAAAAGTATGAGATAAGAGAGTAATCTTGCTGGAGAGCATGATATCTCTTTTAGTGCAGTGATGAATAAATACAGTACACCGCTAATCGTACAGCACTGTAGAATCACTGCTACCATGAGAAGCTTCCTTCTAATCGTACAGCACTGTAGAATTTCTTCTAATCGTGATCACTGAAGCAGCTGTTACAGGAAGCTTCTTCGAACCTCCCTGAGTATCGAAACACATGATTGGAGGTATCGAAACGGCTATACCGGAACCAGGCAATTCACTTTGTTTTGGTCATGAAAACAAAAGGAATCTTGCTTCCGATCTTAAGTATTGAACTTTGGTCGTGAAAACAGAAAGAATGGGCCTTCCCGGTCATTTACCATAGATATGAGAATATTCCAATCCTGTTTACAGAAAGTATGGGCCTTCCTGGTCATTCGGTCTTCGAGAAGAATATTCCAATCCTGCTTACAGAGGTGCATATGACTCGATCGGTAGTATCGTACCACTCCAGCTGTAGTACTGCAAATTACGTAGAAATCTACGTAAGTTCAAGTACTGTTCTGTGGTTCCCTCACATTCGTACGAAAGGAATTTAATAAGGATAGCAGCTTTCACCGTTATGCCCACTGCCCGCTGAGCACGTATGTTCTTCAGCTCCTGTTGGAAAACACAGTCAGGAATGCCACGATTTGCTTTGCGCATTACTCCATGACACAGGACTTGTTTTGAATGCCTAAAGGCAACCTTGCAGAACATAGCCGAGTTGTAGAGGTTGTCCATTCCAACGTGATGATGATCGTCCTTGAGGGAGTCAAACAGCCACATTGTACGGGAATGAAGAGGTGAAAGCCCCATGTCAAGATACTTTTTTGGAGCCGGATCATTCCTCATGTAAACTTGGTAGCAATATCCGTTGTCACAGAGCAAATCAGATTGGAAGCCATCACCCTCCCTCTTGTATGTGATTTGACATTTATCGATGTGTTGACCATTAAAGCGCATAGTCATTTCATCCACTGCAATGCTTTGGGATAGCATCCAAGCGCGCGGGCACTGCAAATTCATCCACTTAATCAACGGACATATCTTCCAGTTTGGATACTCCTTTCTTGGAAGCGTAGGGACACAAGGATCTTGGCAGGCAAGGAATGCCTTGAAGTGCTTGTGTCTCTTGATTGGATTGACCACTCTGCTGTTTGCATCACTGCTATCATCTGGGCGCCTTCTTGGCTTTGTGAAGGTGTTGTGAATGAAATTGTTGCCAGCAATGTGATCACTTGTTGTAGATCCGAGCTTGTATTCAACACGAGCTGTAGGGCAGAGACCATGCAAGACATACAGCCCAAAGAATTGCCTAAGTTCTTTGCTTTGAAATGGTTCAAACTCCTTGTAGATCTTCTCCCCTGCACCTGCAAGGGATGCGTTCCAATTTGTCCAGTGCTTCATATCTTCAAATGAAAAGGAATTCTTCTTCTTGTCTTTTGCATGATTCTTTGTCTTGTAAAGGGGAAGAAACACCTCCGCGAATTTTCAAGGATGCAATGTAGATGACAGGCCATGCTTCTTTAGGACCTCTGGATCAGCACAACCCTTCTCCCTTGGTGTACACTTAGTAATGGGGATGCCAGCTGCATCCTTCCAAATGTTCCCCTGCCGGTCGAATTTGTACTCTGTCTTCACTGCTTTGAACTTGGGGATATCAAATACTTCAGTGAAGTTGTACTTCTTGGGAGGGGGCGTGAGCCTACCCTCTAGTTCAGAGATAGTGGGAGCTCGGGTAATCCTGAAGGTTGGATTAGCTGGCTCTTCAACCACCACATCCTCTGGATGGAGCTCTCTCCAGTGGAGCGTATCAGGGAATAGTTGCATGGTATTATGGCGTGTCGGCCCCTCTCGTCATCCCAGCCCCTCTCGTTGTCCCCGTTTGGGCCTGCTTTCATTTGCTTCCTCCACTGTATCAAATCGATTGATACCCTGGTCTATCGCTTTGGTTAAACGGCTTGCCAAAGCTGCTTTGTTGCCAGAGGTTGGCTGACGCCGGAGCTTGAGCTATTGTCGTAGCCAAACAACAGATTTCTTGGTGTGGTTGTTGTTGTCGTTGTTGCCGTTGTTGTTGTTGTTGTTGTTGTTGTTGTCGGCACCATCTTGGTCGCTGCCATTCTCTGCTGGCTTGTCCTCCTCCGTGCCCTTGCTTTCAGGTTGAGGAGGTGCTACAGGACCAAAGTTGTGTTCCTGAGAGTGTTCCTTCTCTTGATCCCCCTCTTCGTGGACAGCATCATAGAAGGGACCTTTTGCTTCATCACTATCATACCCATCGGCGAATCGTGATTCCAAGGTAGCAAGGTGGCTAAGGTCCCTGATCTGTGGACTATTACTCATATCGATGTTTTCTGTGGCCTTTGGGGCTGTTGGGGGGGGGGAGGGGGGATCCCCATCACTTGTTCTTCTTGCGTTTCTGGCCATGGTGGTGTTGTCGTCGTCGTTGTCGTCGATGGGAGAAAAAAAATAGGAAATCAGTCTGTAAATCCTTTATTTTTGGTCAAATCAGTTTGCTCTTCAATTGGATTGTAGCTCTGTTGATGACGGTGACGGCAATGTGCTTGGATCCTGGATTGATTGAGTGTAGTGGCCAGTCATAATTTGTTTCCATGGTGATAAGGAATTTTCAGTTTATACGCACACTGAAAAAAAAAGCAAGTGTAATCGAGCTTCCAGTGCCAATAGCTCAGCCAAAATACCAAGTAGGGACCTGGGACAAAGTGTTTTCTAAGACAATTTTTTATGAGAAATAATAATATGAAGTCGGATTTGAAATCCGACAGAGTTAAGACTTTCATTTGGCCCCTCAAAAATGAGCAATTTGTACATCACTGTGCGTACGGAACGATTAAGGGATAAGGAGAGTGGTGTTCTTGTTGGTACGTGTCTTTCCAATTGTCGGGCATGGATTCAAAGATTATATTCTTGAACTCATCATCCTTGATTTTTGCATTCTCTGGTGGGTGACCTGGAAGCAGCGGAAGGATAATGTGGTTATGGAAGTTGACTTGGGAGACAAATTGGTGTACTGTCGTGCTAGTACTAGTAGCTGTCTTCTTGGTGTTGGTAAGAAGGAATCTTCTGTGGTTTTGGTACTATGCATCGATGTTGTTGTTATCGAACTTGTACTAGTTGACGAATGCTTCAATGGTTGTTGTGAAGTTGTCGGCAATTCATTGTGCAACATTGGTTGCTATATAGTCATTCCACCAGCAGCTCTTGTCAGTGTAATCTCTAAGGAGATCAGCAAATACTCATAGTACAGCCGTGGACCTGCTGTGATTAAGCCAAGTGTTTTCTTGGCAAGTATAAATTCCTCATTGATGTTGAAAAGAATTTGTAATTTGGATGGTCCTGCAGTAATCAGAGGGACCTTGAGCTTGGTAGTTTCAGATACTCCATTGAATTGCTGTGTGTGCTTGAATTCCACCATGCTAAGAGACTCTTGTTCGAAGTCAAACTTAAAGGGGATAATGGAGTACTAGGTTGACATCTTCTTCTTCTTACTGAACAATCAATAGGAGCAGTTGGTTGTTGCTTGTTAGTGTTTACTTGAGTAGTTGAAGTAGTAGTAGTGGGTTGAAGCAGTTATTTGACTGTTTAAACAGTGTCGTATGCCTCTTAAAATAAGCTACTACAGTAATACGACTAGTGGGTGCGTATGAGTGAAATTTTGCCAAAACTAAGATTGTGAGCAACAAGAAGCTCTCCTGTCAACATCTCCGAAGAAGAGCGTTGAGAAAAGCTTGTCTTTATTTGCTAACAGTAAAAAGGCATTGAACTTGAAATCCAATGTACATTGCACATAGAGGAATTAAGATATGTTCTTCATCCAGCCTTCAAGGTAGAAAGCTGCTGGCTGGTGTGGCATTGTTGACGACATCACCTTTTCAGATTTTTGTGAATGGTGGGAATTCAAGACTGTGAGGGTTTGAATACCAAACGGCTTCACGTGCGTGTTAGTGCGTACGTACCATACTTGTACCGCGAAGATCGTACGGCGTGATAATCGTACCGTACTACCGGTATCGTACGGTACCGTTGCGGTCTTACCGTAATCTTGCGGTTCGTCACGGGAGGCGGCTTCGCTGGGCTCCGCGACTGAATAACTAAGCCCCAAGCTTCCTTGTCGCACGCGGAACCCAGGTAATCGTGGTTGTTCGTGTTCGTGTTCCTGTTCCTGTTTGTGCTTGACGCTTTCAAACGACAAAAACAGACACTGATAAAAAATTAATACGGAGTACTTCGTAGGAAGTAATACAGTAACCGCAAGATCCAGACCCCCCCTAAGTACAAAAAATAATAATAGTGCGTAATTGTAATAGCACGCGTCGCTACTAGGTCGTAAAGATGGCGGAAGGAATCCAAAGATAAATCTCAAAAGACGCTTACTATCAAAAGTAACTTGAAACGATTAGGATTCACTATCAGTTTACTCTGCTACGGTAAAGTACGGCAGGTACGTACCATATGAACCGCGCAGAGTTTTTCATTGTCGCCCCTGTTACTAGGTCATGTTTTCGTTCAACGTCGAACCGACAAAAGGCAGATCCATTTTCCGTCCAGTTTTTTCGATAGTCAGGGATCACGTACCCGTACAGTACCTCAATACGTACCTACCTACGCAGTTCGTATGTTTTGAACGATACGCGAAGATTCAGCCTGCACTGAATACAGGGCCGAGTACGAGTACTGGTACAAGAAGTAAGAACCGGCAATCTTACGCACCTACCGGTACCTACCGTATCCTCCCAATTCCCACTTTCGCCTTGTTTGTTTCTTTCTTGCGCAGATCGCAAAACGACAGTTCGAAAGACCATTACGAGCACCTCCACCCCCTCCGACCACAGTCATATCTACTGGCAAGTTTATCCCGATAGGCCGACCCAAAACGAAACCGAAACCGAAACCGAAACCGAAAGGACCCACAGTAGATCTTTTTCTGTTTGTGACCAATCGAGTTTCCCGAGACCTGCTGTGCGCAGTGCAACACGACACGACACGACACGACACGACGCGACAGTTTTCGTTCACAATTGTTGACAACAGAGCCAACAATTGGTGATCTCACAACAAATCGATCCATCACTTGCTCGAATCCACTCCACTCCACTACACTCCACTCCACTACACTCTATTCCGTTCCATTCCGTTCCGTTCCGTTCCATACCGACGACGATGATTCATCGTACTTTCTGTCGTTCGCTGTCGCTGCTCCTTGTCGTGACCGGACTTGTTTCTGTTTCTGTTACTGTTTCCGGACTCGAGACCGGCAGCATCCACACCAGTACCAGTACCAGTACCAGCAGCAATATCAACAACAACATCAACAACAACAACAACATCAACATCAACATCGACAACAACAACAAGAGAACGTGCGACCTGGACTGTCCCCGAAACGCGCCCTGCCGCTTCGGTCACGCCGATTTTTCGGGGCACCCGAGTGCCGGGACGATCTTTACGGAAACCCACCGCGACGGAATGCACTGCGACTGTCCGGTTGGTACGCAACATCACCATCACCATCACCATCACCATCACCATCAACACTGGGCAATAATGCACAGCATGTACGCCACGATTTGCTCACTCACTCCGTGATTGTTTCCATTTGCGTTTTGTTTTGTTTGTATTTTGCTTCTACCGTTTTTTTGTATTGAATTTGTTAGGATGGACGGGCCTGATGTGCGACAAAAAGTACGAGGCCTGTTCCAACCAGGACGGCCACGAGTGCTACAACGGGGGAGCATGCATCCTGGGCCTCCAGGACCAGTACGGAAACGACCAGCTCTTTTGCGATTGCTCCAACGCCGATGGTCACTACGTCGGAAAATTCTGCGAAACACCCGCGGAACGAACCTGCGGCGATAGCTTTTGCGTCCACGGGGGGCAGTGCAATCCCGATTATCCGTGAGTATAGTATATATAATATATGTATATATACATATACATATATATTCATATATATACATATATTATATATTATGAAGTACATTATAGATGCAGACGATTGCTATGTGGAGTAGGCATTGTATTGAAGGAGACTCTTTTCTCACGGTGTTATTTTGTTTTGTTTTGTTTTGTTTTGTTTTGTTTTGTTTTGGGAATCTTGAATCTCTCAGAAAGATATCTCCGCAGCCGTGTTTGTGCGAAGAAGGATTCGAGGGAAACCATTGCCAAGTAAGTACAGCATAGTATGGTGCACTGCATCGAATCGAATCGAATCGAATCGAATCCAATCGAATCGAAACGAATACCACCGGTGGTACCGAACCGACAAAGGGATCGTTCCCCACCGCCCCTTTCCTTTGGTTCTGCTCGACTTCATCCATTCATTTATGCTCTTTGTATATTGTTCCTTTTTCTGATTGCGACTCGCTCGCACTTTACACTCCCCGCCGCATCGACACGCAGTTCCAAACAGGCACCGTCCCCGATTGCACCCTCGATTGCCAAAACGAGGGCGTTTGCTTCCTCGGAACGACGAAAACGCCCGGGTCGTTCACGGCCGCCGGGGGCAACCACCACATGTCCTGCATCTGTCCCGAGGGCTTTGGGGGGCCACTCTGCGAGTCACCCGCCGAGCGGTGCGGCGTCAACAACGGACACGTCTGCCTGAACGGTGGAACCTGCGTCACCACCGGGGTTCCGAATACCGATGGCAGCGGCACCGCGAAATCCCAGCAGCACTGCGACTGCACCACGGCGGCCAACGCCGAGAACGATCGATTTGCCGGACGGTTCTGCGAGCACAAGGCGACCTCCGTCTGCAGCTCCGACGACTGGAACCTCTTCTGCACGCAGGTACGTGACGATGCGCATTCGAATAATTGAATTGAATTGAATTGAATTGAATTGGATCGAGCAATGAATTCTTGGAACAATCAATTGGGCGGTTGGTTGCATTGCATTGCAATTGCGTCGTGGCTCGATCCCTCTCGGCATTCCCATTCCAAACAATAATGATCAGGGACACTTTTCTCACGAATTTGATTCGCTCTGTCCGTCTGTCTATTGCTGGATTTTCTTTGTTTTGTTCTGTTGTGTTCTGTTGTGTTGTGTTCTGTTGTGTTCTGTTTTGATTCATTTTCGCTTTCATCTTTTTTGTTTCGCTCCGCTCCGCTGCGCTGCGCTGCGTTGCGTTTTATTCAATTTAATTTAATCTAATCTAATCTAATCTAATTTAATTTAGGGAGGATCCTGCAAGGATAACCCGATCGAGGGATGTTCTTGCCTCGACGGAACGGCCGGGTACAAGTGCGAATTCATTGTCGATAAATCAAGCTCCGGTTCCGAATCCAGCTCAAACAACAACAGCAGCAGCAGCAGCAGCAGCAGCACGAAGCCCACACCCCACCAATCCACAACGAAAACAACAACCACAACAACAGCAACATGGACGACGGTCACACCCCGCCAATCCACAGCGATCACGACAACCACAACCACAACCACAACGACATGAACATGGACGACGGTCACACCCCGCCAATCCACAGCGATCACGACAACCACAACCACAACCACAACGACATGAACATGGACGACGGCCACAACCACCACAACGAAGACAGTATGAGTGGTGGCCATCCCTCCTTCTCCGGCCACGATACGACATCGACGCTGTGTGCCGGGGGACGATGCCTGAACGGTGGTCAGTGCATCTCGGAACAAGTCGTCGTTTCCGACGGGACGCTTGCTACGGAAGAACACTGCTCCTGTTCCACGGCCTTTGACGCGAGCGCCAATTTTGCCGGGCCGTACTGCCAGTACCGGTCCACGAGTTTGTGTTTCACAAAAGATCCCGCCACGGGCAAGATGGACGAGACCTTTTGCGTCCACCAAGGCGAATGCAAAGACGACGGAACCTGCGACTGTCCCGACGGATGGACCGGGAACTCGTGCGAAGTCAAAGTGCTAAAGACGGACAAGCACCCACCATCCGGCGGCAGCTCCGGTGTGGTGGTGGGTGTCGGGGACACTCCGGGCCAGGCGCCCTGCGGAGACATGTTTTGTTACAACGGAGGAAGCTGCAAGACGGTCGAGCGGGAGCTCTCCGATGGCAGCATCGAGGTGGACAGCCATTGCGATTGTTCCACCGCCTATGACGAACAATACATCTATGCCGGATCGTACTGCGAGTTTCCATCCACGGAGATTTGCTCCATACTCAAGGACGAAAAAGGATTGAAGGGCAGCACCTTTTGCGCCAACCACGGCACCTGCATGGACGATGCCCGGCTCGGCTGCAACTGTCCTACCGGGTTCTTTGGGTTCTCGTGCGAATACGAGAGTCACCAGCAAGGAAGCACAGGCACAGGCACTGGCACAGACAAGGACGATGGCGATGGCGATGGCGATGGCGAGGATGATGATGTCGATGCCGATGGCGGCGAATCGTCTTGGAATGCTTGCGGGTTCGGAATCTGCCACAATGGAGGAAAATGCATCATTTCCGAAATCATTGACACCGAAACCGGCCTCCTGGAAACAGATTATAGCTGCGACTGCTCGTCTGCCTACAAGGACAATGTAGCCTTTCTGGGCTCGTTCTGTGAATACCCCTCCACAAAGATTTGCACACCAGCAGAAAGTGGCAAGCCTGCATCTTCTGCACAGTTTTGTGTCAACCACGGAACTTGTAAAGAGGATCCATCGGAAGGATGTGACTGCATGGATGGATTCATTGGGAAATCTTGCGAGTTCAAAAAAGACTTTGACGATGTCGAAGACACAGGCAATGGAAATGGCAACGGCAATGGCAATGGCAATGGCGATGATGGCATAGGTCTGGAAATTTGTGGTGATCTAGTCTGCCAAAACGTGAGTTTCATTTCATGACTGTATTTATTCTAGAAAACTCACTGCACAACACTCACCATTGCACTCACTCACCATTGCACTCACCATTCTGAATCTTTCTGCCTTTGTTTTCAATACCAGGGTGGAAAATGTTTCATAAAGATGGTAAAAGACAACAACGGTGAAATGATTGAAGCCGAACATTGCAACTGTGATTCTGCTTCCGATGGAGTACATTCTTTTGCTGGTGCATCATGTGAATACAAGGCAACATCATTTTGTCCCGATTCTACTATTTCCTCTTTCTGTGTCAACGGAGGAGCGTGTCAAGAAGGTGACGCTTGCAAATGTGCCTCACCGTGGATTGGGATTCATTGCGAATACCCTGTTCATCCATCTGACTTGCACGATACCGGCAACTCTGGTGAGGTTGATGAGGTCAACGAGGAAGAAGTCGATTGGGAGCATTGTGGGTACGAATTGTGCCACAATGGAGGAAAATGCATCACTTCTGAAATCATTGACACCGAAACCGGCCTCCTGGAAACAGATTATACCTGTGACTGCTCGTCTGCCTACAAGGGCAATGTAGCCTTTCTGGGCTCGTTCTGTGAATACCCCTCCACAAAGATTTGCAAACCAGCAGAAAGTGGCAAGCCTGCATCTTCTGCACAGTTTTGTGTCAACCACGGAACTTGTAAAGAGGATCCATCGGAAGGATGTGACTGCATGGATGGATTCATTGGAAAATCTTGCGAGTTCAAACTGGCTCTGAATGAAGTCAAAGATACCGATGGTGATCAGGAAGTTTGTGGTGATCTAGTCTGCCAAAACGTAAGTTTCATTATTTCACGACTGTGTCAGATGTTGTTGTGAAGATTGGAATGCCAATCTTTTGTTTGCTGACTGGGTACCGCATACTCTCTCTCTCTTTCTCACACATACATTCAATCTTTCATTATTTTCAATAAATACCAGGGTGGAACATGTGACTTAAAGATCGTGAAAGATAGTAATGGTGAAATCATTGAAGCTAAACATTGTAACTGTGAATCTGCTAACGATGGAGAACATGCTTTTGCTGGTGCATCATGTGAATACAAGGCAACATCATTCTGTACTGATTCTACGTCTTCCTCTTTCTGTGTCAATGGAGGAAAGTGTCAAGAAGACAACACTTGCAAATGTGACTCTCCGTGGATTGGGGTTCATTGCGAATACCCTATTAGTCTATCGGACGTACTCAACAAGCACGGCGATGATACCGACGATGCTACCCCAACAAATTCTGCCGCGGAATGCAATTTGGACTGCCAAAATGGTGGAGTTTGCGCTCATGGTGCCAAAGAACTCGGATCTCTCTACGAAGTTTTTGGAGACGTGTCTCATTTGAACGTGACGCATGCCGAAAATGAGTTTGCTCATTGCATCTGCAAGCAAGGATGGATCGGCATTAAATGCGAGCAAAAGGTGGAAGTTTGCGGAAAAGATCAACACGTCTGTCTCCATGGTTCGAAATGTATCCCCGACTCTAGCAACGACCGGGGTTATCATTGCGACTGCTCCGTAGCCGATGATACGGTCGAGGGCGAGAAGCATTTTTTTGCCGGTGACTTTTGCGAGTACATCGATACTGATATGTGCACGGTCGGTGAAGATCCACAGGAGCCACTTTACTTTTGTGTCAATGGCGGTGAATGCAATGCTTTGGTCGGAGAAGGTAGTCCCGATCCAGGCTGTGCCTGTCCGTCGAATTTTACAGGACCTCATTGCGAGGTGAACATGGCGGTTACGAAGTCTTATCGAGCCTCCTCCAGAAAGGACCACAGCATGCTTATCACAATAATCATTAGCACCGTGCTTGCTGCTGCTGCCATTTTTGGTCTTGGAATTTTTGGGATGATCCAAAGAAGAAAGGCAGATGCATCTGAAACTGCGGATGGCGTTTTCAGCGGGAACATTGCACCCACTTCTACAAGAGCATCTAGAGGCAGACGCCGGATTCAATTTGTAGGCAAAAGTGGGCCGAACACGCCTAATTCCGATGGCGATGATGATTCCGATATTAATCCAGAGGGTTCTGAAATAATTCTGGCAGACGAGAATACAACAAATCCCCGTGATAATGACAGAGATGCAGTGGATAACCATCTACGATACACCGACGAGTACGATGTCGAAAACGATCCGTACCACGACCAGTATACACTTTCATAAATGTTGGTGGTGGAAAGTCAATGCTGAAATAGCGGAATCACTATCCCTGCCAGCAAAGATGAATGTACAGTACAGTACCGTGTATTGAATGAAGTCACGAATGGAAGAGATCCCAACGTCGATGACTTGATACAGTAATTTATAACACGTGTAGCAAAACGTTAATTGCAATCGAGCTCGCATCTTCGTGTCATCCTGGCCGTCATCAATTTTCTACTGGAAATTGCTCTATTTTGTCATCGATGATGGTGCGTTGAGGATTTCGTTGTGTCCCATCGGGTCGGGTTTTATTCTGACTACAATTTCATTATTTATCACACCGTATCTCGACAATGCATCGCGGCTCGTATATTCGATTGTCACCATCACCAGCTAGAGGACTTTGCTTGATGTTTCAGCGGCAATCCGGAGGTCGCATAGTTCTTATTACTTCTTTGTATTATTTTTTGTCTTTCGTTTCAATTTAGTCTCAAGACGAATACTGTAGATCTCTCTGTTCGGCATTCCAATGGGTGATTCCCGAAATAGTCTGGGTAGGGGCCCAGATTTTTGTATTTCGGGAATGAAAATGACCATATCCAGATTTTGGCGGGTCAGTGTGCAAAGTCTCTTTTTTGGAATAAATAATCCTTCACTCGGACTATCATAATGGCCAAATTTGTCCACTTCATACGATTAGAAATTGCAAATTGTTGTCTTGATACGATTAAAAATCTGGGTTGTTCTTTAAATGTTCTTGAAATTTTTAGTGACTTCTTTCAGTGGGTTCAGCTTCTTTCGGCGACTCAACCGATGCACCGATACACAATATTTGTCGATCGGTTGACCATGTCTCTTGAGTTGCTTGTTTGTTTGTATCTTTTGGAAGATGATGTCGATGATGATGATGATGCGTTGGAAGAAAGGCGTCGAAGAGATAGGAGAACACCAAGGATAGCCCTTCGGCGCCATACCGAGTCCCCCTCGTCCGCTTTCTTTATCTATTCCAGTCAGGTAACAACCAGGCTCTTCTGAACTGCTGTGGTGTCGACCACAAGGTCTTTCACGATCTCCTACGCATGTTTCAACCAGTATTTGATGCATACACCATTGACAAAAACACGGGATGCGTTCGAAAGCGGAAGGTCAATGTGAATGGAGTATGGAGTGGAAGAAAGCGTGAGGCAAACGCAACTTGCTGTCTTGGTCTAGTACTTCATTGGTTTAGAACACGAGGATCGGTCGCAAGATCTGTGTCTATGGCATTTGGACTCACCTCTACTGTTATGTACAAATGGTTGAAGTTCTCCAGAAAGGTTCTCTTGTTTGTATTGCAGAAGCATCCAAAGGCAATGGTTAAAGCCCCAACAGAAGAAGAAGTCGAGGAATACATTGCTGCCATTGGCGCCAAATACCCAAGACTTCAACAACGATGAGTCTGGGCCGCTGCAGATGGACTCAAAGTCAAAATTCAGCATTCGACGGATTGGATGGTTCAGAGTTACTTTTACAACAGTTGGGTCAGCGACACTTATGTCAACAGTGTCTTTGTCTTTGCGCCGGATGGTAGAATCCGCATTTGCAACTTCAACTGCCCTGGTTGCTGGCATGACAGCACAATCGCCGATCATGGTGTTTACGATAAAATAGAAGAACTGTTCGTTAAGTTCCTCGCAATGGTTTGCGTCGACTCTGCATTTAGGGTTCCCACCGGGAGACTTCACTGCCTTGTGCAAAGTTCTCAGAATGATCCGGATACTGCAGACGCTATTCTATTGAACAGAGAAGCAACATCCCTTCGCCAGTTGGCAGAGTGGGGAATGCGTATGATCCAGGGGCAGTTTCCACGATTGAAAGACAAGCTCCTATTGGAGGAATTTGGAGATCGGAAGGTCACAATGAACCTGGAGATTCTTCTGTACAATTACCAAACAAGTACCATTGGTCACAACCAGATCCTAAATGTTTTCATGCACAAGAAGGACGGATACTTCTCTTATGCTGACAATCTACCGGAAGATGCCACCGGCATCTTCGAATACTAGTGAGGCGTTGAGCCGTTGAGCCGGTGCTCGGTAGCCGTTGGATTCTTTGTTGTGGTTTGATGTTTGCATTTCGCTTTGAGTGGTCGAGTAGATTGTTGTTCTTGTTGAGTTAGACCATGGTCGATTCCGTCTGTAGTAGATTGTTCTTGTCGGTAGTAGATTGTTGTTCTTGTTGAGTGGTACCATGGTCAATTTCGTCGGTAGTAGTAGATAAAGATTAGTAGCTTATATTTGGACATAGCTTTCGCTGTTGCAAAGTTCGTGAATTATGAGCTTAAGCTTAGAGCTTCTTCTAGTACTAGTAGCTGGAAGGATAGCTGCAAGAATATGAGTAGACACGAGTAGATTACGTGTAGTAGTTTCGATCTAGATGGAGTAGTTTTGCTTTTGGTGTTCGGGTTCGGGTTCGTAAAAACCGCACGACTCCTCAAGAAAGGTTCAACTCCTTAAGAGGGGTTCAACACAGCGCCGGACAGGTTAATCCCATCAGTTCTTCCATACATGGAAATGGGAATCGAAATGGGAATCGACGTGGGAATCGTTGACTCCTATCGATTTGATTCCGACTGATTTGAGACTTTCATGTACTGCCAACTTTACGATTGTATGAGATATTACTAGTAGTTGCTAGTAGTTGCTAGTAATTCATTCTTTTTACTAGTAATTTATTATTTCATTTTCTTGGCAAGTTGCAAAGCTCATAATTTGATTTCTTCCAAAGCCAAAAGCAAATTCCAAAGCCAAAAGCAAATTCCAAAGCCAAAAGCAACATCATGGTGGTAGCTTCCAAACAAGAACAAAGAATTCTTAAGGCTCTTAAAGCCAAAGTTGAACGACAAAATGAACAACGACTCACACGACAGATTGTTCAACACGAACGACAGATTGCTACATACAAACAACTGATTGTTAAACACGAGCTACAGATTGATAAAAACCGGCAACAGATTCGACAGGATCTTTTTCGCCGGACTCTCGAAGCCCGAACCAATCAATCAGTCTTTCATTCGTCGGATTCCGATTCGGATTTATTTGATTCTGATTCCGACTCCGACATTGCCATTAAACAAGAAGCAAATCCTTAAGTGGAATTGCCGGCTTGGGGGGAATCTTCAGCTTCATCTTCAGAATTGGAAAGTTGTCGTACGAATAAGGAGGCAACGTCAACAATGGCAGACTTGAACGATTCCATCATGGCCTGCCGTTCTTCCCTATCAAGCCGGGATTGCTCTCTCCTTTGTTCCCTCTCAAGCTCGGAGTTCTCTCTCAAGAAAGCAAGGATCTCTTGGCCGTTGACTTTGGAGCTTTTGTACTGTCTCTTCGTGGCTCCTGCGGTGGAGGAAGAAGAGGAGCGCGAGCGCGAGCGTGTAAGCTGGTGGGGTACTGCTGGGGAAGGTGGTACGTGCACGAATGCAATCCCTGGGACCCCGTTTTCTGGGACCTCGTTTTCGTTTGCAGTTGCTTCTTGTTGTTCGGAAGGCTGACGTAGTGGTGGTGGTTGGATTGGTTGGGTTGGCTGAGTTGGCTGGGTCGGTTGGGTTGGCTGGGTTGGCTGGGTCGGTTGAGTTGGCTGGGTTGGCTGGGTCGGTTGAGTTGGCTGGGTTGGCTGGGTTGATTCCGTTACTTGCGAAGGTTGACAGAGTGGGATTGGAGGAAGAAGAATGTCATCGTCAGAGTCATCATCCTCACTACCACTAGTACTCATGTTGTCGTTGTTATTGATGTATCCTTCTTGCATATCAAACGCCTCTTCTCCATCACCAATATCTGCCTTATCATGAATCAACTGCCTGATCTTCTTTGCCAACTTCACCTCCTCGGGGCAATTTGGATCGCTGGTTGGCATTTGTTTCCGGTAAAGGTTCGTGTATTTCCTACGGAGGTTGGGAACAGTTCTGTCAGTTTCAGGGAAGTTGTCTTTATGGATTTGGGCAACTTGATCCCATTCCTCGGGACCAATGGGAAGGATGGATCTAATGGTGTGTAGCAATTCAATGAGTTCAGTTTTGCTGTAGCTGGTCACACCCGACCTGCGTCCAGTCCGTGCTCTAGTATTGGCGTTGGGTGCCATCGCTGCTGATGATGATACGATATAAAAATTATGTACGGAGTTGAATATGTATCTCCTCCATCATCGTTGTCACATAGCAAGAACACCAGCAGATAAAAAGAAGAGCAATATTAAATATATGATTTGATGGAAAATTTTTGTCGTGTATCAGCAGCAGCAGCCAAAATTGGCGATCCGTTGAATCCGTTGGATGTGTGACTTGTCTGTTGGGTGAGTATAAGGGAATGAAATTTTCTTCAGTCCGGAATTCCATGCCGGTTTTCAAGCAAATCTGGGTAGGGACCCAGATACCGGTCGACGTGAGCTCACGTCGACCGGTATCTGGGTCAAAATGGTACAGAATTAAATCTGGGCCCGGGCCCAGATTGAATCTGGGCCCCTACCCAGACTATTTCGGGAATCACCCAATTTAAGCGTGAGCGAAACCAACCAACAATGAACGCATCCTACGTACGGCACTGTATTGAGTCGTGGGTACAAAATGTGACTTGACTAACTCGATTTCTCGTATCAAACTCAGATTTCATCTGATGTCCCAAAACAAAAACTGATAACCGCTGGTTGCAGAGTTCCAGTTCATACCGGTACAACACAATGCGTACCACCCTGTACGAGTACTTATGTCACCGTACGGTAGGTACTCGTACTAACAGAGACCAGAGCACCGGACTGCCTGAATGAAACGAAACTACGGAGAAGTAAATAACCATGTAATACGGTAACACCGACGTCAACACTCAGATACCAACACCATTCCGAAGGAAAGTCGTCGAAGCAACAGTAATTGTCAGGGTTCCCACATCAAGATCGTCAACAAAGGTCAGAGGACCGTAATCATATACCATGAACGCACCAGAAAGAACACAATCGTTTCTCCTCGACGAAGATAGCGGCGAACTCAAGATTGTATACACAGCGGATACGAAAGTACGTGTAGGCAGCGATGACAGCGATGGCAGCGGTAACCGTAACGATTGAGGCGCGGTTGTTCGCTGTGCGATGTGACATTATTTTGCGTTTGCGTTTGCACGGTATCGGTGCGTGTGCTGTTTCGAGTTGGTGAAACGTTTCGAGTCTTGATTGATCGCAACGGCTTTGTTTGTTCTCATCCGTGAATCGCCTCGGCATCGTTCCTTCGTTCCTTCCTCTTTTCACAATGACAAGGTAACGAATGCCGGTACCTTTCGTTTCAACAAAGAAGATCACACAGTTGGCAATCTTTTCCGCATGCAATTGTTGAGAGATCCCTCCGTTCGATTTGCGGGATACTTGCACCCTCACCCTCTAGTCTATTTCATCGATCTGAAAATCCAAACAAACAATTCCACCGTGGCTCCGGTAGAAGTACTGTCGTCGGCCATAGATGATTTGTCCAACGAGACCGACCACTTGATGACACAGTTTCAAGAGGCGTGCGACAATTGGAAGCGGGAAAACGAAACTGAAATTGGTGGGCAATTTTAGACGAATAGAGAAGGAACGATTTTTTTCTTTAAATTTTCAAAACAGTGACATCGATCAATTCGATCGATCATCACCAAACTATTCTATGGTGGATTTATCGTTCGGTACCAATCTGGAGTCGCCTTAGAATGCGTGGGACAAACTATGCTTGTTTTTATTCGAGAGAATGTGGTTGTTGTTCTATATTCTCACGAGCGGAGCTACCAATCTTTGGTGCGTGAAAGAACGGCAGTTGCAGCAGAAAGTGGAAGTTCGAAATCGATGACATCGTCCGTCAGCCTCGACCGTTTTTAACTTTCGAGTTGAAGACAATTCTCCATTCGAAGAGCAGTGCACAACTGAAATCTAATACAAAGTTAGCAATGCGATTCGGTCTTTGCTTTTGATTCCTTTCATTTCGTCAATACGCCCAATTGTGTTTGATGGCTCAAAAACTCTACACCAGGTCATATTCGTCGTTTTCGTCGTCGAGGATTACCTCGTATTCGTCCAGATTGAGTTCACGGAGTGATCCAGGGGGGAATGCACGCTTCCCAAACTTTTTGTCGGCCATGGATAAATCCTCTTTCGACTTTTTGCGGGAGGATCTTTTCCGAGCGATCGGAATGGGTGAAACGAGCGCGAGATTCAAGGCGTCCCTAAGATTGGAACACTCATAAATATCGAGATCATATTTCCGTATGCGCCTTGCTCCCGACTCGTCGTCAATTCCATTGGAATCTGGCGATGACGATGTCGATGATTTTTTCGTATTCTTCCGTTTGAATTTCTTTCTAGAAGACGGGGATGATTTCGTAGACGCCACAACAACGCGAGAAAAACCCATTCGTTGCGCTTGGAGCAATCTCGATTCCAGAGACGATAGAGAGCGCAATTCTCCCAGCAAGCCCACTTGCGCCAAAAATGCAGTATCGCCTCGAACAGGTATTCGTAGATAACTGCTAGTCAGTGCTACCGTGACCGCCAGATCCAATGACATTGTAGCCAGTGCAAGCTGGCTCTTGCTGACGGCTCCATCACATCCAACCACATTCACATACACGTCTCGACCAATTTTGCCACTCCCAGCTATTGGAAGCTGGCAATGCTTTTGTAATATCCCCAACAAAAGGTTCAACCGAGCACTCGATAGCCCACCTTCGACGGTCTTTTTACCAAACGAGCCAGAGGGGAGAGTGACCAAAGCCTGAACTTCGACGGTCATGGCTCTGTGTGGGCCCTCCACACAAATTCCCATGGCACAGCCTTCCAAATCTTCCGACGGAGGTGCCAGCGCGGATTCCGTTCCCTCGGGAAGAGGGACTAAAATTCCTTCTTGGAAGTCGTAGAGACCGGCAGTCTGACACGATCCAAATCGATTCTTCTGCGCGCGTAGCCATCGAAAGTTGCCATTGTTTTGGGACGCCGACGCCGACGATTGTGAGTGCTCCAGGTACAGAACGGCATCGACCATGTGCTCGACCATTCGTGGTCCCGCGACGTCTCCGGTTTTCGTCACGTGACCAATCGTCACGATGGGTATCTGTGTAGTCTTCGCCAATCGCAAGAGAAGGGCCATTGACTCGCGAACTTGTGAGATACCGCCAGCGCTCGAGGACCCTCCTGCCTCACAGACCATGGTTTGAATCGAATCGATGATTATTAGACTCGGGGGCAAATTACCTTGTGGTACCGGCGAGGAGCTACCGTCCAATGCACCCGGATCTTCCTCGAAGGACGGTCGGTTGTTTCCATCAATCCAGGCCTGAATAACCCCATCGGCCAAGACATTGAGGTTCGTTTCCGAGAGCAGAAATAGTTGCTTAGGGAGAGAATCCATTCGACTTCTATCGGCAAGTGACATTACCCCAGAATCGATCTCGTCGTTGCTGGCGACCAATCGTTGCGCCCTGGTTGCGATTTGCTCCAAGGTTTCCTCTCCCGATACGTACCATACAGGGCCAGTGGCGTCAAATGTTGACGGAGAAGATCCCATACCGATGCCCGCGGGAGGCGTGGAGAGACTGGCCACCTGAGCCGCCATCTGTAGAGCCAACGTCGACTTCCCAACGCCGGGATCTCCTCCCAACAATATCAGCGATCCCTTCATCAATCCCCCTCCCAACACCTCATTCATCTCGTCGTCGTTGGGGATTTTCAGCCGGGCGAATTCCGGAGCTTCCAGGTCCACGTCCGAAATCGAGACGGGGCGACTGCTTGGATTGTCGTAGGTGAAGATTCCCGAACCAGCAGTGGAAACCCCGTCCAACCACGACTGTCCGCCCAAAAAATCTCGGGCCGAGCTCTCGCTCCCACCCTCGTGTTCGGTTCGAGGCACCGCGCTCCGCTTTCCTCGCTTGGGTCCCTTTGCCTTCAGTCCTTCGAAGAGATTCTGCGACGGTCCTCCGACGGAGCCGCTGCTCCGTTGGACAGCAACTTCTTGAAACGTGTTCCATTCCTTGCACGTCGGACAGCGACCTCGCCACTGTACCGATTCGCCGCCGCAATTCGAGCACACGTAGACGGTGGTGCTCGTCTTGGAAGAAGTTCCCATTGCCTTTCGCTGAGAGGGACTCGATCTTCCCCTCCCCAGCCCAAAGGACGATGCCCCGTTCCCGCTTCCATCGACGCCGGATGGATACCGGAAATTTCGGATGTCCACTTCGGGAGGTTCGTCGTCGTCGTCGTCGTCATCATCGCCGCCGTCTTCATCATTCGAACTCGTAAAGAGTTGTGGTGTTTCGAGGCGCAGTGTTGGAACGAAACCACCGAATGAACCAAACGATGATCGAGACCCACGACGAATGCCCGAGGCACCGTTCTTTGGCGGAGATGGCAAAATTCGCTCCCGCCGTCGCCGTGAATCGTACCGGTGCGTGTGCGTGTGCGTGTGAAAACTCGACCAGCACTGCGCCGATGGTACCAAGAACAATTTCCAACCGACCATCAGGAGCGAAACACGAAGCGGCCAATGGCCCATGCTGCTCCCGTTCGAAGAGTTCATTTTCTCGTGCTTCCTTGCTTCCGTTCGAACGCTCTTGTTCCGTGCAATCATCGGTATATTGCTATGTTTTGGAACTTTTATCTGATCTATAGTTACGTATGGGCGAGGTCAATTGCAAAAAGAAATGGCAGTCTTCTGCTCAGTGTTTGCGCGCTATTTTTGTCTTCCAAATATCCCGAAGCGAGAAGATCACAAGATCGTTTCGAAGGAATCTATGATCAAAATCACCGAGATGAGAATTTATCGAAATCCGCCAAATCACCATCCACCAAGATTTAAATAATGGGGGCATGAATAACTGTTGGTTTCGAAATTAGTGGGAATTACTTACCCCCACCAACAAAAAATAATGAGAGATTATTATTAGTACGAGTACCGTATGTCAGAGCAGTGTCCGACACCCCTCTTAGCAAAATGCGCTTGATAACCGTAACGGTCAAAATCCCTGACACTCTAAGATAGCCACTTTACAGTAAAACCATCCAATCAGATTCAACCTTTTAGAATGTGTGCGCATGCGCGCGCACGATTGGATCGAACCAATGAAATTCAACAAAATTGGTATGAAGAAACCCGGATATACGGCCCTATGAGTGATGGTAGTACAAAACCTACTGTGGTAGACAGCTCACGTAACATCTACAGTAGTAAAAAATCTGTGTAGAGACTACAAGAAAGAAACCCGGATATACGGTCCTACGAGTGATGGTAGTAGAAAACCTACTTTGGTACACAATCTACGTAGAATATATGGTAGTACAAAATCTACGTAGAAAATATGAGACGAAACCCAGATAAACGGCGCTACAAGTGATGGTAGTACACATACTACGTAGAAACTAGTACTGTCGTACAAAACCTACGCTGACACCTATGGAAGAAAGGAATCCGGATATACAGAAGGGGACATACGAAACCCGGATATATGACCAAAACCCGGATGTATGGTACAAAACCTACGCTGACTGAAAAAATAATAACTAGGGTTATTATTTATTTTTAGTATAAAATAACTGTGTTATTATATACTACTTTCTAAAACCGCGCGCGCGCAGGTCTGTCAGAGAGTCTGGCAACTCCTCGATTCTGGTAAAAATAATGATACAAAATCTTCTTTTTTGTTTCTTTGATTGTATTTGACCATAAGTAGCATGTTAAATCAAATTACTTCCCTTTTCAGCACCACATTACAGTGTTATGAGGAACATTGTAGCAAGCTTACACACCAGTACTAACTATCAGAAATACAAGCGTAATGCAAATACAACAATCTACAAAAGCTCCTAGAGATCCTAAGAAGGAGACAGCAGGGCTCCAGTTCTGCCTCCTTACCATAGCTATAACTGCATTGTGGATGTATAATCTTTACAAGACCCCACTGAGGTTTCCTTGTTTTGGATTGATTGATCATTTGCTGGTGGGCGGCAAGTTGAATTTTTGTTGTATTGATGACAACTTTTGGTTGTAGATTAGTAAACATTCATGGATACAACAGAAAGATAGCCCTAGCTAGTCCTATTTTACCACATACACAACCCCCCTTCAGGATAACAGAGATGCAAAACAGTGTTGTTAGTAGCATACCATGACTTTCAACTTGTTTTACATGGCATACTAGGAGCAAAATAGTAATGAGGAGGACGAGCATTCTACTAACCATTGTAGTGTTACTACTATTCCTAACTGCTGAACAAAACACAACACTAACTTTCAATTGCAAACTTACTGCATTTGAAATTTCTTTTTATCTTTCACAATGAAATTTGTTTTGCCTTTCACATCACATGTAGGAGTAAGTAGTGCAAAATAATGCCTAAGGTATTGTTTTCTGGTGGTATTGGATGCAGTGGTGGTTGCAAAACGGGAGGCGTACAGACGGTACTCGACAGCCCCACAACCCGTGGTTGTTTTATGCGCAAACTTTTTCGTTCCGGTGCGTGCCCCAAACAGATTATCGAGTTCAGAGTGCTGTTAGTAAGATTACGGTACGTGTAAAAAGTTGCCGCGGTCGTACTACGGTACGCGTAATTTTAGTAATCGTATCGTAGAGAGTGATACGCGTAACGAGAACGCTAACCGGAGAGCTGGAGACGACCCGGACCGACCCGCAACAGCAATTGCCAACCGCGTAATCCACCATCGGAACTGAATCGTACAACATCCCTGCAATTTCTTGATCGTTGAACGAGAACAACCATGGCAACCGACGCAGATATTGTCCCCCAGGCGTTGACGGATTTCGTCTTCGACCTTTACGATTCCGTCACACTCTCTCAGTTAACCGAGGAACAGACCCGACTCTACAGCGATGTGTTTCAGGACTTGAGCGCCAAGGTACGTGTTTGAGTTTGTTTGAGTCTATGTGTGTTTATAAGCACAACAGCATTGTTCCACGAAGTGTGTGTGTGTGTGTGTGTGTGTGTGTGTCGATCGTGTTGAATTCAAACTACTTTCCTTTACTCACCGATTATCCGTCTTGTGTCATTCTGTGTTCGCTAATTTTCTGTTTGGTTCGTTAGTACTTCGCTTCCTCACCGTGGCCATCTCCCTCCGCTATCGCGGCCGAGTGCAACGGAGATCCCCTCTTTCTCGCCTTTTACCGCGAATTGACGCACCGCCACTGGCATGCCGTGAGCCGACCATCGCTCCGCGAGCGAATGGAGGGTTGGGACGTCTACAGAGAACTCTTTGACGAGTTGCTCGAGGGTGCCGAGGAGGACTCGACCTCCGACCAACCCAAGCTCTTCATCTTGCCGGGATGGGCCTTTGAAATTTTGCACGAATTCGTCTACCAATTCCAGGGATTTTGCCAGTTCCGAACCACCCTGTTTGCATCCGCCAACAAGCACAAGCTGTTGCAGTCGGCGGATGCTCCCGACGGTGAAGTGGCACCTCCTCCGAGTGGAAAACGGGGACCACCCCACCACGTCGTCGAAAACTTGGCGTTGATGCAGGAAGAGATCGCCAAGGAGTGCTGGAGTGTCGACACCGTTATGTACTACTTGCATCGATTGGTAGAAATCGGAACCAGTCCCAAGTGCACCGTTCCTGCCTACCAATATTTTGGAATTTTTGCCAGTGTTGCCCTCAGCCGTCTCGAATGTTTGTTGACCGATTACTCGGCATCGCTGTCCGCTCTTGCTCCCGTCTTGGAGAATTCCACCACCAAGGTTGTCAAGCACGACCAGGAGACCAAGACCTTCACCCAGGTCATCCAGAGCGTCTTCCCGGCCCGATTGAGTTTGACCTATCACGCGGGAATTTCGTTTTTGATGTTGCGACGATACAAAGATGCTGCCACGACAGTGGGAGACTTGTGCACGTACATGCAGCGTGGATTCAAGACGGGGCAGCTTCGTTCCATGCCAAACGTCGATCAACTTTATAAAAACTACGATAGAATGATTGCGTTGCTCGCAATTTGCACCCACGTCTGTCCCCAGACCAACCTGGTCGAGGAGTCGATTGCGAAGACGATTCGCGAGAAACACGGGGCACAAATGTCAAAGGAAAACTTCACAGAGCTCTTTGTGTTTTGCGCTCCGAAGTTTGTCACACCCGCCATTCCCGACTTTGTCACCTCTGGATCCATTGACAACGCGTACAAACAACAAATCTACCTTTTGGAACAAGAGTTGAAGGACCAGCCCAACTTTGAAAAACTGCGTTCCTATTTGAAGCTGTACACATCGATTCCCATTTCCAAACTCATCAACTTCGGAAACACAGAACACACCCTAGCCAGCTTGAAGCTGAAGATGCGTCAGTTGGAGATCACCAACTCCGATGTTCCTTCCCTGGAGGATGCCTCTGTGAAATCAGCTCTCGATATTCACTACTACGCGGAAAAGGTAGAGGGTTCCGCAGACGAGATTGTTCATGTAGACGAAGCGGAAAAACAACGTCGATACGAAAATTACTTTTTCGGACAGGTCACCCAGTCGTGCGACATTCGGAAAACTGCCAAGACCATCGACACGTCGTTGTAAACGCTTGATGGTTTAATGAAATAGATTCGACGAGAGTAATAATACAGGGTAGCCTAGAAAGGTGTTCTAATGATTGTGTCTGGTTTCAGGCTGTACGGTACAAGCATGATTGTTTTTCGTTTCTTTGCGAATAGCAGTGGTTGAGCACATAACCCTGAAGTAGTTTCGGAGCAAGGCGATTGTATTGTGAATTCATTTAGAGCACTTTGCCAAGGCCTGTTTTACTTTGTCGACAAATCGATGCGAAGATTTCTTGCTCAATCAAAACACGCTCGTTATCACAAATCACAACGCACCTGCGCATCCCTGTTGTCAGTGCCAGCAGGTGTCGTATTCATTTTACCACGGATTTCTCCAATACAATACACCTACTAGTAACTACGGAGTAGTACTTCTACTATTCAAAAACCGAAAATAATACTAAGTACTACTATGGAATATGAATATCACGATACCTCTTGTTGAGCAGGCGCCTACTCATGACCCCTTTATCTGAGGCGCTGTGATTGAAAAGTGATGATATTATCACCATTGTAATACTAATACCGGTAGCCAAAACGTCGTCGTTGGACGAAATCTCCAAGACGAAACTTATTCGATTTTTTGTCACTTTTTTGCTTGCTAATCCATCTAATTGCACCAATCAATCTAAAACTACTTTAACAGCAACTAGCAAGGGATGAATAACAAATAAACCATTAGACTGATTGAATTACACTGTACCAAGCGCTGCACGGTGGTAGGAAGCACCGTATTGTCATCCATGAGGTTGAGGACGAAGAAGCGAAACGCGAGAGCGAAATTCGACGAGCAAGAGCAAGAGCAACAAGAAGAGCAAGTAGCCGACAATAAGCGCGTCAACACATCATCGACGAGAGCGAAACGCGAGTCGCCCTCAATCAAGAGCAAGAGCAAGAGCAAGAGCAAGCCATACTAATAGCTCTGACAGTGCCAGATATTACTTATCACTTGTAGTTTTTCAAATTGGATAAGATCCTTTGCCATTGCTTTTCCTAGCTCTGTATGCTTTATTTGGATATCCTATTCAATCAGTGTTCTCAATTCAGCTTCATCCACTTCAGTCCATTCTAATGCACCAACTGGGGGATTATCCTCCTTGGCCTCCATCAGAGCACCCACCATGTCATCCTTGTTTAGTTTTGTACTCTTTTCCTGTAGCTTCCATTCACAGACTTCCCTCAACTATAATATAGGGAGATCCATGAAGTCGTCATTACACTGCTCCATTATTGGCTCAGCTGTTTTTTTGTTTTTGGTGTATGCCAAGGCACAGTTTTAGTAGTTTTTTTCATTGCATTGATCATGTCGCCTTCACGCCGGATCCTCTCGTAAACAATGTGCTGATCCTTGCAATTGTAGTAAGCTCATCCTTGTAGTATTGTGTATCTCAGCCCTTCAGCAGTGCTTTGCTGCAGCTCAGCTCGATAAGCTCTTGTATTTGGTTGTTTTTTGGCGAGTGTACTTTTGTTCAAGGAAATACGCGGATTGTTTTTGGCATAGACTTCGCCATTAAATCCATGGTCTACTAACGTCTGAACAGCAACTCGATTCCTCCGTTCAAGCTCTAGCAAAGCAACAGTTTTAGGATCTGCATCAACATCAATCATTTCACTTGCTATCATCATCAATTCATGTGCAACACTTCTATCACCTAAGCATTTCCTTGTAAACAAATCAATGCCGATTTTTGCCCAACACACTCTATTGACTGCTGGTGCAAACCCCTCCTCAAATGCTGATTGTAGTTGAAGACTTGCACTTTCTTTGTAGCCAAAAATTGGTGCTGGAATATAACTTGGCTTGACGGTCTGCTTGTCTGATCGCCGGTATGTGTGGATTTTGTGGATTTTCTTCTTGTTAGAACGGAAGGCCGTTTTGAATGGACTGAAGCTCACGTTTGTAACTTGGGTTACATATGTGTTATTTGGGACACGATATTAGCTCGACGTCCTATGTCTTTCGGCAGTGAGGGAGTGCCACCAATCCATTTGCCACAGACTGAACTGGTGCTGTTGTTGGTGGAATTCCTCCTTGTTTTTGTTCAGCATTTGGCCCATCCATGTTGAGTTTGATTCTTCTAATCTGCTCAATCGATCAATCCGAAACTTGAGCGTCGTATTTTTATAGATGTAATGAAGAGGACTTTGCAATATCGTTGCTGTCAGTGCTGTCGTTCCAGAGATATCTGCCGTCACTGTTATTTTGGGTGTTGCCTTGAAATACTATCAAATTTTTCACTCTGCTATGTTGAGTCTGTTACTTCTAATTTGCACAATAGATCAATCTGAAACTTGACCGGCGTCTCCTTATAGATATACTAACGTGACAAAAGAGGCCCCTGCAATAACGTTGCCCTTGGTACCGTCGTTCCAGGGATATCTGCCATCACTGTTATTTTGGGTGTTTCCTTGAAATACAACCAAATTTGTCACTCTGCTGTGTTGAGTCCGGTCCTTCAAACCCAATCAATCAATCAATCCAGAACTTGGGTGGCGTGTTGTTATAGATGCAATGCAGAGGACCCTGTAATGTCGCTGCTGTTGGTGTCTTCAATACAGAGATATCTGCTGTTGCCGTTATTTGGGTTGCTTCCTTGGTAAAATACAACCAAATTTTCCCCTTCTGCTTCACCGGTTTGATTCTTCTAATCCACTCAATCGATCAATTTGAAACTTTCAGACCTTGTCCTTCTTGATATAATGAAGGGATTCCCGCAATATCGTTGCCCTTGGTGTGTTCAGTATGGAGATATTAATATTCACCAGTTTTTTTTTTCCTTGTTTCCCTTCAAAATGAACCTCATGTGTCCAATGCTTTGCCGGTTTGATACTTCCAATCAACTCAATTAATCAATCTGAAACTTGCAGGCCTTGTCCTTCTTGATATAATGAAGAAATCCCTGCAATATTGTTGCTCTGGGTGCCTTCAGTATGGAGATATCTGCTGTCACCGTTATTTGGAGGGGCTTGTTTTTCTGTGTTGAAAAAAACTGATTTGGAGCTTCTGCTTGGCCCTCCTATTCCTTCTAACGCACAACAGATCCCTTTGAAACTTGCAGGCTTTATTCATCTTTGTGTGAACAAGGCACTTGTGAGCTGCCAACATTTACCTGGGCTTGGTTATGGAGATATCCTCGGGGTGATAGGTCCCTATCCATGGTAATGAAAATGGGAGATTTTGGAGTTTTTTTTTTACCTGGTGAGAGACCCACTGCTAGAATGGTCAGGTAGGCAGAGAAGAATCAGCATATAGGGTATCTATGGGTAGCTAAGTATTAAATTCCTTTCGTGACCAGAAGTACCAAAGCTACCAGATGGTAGATATCCTATTCGTACGAATCAATGAGTCCCGTATCAACCAAAGTAATCGATTCCCACGGCATATCGATTCCCACGGTGCATCGATTCCCATCACGCATCAACAGTGAGCAATCCCTGTTTTACAGTATTGCCATCGTTCTTTGGTGAGCAAACTCTGATTTCATAAAATATCACACGAGCTACGGGAGCAATTCCTGACCTTAATGATAAACAATTCATGGAGTCTTCCTAACGGAACAAGAGAAGAAAACGGTTGGCGTGTGATTCTCACACAGTATATATACATGCATACAGATATACATGGTCAACGACCAATACATGTACGGAAATAATCAGCGAGTAATCTCATCACTACGCAACAGCAGTTGCAACGTATTCATCTCAATAAAAGAGATATCTTGCATTTTGACAAGATTTCACTTTATCTCATACTTTTAACATTCAACTGATTTATATCCCAAAATTCACACTAGTTGCTACCAACTACTTGTAATCTACATACTAAGGTCTGTCTCGCTGCAATCTGAACAAGTCACAGCAAGAAGAGATCTGGCGTTTTCATAGTCTTGCCTGTAGTCCAATTATCCGTTGCCGAAAGTATCCAACCACAATTGTCACGCGTAGAGTACAATCGTTCGTCTACTAACACACTAACGCAGCGTTGCTGTTCTTCAGAAGCCTTTGAATCAGACTCTCAATGGATCGGATTCAGAAGGAAAATAATAGATTAACAGTCGCAAGCTCTAAAGAGGCTTGCACACAAAAAGGAACAGGAACGGAATTGAATACAATCCCTACGCTGGCATATGCCAATCACACATCGTACACGAAGCAGTTCTCATTCTCAGTCACCGCGCAGTTCCTTCGAAGGATTGGAAACGTCACAAATGCCGAACATACCGGTAATGCCCGCCAATGCATTTGTGGGCAAGAATGACACAGGTGATGTCAAAGTTATTACTGCCAACCATTTTCCCAGTTTTGATACTAATATGAAAACGGTACTCGTATCCCTACTCTGCGTAACAAGTGAGGCAAATAACAAGTTGTGTTTAGCTCTCAAGGAAGGCGGATTATGCAAATGGAATGCATTTCTCGACGCACTTATCGAACCGGATGTTGCACGCGAACTTACCTATACTGAGGGAGGACTACCAACGCATATCCCGCGATCCGTCCAAAGGATCATATAGGCACTTGCGGAGTTTGCTCTCAAACTACAAGAAGACGAGAAAGAATGGAAAGATGTAAAATCATATGCGTATAAGGAATTCCAACCATTCCGCATGGAGCGTGCCCTACGTATGCAGACCGAAGGTGCTCTGAACCCTCCACCTCCTCCGCCAGGGAGTAATAAGAAGTCACCTCAGCAGGTAAAGTACGAATCTTGGTGCCGGAAAGCGCGGGATGAAAGCTCTTTACGCCCCTCACGAATGACTCAAGATTCGAACATTGGCTCGTGGGTTTCAAGGCTAAACTCGAGGCATACGATATTGACACAGAAACATTTCTTGATGAAACATGGCCTCCAGCTGCGCTTCTAGGTTATACACGTGATCTTTTCGTCAAACAGTGTGCCTTCTTCTGGGTACTACTGTTGGAAGTCTTCAAAAGCGATCTCTCCGCATCGTGTGTACACAGCCATTCTACCACTCGTAATGGACGTCAAGCATACTTTGATTTCGTAAACCTTCACAGCGAATCAAAAGCCAAGGTATGTGACAATTCGACTCAACTACAAGCATTGCTAAAGTTGAATCTCAGCAATTGGAAAGAATCCAAAGTGAAATTCATCACACATTGGTTTGATGAATTAAATCACCTCAACAAGCTCCGTCCTCCCAACAAGCCCCTTGAGTACCATACTGCAAAATCAGCATTATGTCAGGCATGCTATTCCAGCTTTCAGCTAAGTGAACAGTTTGCCAAAGTCAAGGATCCAGGTGGGACGAACAGCACCGTGACAGATGCAGTCGCTGAAGCAGCTGCTATTCACAAACTTAAAATCACGCTTCTACTCAAAGCTACTCGACTCGATTTTCAGTCCGCGATGGCGGCTCCTCGGTCAACTGTACGTGCACACGTTCATGACTTCTCATCTGAACAAAGCCAAAACCATGACGACTATGCTCTCCCTATCGAATTTGAAGGAGACTATCAAGACTATGCGGTATTTAAGGCTGGACGTACCCCTGACCCTACCACGCGCCTGCTCACAAACATATGGAAGGCCCTGTCACGTCAGGACATGAAGAGTTGGCTAAGTTTTTCTCCGGAAGGCAAGAAAATCGTGGTCGCATCGTTACGACACGACTTACTCTCCAAAGATCAACCTGACCCCAACAATGTCAAGCCCATCACCCAAAAGGCATATCAACATGGACACTCTGTATCATTCCAAGAGGATGATACTTCGAACAAGGACGAACATGCCATTTCCGCAACAGACCTACATCCTGCTGTAGAAAATGATCGTAGAGGCGTTTTCCATGCATCATTAGGTGTATACAAATCAACAACCTCTTCATCCAAGGACCAACGACCTATCAAGTCTTCCGTGTCACCCGCGCATCCCGCTCGATTCCTCTCGGAAAACCCTGACATTTGGTACAAAAAGGTCGGTGACACCCAAGTACCTGTAGGAACATCCTCCTATTCCGCCAATTTTCACCAGTGGTATAATCCTGACGATGATCTGACTTTTCCTAACGATAGTCCAGTAACGTTGTATACGTACCGCATACACAAAACCACGGTTACTAGTCCTGGTTTTGCCATGGTCGATCGCGGTGCAAATGGTTGCATCATCGGCAATGATGCATGCCTCATCTCCAAGGATATCCCACCACGATATGTCAATGTCACCGGCATTAACAATCACCAGGTCCAAAATATTTCAATTGCTACATGCGGAGCTTATTCCATATCGAACAGAGGCCCCGTCATCCTCATTTTCAATGAATGTGCATATACAGGCCGACACCCTTCTATATTGTCCTCCGGCCAGATGGAAGCATATTTTTCCACTGTCGATGACACATCCATCAAAGCGGGCGGTGGACAGGTAATCACCACTACCGATGGATATGCATTCCCTCTTAGCATACGACACGGTTTACCATATCTTGCGATGCGAAAGTACACGACTGTTGAGTTTGACACGCTCCCACATGTTATCATGACATCCGATAAACATTGGGACCCATCTGTTCTTGATACTACGATCAGTGCAAAAGATGAACAATTTCTCCAGAAATATCCTCCTCAGCCGCAGCAGCTCCCATATTCCGATTACGACGAATACGGAAATCCACGTTGCCTCGAAGGATTGGATATCTCTGTATCCCCCGGCTCTTCCACGGTCACGTCTCTCAGTTCATATTCCAGTCAATCCACTCGGTCTCCCTTCCTTCCCATTGATGATCATAGGACCAACAATCGCTCATTTTGGCTTACGTCCACCGACTACATTCACCAGGAACGCCTTGCATGCTGCACCTTACCTGATGCCTCTGGGACAGTCACTGCATTTCCGACGGATTGTACTGCCAGTGATACTACACGTATTGCAGCTACACCCCGTGAGAGATACCCCAACAAACATGACTACTTATCCCTGAAACCTTTCTTTTGTTGGGTTTCCACAGATCGCATCAAGGCCACGTTTGAAAACTCAACCCAATATGGTTCATTAGCGGTTAGCCCTGATGGAAACATTTTCAAACGTTTCCATTCCCCTCAACCGGCCATGAACGTGCGACCATTCAACAATGACGTTATGTCCGATGCTGTCTATTCAGATATCCTAGCAATTGATGGTGGCTCCAAGATTGCTCAGATGTTCTTCGGCCGAAAGTCACATATTATACACATTGAAGAAATGCGTACCACCGGCGATTTTCTATCTTGTTTCCAGAACTTTGTTCGAAAATGGGGTAGGCCCATTCGCCTCCTTTGCGACCACGGTAACTACCAATCTAGTAAGAAGGTAGTCGATTATCTCAAAATGCTATGGATTGGACTCTGGCAAAGTGAACCTTATCACCAACATCAAAATCAATTCGAACGTCGATATCAAACATTCAAACGCATTGTCACTCACGTCATGGATCGCACAGGCACACCACCACACCTATGGCTACTGTTCATGACATACGTTGCTGGTCTCCTCAACATTATCTCTGACCCTACGCTGTCAGACAAACAACCGGTCTTCATTGCTACCGGTACACTTGGCGACATCAGCGCATACACCAGTTTCTTCTGGTTTGAACCTGTTTACTTCAAGACCAATGACTCCCCTTTCGGTACCCAGTCTACCGAACGTCTAGGTCACTTCGTCGGCATCGCCGAACATGTTGGCAATGGACTCTGCTTCCGAATCTGGGATCCCGTTACCAACAAGTTACTTGACCGGTCCGGTGTCCGCTCTGCTCTTACGCCTGAGTCCCGCAACAAACGCGCGGGCCTATTCACTGATGATGGTTTCATCAAATGGCGTAACGCCAAGGATTCCTTGCCCCGTTTATACGCCACTGGCGACGCTCCAGCATTCAAACATGGGGAGCATACCACTCAGAATAACCTCATTGACGAGTCTACAAAACAGGGCAACTCAGTTCCCCCTAGCGTTTCACCCGCTGATTCTGACACTGCCAATGACACCATCCCCTCTGTACCCAACGAACAACCAGATACGACGCCTCCCGCATCTGGCACTCAACCTATTCTTCAACCACCCGCCCACCCCTCGTTACCGAGCTTTCTTTATAAGAAGGTCGATGACAGCCCGAGCTGGTCACCTTCTCCACTCCCTAACAACTATGGGGAGAGTTTTGATGGTCCTCCTACGACACACATCTTCAGCAAGACCTCCGATGGCGTTCTCTTTACTGAAGATGATTTTGATCCACCGGAATTAGCCTACTTTGATGTTAGTGACATCACAACTCCACACACCAACCCCGCTACTCCTTCAGTAGACCCATCACAGGTAGTTGTTACCGACGAAGAAGGCAACGCACAATTTGACGATGATGGTAAACCAATTACCATTCCTACGATCCCGATTGCCGATCTACAAGGACGATCCTTCCTTGTAACCAACCCCGATGGCACTCGGAAGCGTCTTACCATCGTCGATGTAGAAGACAGTCTTGAACGCAACAAAGACTTCATCAAGTTCAAGTGCAAACACTCTGATGACGAACTTAATGATATCATTGCATACAATGATGTCATGAATTACATCCATCGTGATTCAACCCAAGAAGACGGCAAACTTTGGTCATTCCGCCGCATCCTAGGACACCAAGGTCCGCTGGATAACAAGCATCCCCAATACAAAGGTTCCAAGTATAATCTTTGGATTGAATGGGAAAATATGGAACGAACATATGAACCTCTGGCCAACATTGCGGCTGATGACCCTGTCACCGTTGCGATATATGGGAAAGACAACAACTTGCTTGACCTCCCGGGTTGGAAACGCCTCAAGCGAATCACCAACCTAGCACGACGAACCAAGAAACTTGACCGACTCGTGCACCAAGCCAAACTTCGTTCTTTCCGTACAACTCCACAGTACCAATATGGGTTCAAAGTACCTTGTAACCACGAAGAAGCCCTCCGATTTGATCAAGCCAACGGAAACACCAAATGGGAAGATGCCACCACTCTTGAAATGGCACAACTCAATGAATACAATACATTCATTGATAAAGGCGTGTACAAGACAAGCTCCATTCCCCCCGGGTTCCAACAGATCAAGGTACACATGATATATGCTGTCAAGCACGACGGTAGACACAAGGCTCGTCTCGTTGCTAACAGTAATCTCACTGAGGCCCCTATCCACAGTGTTTACGCAGGTGTTGTATCTCTCCGCGGCCTACGTATGTGCCTATTCCTAGCTGAACTGAACAACCTGGAAGCATGGGGTACCGACATAGGTAATGCCTACCTAGAAGCAGTCACCTGCGAGAAAGTATGCATCAAGGCAGGTCCCGAATTCAGATTGCTGGAAGGCCACCTATTGATCATTTACAAAGCCCTATATGGCCTCAGATCTTCGGGCAAGTGTTTTGGAGACTTACTCGCGGCTTGTCTCATCGAACTCGGCTTCGAAAGATCCCGAGCAGAACCAGAAATATTCCTCAAGCCTGGAACGAACAAGCATGGTGAACGTGTATATGAACTTATATGCACATATGCCAATGACCTATGTCTCTGCATGGCAGATCCCAATTCCTTCTTGAAGATATTACAGTCATCACCATATAACTTCAAACTGAAGGGATCCGGACCTATGAACTTTCACCTAGGTTGCGGATTTGAGCGCGACGCGCATGGTGTTCTCTGCATGAATCCCATAAAGTTCATCGAAAAGATGGAAGCGTCTTACGAACAAATGTTCGGATGCAAACCTAGTACTAGGTTTCAATCACCCATTGCAGAGAACGATCATCCCGAATTGGACTCCTCAGCCTTTCTCGAAGAAACTGGTATACAGAAATACCAAAGTATGATCGGTTCACTCCAATGGATCATCGCTATTGGCCGTTTCGATGTACAAACAGCCATGATGATGCTCTCGAGTTATAGAGCTCAACCACGAGATGGGCATCTCGAACGTGCCAAACGTATCTATGGATATATCTCCAAGTTTAGACATTTTAAAATCAGATTCCGCGTGGAACCCCCAGATTTTATATTGACTAAACCTGACACCATCGACTGGTCCAACACCGTCTATGGGGAGCATTCTGAAGAGCTACCCGACGACGCTCCTGCACCACTTGGGAAGACAGTAGTGTTGACACATTTCTATGATGCCAACCTCATGCATGATATTCTTAGTGGTAAGGCTGTAACCGGCATTCTTCAATTCGCAAACAAGACTCCCATGATGTGGTTCTCAAAGAAACAGTCTACTACGGAAACAGCCACCTTTGGAGCTGAATTCGTTGCAGGAAGAACTTGCATCGAACAGATTGTCGATCTACGCCACTCATTCCGATACCTCGGAACACGAGTCCATGATATCTCCTACTCTTGGGGTGACAATGAAAAGATGATCCAAACGTCGATCTTCCCTTACGTAAGGTTGCATAAGCGTCACAACATTCTATCGTTTCACTACGTACGGACGTAAGGTTGCATAAGCGTCACAACATTCTATCGTTTCACTACGTACGGAACATGATAGCGAGAGGTTTTATTTTGATGATGCACATCCCAGGTAAGGATAACTGTGCAGATATTCTCACCAAGCATTGGGGACACTCAGTTGTGTATCCACTGCTCAAGCCCATCTTCCACTTTTGTGGGAATACCAGTGACCTTCTCCAAGACGATGGAAGCATCATGTAGAGCGTGATGACCTTTCACAAGGAGACATGGGGAGTATTAAATTCCTTTCGTGACCAGAAGTACCAAAGCTACCAGATGGTAGATATCCTATTTGTACGAATCAATGAGTCCCGTATCAACCAAAGTAATCAATTCCCACGGCATATCGATTCCCACAGTGCATCGATTCCCATCACGCATCAACGGTGAGCAATCCCTGTTTTACAGTATTGCCATCGTTCTTTGGTGAGCAAACTCTGATTTCATAAAATATCACATGAGCTACGGGAGCAATTCCTGACCTTAATGATAAACAATTCATGGAGTCTTCCTAACGGAACAAGAGAAGAAAACGGTTGGCGTGTGATTCTCACACAGTATATATACATGCATACAGATATATATGGTCAACGACCAATACATGTACGGAAATAATCAGCGAGTAATCTCATCACTACGCAACAGCAGTTGCAACGTATTCATCTCAAAAAAAGAGATATCTTGCATTTTGACAAGATTTCACTTTATCTCATACTTTTAACATTCAACTGATTTATATCCCAAAATTCACACTAGTTGCTACCAACTACTTGTAATCTACATACTAAGGTCTGTCTCGCTGCAATCTGAACAAGTCACAGCAAGAAGAGATCTGGCGTTTCCATAGTCTTGCCTGTAGTCCGATTATCCGTTGCCGAAAGTATCCAACCACAATTGTCACGCGTAGAGTACAATCGTTTGTCTACTAACACACTAACGCAGCGTTGCTGTTCTTCAGAAGCCTTTGAATCAGACTCTCAACGGATCGGATTCAGAAGGAAAATAATACTAAGAGCCCTGCCTATTTGGGCATGAGGTATCCTTTAGTGTTCAAGCTGTATCAAGGCAGTTAGCAAGCATAGACCAAGTAGTTAGGGTTTTGCTGTAGCAGCAAAATGAGTAGGGCTCATAACCTGTCAAAAAATGTGTTGAAATCAACACCTAAACTCTTACTTGTAACCATTAGGACTATTACAACAGTTAGAGTTTCTACATAAATTTCAATACATTTTATTTGATAGGTTATGAGCCAACTCAAATCCGAAGAAAGCAAACAACCTAACTACTTAGTCTATGCTTGCTAACTACCTTGATACAGCTTGAACACTAAAGTATACCCTGACGCCCGAATTGGCAAGGTTCTTAGCTATCCATAGATACCCTGTAAGCTTCTTGTTCTCTGCCTGCCTGACCTTTTCTAGCAGTGGGTTTCTCACAGAGAAAAAAAACTCCAAAATTTTCCATTTTCATTACCATCGATAGGGACCTGTCACCCCTAGGATATCTCTGTAACCAAGCCCAGGTAAATGTTGGCAGCCCACAATTACCTTGTGCACACCTAAGATCAATAAGGCCTGCAAGTTTCAAAGGGATCTGTCCTGTGTGTTAGAAGAAACAAACCAGCAAAAGTAGAAGACCAAAATTGCCATTTTCGCGGCAAAAAGCGCCCCCTCCCCCCTCCAAATAATGGCGACAGCAGATATCTCCATACTGAAGGCACCAAGAGCAACGATATTGCAGGATCTCCTTTATTATATCAAGAAAGAAAAGGCCTGCAAGTTTCGGATTGATTGATTGACTTGATTGGAAGTATATAACCGCCAAAGTATTGGACACACGAGGTCCATTTTGAAGGGAAGCAAGAAGAAAAAATGGCAAATATTAATATCTGCGTACTGAAAGGCACCAAGGGCAACAATATTGCAGAGATCCCTTCATTATATCAATAAAGACAAGGCTTGCAAGTTTTGGATCAATCAATTGAGCGGATTAGAAGAATCAAACTGCCAAAGCAGAGGGGCAAAATTTGGTTGTACATCAAGGAAACACCCAAAATAACAGTGACATCAGATATCTCTGGACCGACGGCATCAAGGGCAACAATATTGTAGGGAGCTCTTTATTACATCTATAAGGAGACGCCGTCCAAATTTTGGAGAATCGAACCGGTGAAGCAGAGGGTTAAAATTCCATTGTATTTCAAGGAAACACCCAAAATAACAACAACAGCAGATATCTCCATACCGAGGTCACTGCTGTCAATAATATTGCAGTGACCCCTTCATCACATATAGAAGGAGACGCTGTTGAAGTTTTGGATTGATTAATTGAGTGGATTAGAAGAAACAAACTAAACATGAACGGACCAAATGATGCTGCTGAAAAGCAAGGAGGAATTTCACCAACAGCAGCGTCACTTCATTTTATGGCAAATGGATTGGCCCTCCCTAGTAGATGCCCAATAACAGCTGGGGCCGCGCAGGTGATTGCAATTGCTCTGAAGAATAGTAATGGTTATCTTACAGCAATAGATGCCATGAAACTTGTGGCGTTTCCAGCAGATGATTGTAACAACAAGTTCTTACAGAGAAGAGTACTTCACCGGAAGAACAAGATGCTTGCTGAAGCAATTCCATCCACTGTGGAGTTGAACCAGGATAGTCCTACCACATCAATATCTCCTCTTACACCGACTCCAGTTGATATCATTGCTGATTGGGTAGCAAGATAGTCTTTTCTTACCCTGACTCCAGAGGATATCATTTCTGCTTTGGCAGCAATGCAGCAGCAGAGGGAGGATTGCAGTGACGAGGCAACTAGTACTACTACCAACATCGTCGCTATCAACGCCACTAGCAAGAGCGCCCCGTAGTATCACACCTAGCAATGCAACTAGCAATGCAGCTAGCGATGTGGCTAGCAATGCGCATAGGAGCAATTGCAATGGCAACAGCTCCAAAAGATGCTCTCTTGCAGTTGCAAGGAAGCCACTTACTAACAAGAAAAAGAAAAAAAATGGAATGCCACCCAAATTAACTATCTGGATGCCGCCAGAGAGGAGCAGAAGGAATGGTATCTATAGGGTGTTGCAGTTGGAATCAAGATGTATAGAAACCACCAGTCAGGCGCATGTGCTGTTCACACAGGACATAGCCAACTAGTATGTTACTAGGTTGCATGGCACGAATGTTACCATTGGAACTATCCATTACCATATCTGGAGGCAGAACACACTTCAGCATGACCTCATTGAACCTAGTTCTGGTAGACCATCAAAACTACCCCCTATGGTTGAAGATGAACTTTTTACAGCCATGGAGACACACTCCAATCTTATGCCATTGGAAATGAAGGAGAAGCCCAATTGACAGGATCAGATCCAGCAACTGGAGTCATGCTTGAAAGACTCCCCCTCTACCTTGAAAGATTATGTCTCACTCTACCACAGGCTTAGTGCCAATTATGCGGTTGAGGTGGAGATCAGCGCCAAAAATTCACAGTTGGAAGAGCGGCAAGGATTTTGGACCACTTCTAATCATATTAACACTTGATTTGAAAGTCTGAGAGACATTTTTGTTCACTTTGGATTTGCACACTTGACAACAGAGGAGGAGATTCAAACGGTCATGAGGGAGAACTTGTATTTTTCACTAGGCAGCTGAACAACATTTTGAACATTGACAAGACTGCTCTTACACTGGATGGAGCCTCTACCAATGCTGGGGGTTGTCCAGTCACAGAGTATGGGCCGTCAAAGTAAAAGTCTACCATGGGTTTGCACTCACGCCCAGAAGAGCAGTTGGAGATGTACTGCGGTTGCCAGAAGTACTGCAGCTGGAGATCCTATTCCATTACACTTCCAGCTGAAGAGCAATGCCACTGAAGAAAACAAACAAATCTCAAAGTCCTTTCACTGATGAACTATACAAGTCTGGTACCTGTAACGGTGTTTGGAGTATTCCTGGCACTACAGTGGAATCGCCTACTCAAATGCCATATACTGTGGATTGTAATCCAGCAGCCAGCATGGACAGTGTTGAATTTTGTAAATACTTTGAGACAAGTATCATTCAACTGTTCCCAGATGCACAACCTGTTAAGGAAAAGTATGTCTGTTTCAAAGTTGATCCAGGACCAGGGCAATCGGATCCTGGATTACATCAACTAATGAGCACAAAGGGATTTCTTTTAATTGCTGGCATTCCAAATACCGCACATGTAACGCAAGTGACGGATGTGAGCTTCAATCCATTCAAAATAGCCTTCTGTTCAAACAAGAAGAAGAAACTTCATGCATACCGGTGCTCAAACAAGCAGACCGTCAAGACGAGTCGTATTCTAGCACTAGTTTTTGGCTGCAAAGAAAGTGCAAGTCTACAACTATGATTAGAGTTTGAGGAGGGGTTTGCACCAGCAGTCAACAGAGTGTGTCGGGCAAAAATAGGCATTGCTCCATTTACAAAGAAATGCTTACTAGGTGACAGAAATGTTGCACATGAATTGATGACACTAGCAGATGGAACGATTGATGTTGATGCGGATCCTAAAACTGTTGCTTTGCCAGAGCTTGAACACAGGAATTGAATTGCTGTTGAGACATTAGTAGACCACTGATTAAATGATGGGGTCTACGCCAAAAAACGCTCCACACATTTCCTTGAAAAGTACACTCACCAAAACACAACCAAACACAAGATCCTATCAAGATGCATTACAGGAAAGCAGCAAAGCTGAGCCAAGATACATGGTACTATGAGGTAATGCATACAATTGCAAGGATCAGCACATTGTTTATGAGAGGGTGCAGCGTGAAGGCAAAATCAATGCAATGAAAGAAACAAGAACCCAAGCCTTCTTGGCTTACACCAAAAATAAAGAAACAGCCGAGCCAAAAATGGAGCAGTACAATGGTAACTTTATGGAACTCATGGCATTCTAGTTGAGGAAGGTCTTTGAATTGAAGCTCCAGGAGAAGAGCACAAAGCTAAACAAGGATGGCATGGTGGGGGCTCTAATGGAGGCCAAGGATGACCCCCCAGTTGGTGTATTGGAATGGACTGCAGTGAATGAAGCCAAATTGAGAACACTGATTGAAGAGGATATCCAAATAAAGCATACAGAGCTAGGAAAAGCAATGGAAAAAGATCTGACCAACTTGGTGAACATGGCAAAAACCATTACTGAGGACAGAATGGAAATTGCTCGTAGATATCTTTCTGCAATCGATTGTGAAAAACTACAAGTGACGAGTAATACCTGCTGGCACTGTGAGAGCTATTTGTACGGTTGGCGCGCTTGCTCTTGTTGCTCTTGCTCTTGCTCTTCTTGTTGCTCTTGCACTTGCTGAGGGCAATAACTTGCGTTTTGCTTTGATGCTCGTGTTTTGCTTTGACGAGGTTGCGCTGCCACCGTACTGTGCTTGGTACAGTGCAATTCAATGAGTTTAATGGTTTATTTGTTATTAGTCCCTTGCTAGTAGTTGCTGTTAAAGTAGTTTTAGATTGGTTGTTGCAGTTAGATGGATTAGCAAGCAAAAAAGTGAGGAAAAATTGTCTCATAGATTCGTCCGAATTGATTCGAAATCCGGGTCCTTAAGAGGGAGAGTGACAGGTCACCATTTTGGTGTTAATTCTGGTGGTTTGCGGCACATAAAATGGACCAGCTCCTACGGTGTCATGCCGATTTTAGCCAATAAACTCTTACCGTAGAAGCTACCGTAACTTACGGTGGAAGTGTTTTTTTGAACATTTGTGATTTGTGACTTGTAAAAAGCCTTTTCTAGTCTTTAGAGTGGACAGAAGGTCGAGAGATGTTTAATTATGACCCCTGGATGTTGAACCAATCCTTTGAGTTGACAGACAGATGGACGGTAATTCCGATGTGAAAAGAAGAACGCTGTGTCAAACGCGAATAGATGATGACAGAACAAAGGATACCTTTTACTTTCGTCGTCCTCATGAACTTCCTTCGTTCTCCTTTCTCATTCAATTCCACAAGTTGTCCTCATAAAATTCTTTCTTCTACTTATTTTCTTCGATAGAACTAACGATATCTACAATGAAAGTCATCGCAACTCTTTTCGCTTTCTTGGCCGTTGCCAGTGCCTTCGCTCCTACCTCCAATGGCAGAGCCAACACCCAGCTTTCTGCGTCCTTGTTTGACAAGGTGAGTTCGAGCGCTCCATTCAATACAACGAGGAGACCAATGCGAACGGCATAATACACCGACATCCACCGTAAAAGATGATTGAGATTTTCCTGACTTTCTCTGCTTCGTCTCTCCTTCTGCAACCCGCCCTTGTTATTAGATTTTCGATATGGACCTTTTCTCTCCCAATGCTGACCAAAATGACTATGGTCAATACAAGAAGAAGGGGGTGAGTTCATGTGATTTTTGTGTCTAAAATTTAAAGCATATCACTTGAATTGTCATCAGCCCATATTGTTTTACTGACTCTTTGTTCATGGTGACTATCCATTACATCATATACTACACAGCTCAAGGTTGGAGATCTCTCGAGCAAGTCTTACGTCCCCGATGGTATGACCAAGAAAGAATATGAAAAAATTCGTGTCGCTGAGCAAAAGAAGAAAGAGGCCAACTATGCGAAAAACGTCAAGAAAGCTGGTGTCTTTGAGGACTACACCGCGTTCTACACGAAGCGTGGAACCGATACCAAGCAAGGCTGGTACAAGGACCCCAACCGTGGACACCGTATGGCTAAGACCAAGTACAGTTTTGATACCGAAAAAGACGGAAAGAAGTACGACGGTGGCTCCTCTTAAATGAAATCGAAGTACGATTGTATTTTAGCACAAAGCCAAGGGTGGTTCATTGATTCATTCAGAAACAGATTTCGAACAAACTACGGAACTAAGTTGTACTGCGATACGTCTAAGTTTGTTGTACTTTGACATTGCTACACGTAGCTACGGTAGTGTCGCAATAGTATAATTTTGTAGAAGCCTGGTTTTCCCTTGTTCTTATCTTCTTTAGCATACATGCCACGCAAAAGCTTCTTAGGAAAGTTAAATGTTTCGAAAATAATGCTATTGCTACGGAATGCATCCCCCAACAATGAGACCACTTTTTGAGTCAGCATCGAAAAGCAATCAAATTTCCATACAATCAAAACTGAATTTCCATGAACATGCCCCCTACTTGTGCTAAACAAAAATTAACACTGAATTTCAACTTTCGTTAAAATTGAATTGAATTTCAGCTAATCCAAACTGAATTAAAAAAATTGCACTTCAAGGGACGCGCACCGGTCGTAATCTGAAAGGTGAGAAAAGATTCCAATAGTACCGGTTTGAGTATCTGCATAATAAATAATACGGAGTAATGGAGAAGGTTCAGTCTTACCGGTAGTATGAGTACTCGTATCTGCATCATTAAAAATGGAGAAGGTTTAGTTGTAAATCTAATCCACGAGTCGCACAGAAAAAATTACTTAATCAGAACCTAATTGAGAGCCAGAAGAAAGTACAAAACTGAAATTGTTTTATCCGGAAAGTTAAACGCTGTTATTCACCCATTCATGCAAATTATGATTATCCGTTTATACGAAGTATTCACCGTCAAGGTTCTTGGCGTATCCAACTCCAGGTTGTCCATAGATGATTCGTGTGCTAATGACTCCGTCCACCATTGTAATCTGTTCTTGAACATTCTTGAAGCAGACGACAGTGTTTCCCTTGGTGTCAATGTCACATACATTGTATGCAATATCACCCCGCGAATGATTGATTTGTTGCACAATGTTGAGTCCCTCGCTGGAAATAGCCTCGGTAATGGCGGCCAACGCTCCGGGAACGTTCTTGTTCACAACCGTGAAACGCACTGTCTCCTCTGGTCTGTCGTCCAATTGTGTATCGGGGAAGTTAACACTGTTTACGATGGTACCATTCTCCAAGTAATTTCGGATGGTGTCGGCGGCCATGGAGGCAGCGGCATCTTCGGCCTCTTCGGTAGAGGCACCCAAGTGCGGCAAAACGATGCAGTTCTTGTGATCCCAAAGCAAGTCCTCAGGGAAATCCGTTACGTATTTTCCGTCGCCACTGTCCAAAAATTCCTTCATGGCATCCGAGTCGACAAGTTCACCACGAGCAAAGTTCAAAAGAACGGCGTTGGGACTAAAGTGTTCGACGACATCCTTTCCGATAATTCCGTGGGTTCCATTTTCTCCCTTGACGTAAGGAATGTTGATTGAGATGTAATCGGCACCCGAAACTGCAGCCGTGATGGAATCGACGAGGTTCATGTCACGGGGCAATCTCATGGCGGACTGAACACTGAGACCGGGATCATAACCCTTTACCTTCATTCCCAAAGCCTCGGCATCACGGGCAGTCATAGCTCCAATGTGTCCCAGTCCGATGACGGCAAGAGTCTTTCCCTTGATTTCTTGTCCGCCAAACATGGCCTTGTCCTTTTCGACTCGTTCTCGGGCCAATCCCTGCGCTCCAAGGTCTTTCATGTGGTTGATTCCGTCAACAATTCTTCGGGATGCCAACAACATACCGCACAAGACCAATTCCTTGACAGCATTTGCGTTAGCACCGGGAGTGTTGAAGACGGGAATACCCAATTCCGTCATGCGAGGGACAGGGATGTTGTTGGTACCGGCACCGCATCTATTTCGACGACAACGACCGCAAAAAATAAATTCGAGGTTATGGATTTCGTCATAAATAATATCCTTTATTTGTCCAATTTATACGTGTTGAATATTCCTGACGCCATCGTGACTTACCTCGCAATAGCTCGTACGGTTTTAGGAACATCTTCCTCTTGAAGCTTGTGGGATCGCAACAAGACAGCATGGGCGTTGGCGGCATCTCCGGATCGTACGTCGTATTGGTCCTTGTGGAAACGTGCCAAACCAACCGGAGAGATCTTGTTGAAAGTCTTGATTTGGTATTTTCCCTGCTCGTAATTGTCGATGTCACCGTATGTCTTCCACGACCCTCGCCCGTGCTCGAATTCAACGACGGTGGACATTCCTCGGGCAGCTCCGCGGCTGAACATGAATTTGTTCGCGACGGAGGTGCTGTTTCGGACGAGCTTGTCCATGGCAAATCGGGAGGCAATCATGATGCTGTTTGGTGTTTTTATCCGTCGTGTCCGATTCTTTCAATAAGATTAAAAGATAGGTTCTACTCTCTCTCTCTCTATCGTTGGGATATTCAATATGTTGTCGAAGTGTTAATGATGCGAAGAGGGTCAGTGAGGTCCGAACGAAGCGAATTGTTTTCGTTGCAATTTCGACCATAGATATTGAATATGTGCTCGTAAAGCGTGGCTCAAACGTGCGAGTCTTAGAGTGAACATGGACCACAGATTCTCACGAAGAAAGGTGAAATGACGGGCTTCCGGCACATCAAAAATCCGTCAGTACACGATTGACTTTGGCCTAATCTTACATTACAGTATTCGACCTCGCATTCCGGTTCCTACCGGTACCGGTATTTCGCACGTTCTGCGCGTTCCAATTCTTCGACGATTCATCGAATAGCTCGAATACATCATCATACCGGAAAGGTAGATCCCGGATCCTCTGGAGACCGCACAACAAAAACCTCTTTCTCTTTGTCTTTACATACGGCACTTCCTGCCTGATATCAACAGCCGACAAAATAGCATCGAACAACTCTATCTAGGAATCGAAAGTGTAAACAAGAGAAGCTCAAAATGACCGTGTTTGCAATTGCTTCCCGCACCTACTCGCGACGATCGCTATCGTCGTTTTTGGCCGCCGCTTCATCGTCGTCGTCGCCGTCGCCGTCGTCGTTTGGCTCTAGATTCTATACGGGATCCTCGGATCAGGTCGACCACTTCATTTCTGGGTGGAACACGGACGAAGTGGACAGGTTCAAAGACACCAACAAATACTGCACACAAACCTTCAACAAGATTTCTGAAATTGGCCTTTCCGTGTTTACGAAGGACTTGTACGATGTCCTTCCAAACGAGGCTGCCGAAGGTCGACCGGCACATGCTTTGATGTTGCGGTCTCACAAATTGAAGGAGGAGGAAGTTCTCCCATCGGTCAGAGCGATTGCTCGGTAAGTGACGAATTTTATCTCTGTTGGTGGCGACTTTTTTCCTGGTCACGGATCGATTCTAAATATTAATTATTCCACGTGTCTTGTCCTCGTCAAAACATGGAACGGGACGTAATGCGTCAATGCATTGAACAATCTACAATTGACTCGGTTTGTTCGATGGTGTTTCTTTGGTTTAGATGCGGTGCTGGTACCAACAACATCCCCGTCGCACGTATGACGGAACTTGGAATCCCAGTTTTCAACACACCCGGAGCTAATGCCAATGCCGTGAAGGAACTTGTGCTTTGTGGGCTTCTATTGGGAAGCAGACGCATCATTGATGGAATCAACCACATGAAGCTTCTTGGAACACAAGGCCAACAAAGAGAGAAGGTGGAAAAGGACAAAGCCATGTTTGGTGGCCGGGAAATCAAGGGGAAAACCTTGGCCGTGGTTGGACTTGGACACATCGGAGCATCCACCGCAGCCGATGCCCATGCATTGGGAATGAATTTGGTCGGATACGATCCTGGTTTGTCGGTTAAATCGGCCATGAAACTTCCCGGAAATTTTAAGCTAGCAGATAGCATCACGTCGGCAGTCGCAAACGCGGATTACATTAGGTGAGTGGCTCATGCTGGGTGAAGTCGGTCGATTTGATTGACTCCTTGAGTTGTTGGACGACTACACATAGCCTGTACTGTTCGATCTCTTTTATACTTACTTACTTACTTACTTTCCGCGTTGCTCTTAGTTTGAATATTCCGTACTCAAAAGGAACGCATGGCATCATTGGACAAACCATCCTTCGTCATTGCAAGCCCGACGCCGTAGTTCTCAATTTTGCACGAGGCGAATTGGTCGATTCCGAGGCTATGAAGGAGTTCCTTGACCAAAGTGAAGGAGCCAAGTACATTTCTGATTTCCCCGACGACCTTTTGTGGGATCACCCCGACGCGATTGTGATCCCGCATTTGGGAGCATCAACCGGCGAGGCCGAAGACTGTGCAGCTGCCATGGCTGCCGAGACACTTCGACTGTACCTTGAACATGGTACCATTCGTCATTCTGTCAACTTTCCCGATGCATCGCTCCCCGAAAGGAACGCTGATCACATTAGAATCACGGTTGTGAATGAAAACAAGCCCGGTGTACTAAGCTCTATCACGGAAGTTTTCGCCAAGTACAACCTCAATATTATGCAACAAATCAATCATTCCAAGGATAACATTGCTTACACTGTTTGTGACATTGAAGCCGCTGACGGGGCGGATTTCAAGGAACTTCAAAAGGAGCTGACGATGAGTGATGGTGTGTTAAGTAGCCGTGTACTGTTCGGATTGCCAGGAGCTGGATATTCGAGGAACATCGATGGAGAATACCATGCGTAAGAATGTAGGGCAATCATTGTATACAATAAGATGATATCAGAGAAGATTCTTAGGGCAGTTTAAAATTTAGGTTCTCTCTATTAATAGTTCAGGGGTATTCCTTGTTGCTCTGGTTTCTAATTTGTTCTTCGAAAGCCGAGTTCTTTAACACCCCTTCGATTTCTTTTCGATCTATCGCCTTCGGTCGACTGGGGTCTTTTCTTCGATTTGGAGTCCTTTGGAATGTAGGTAATTTCCTTCGATCCGCCTCTATTCGTAATCTTTACGACGGGTTCTTCCGGTTCTTCCATCTGGATTCGCTTCTGAAGAGGAATATTCATACGTCGGACCTTTTCCTTCATTTGATTCTTGACATCGCCTTCTGCCAAGCCAGCATGAATGGCGGCATTTCGAGAATCTCCATGATCATTCGCTTCGTACATGACGGGTTTCTTTGATTTGGTTGGACGAGATTTTGTTTTTGATTTCTTCTCTTTGCGTCGCAATTGCTTGATCTCGTCATAATTTTCTCCTCGTACTTTGCCTCCTCGAAAACCATCGTCGTCACTATCGCTATCATCATCGAAGTTCTCGTCGTCCATCTCCTGCTCTTCCACATCACTTCCGCCTTCGCTCATATCATTCATTTCATCATCATCGTCGCTATCCATGTCATCATTTTTCTTCCGTGAGATAGCGTTAGCGGCCACCCCACTCGGATTTCGCATCTTAAAGTTTTCGTCTTCTTCATCGATTTCAAAGTCTTTGTTGGAAAACAGACTTCCAAAACGATCGTCGGATAGTATGGATTTGGCACCTTTCCCGGCCTTCGTGTTGGCTTGAGCTTTACTTTGAAGACGCTCGGCAAGATCTGGGTTGACGGCTGTTTCTTTAGCTTTGTTAGATACCTTGGGAGCAATTCTGCTCGCCCGCTTGGCTTCCAAACGTTCCTTGACCTTCTTCTTCCGGTACTCTTCGTATTCAAAGGGATTCGCTACCGCACGAACCTTATTGTACAAATTGATATCCATGAAGAAACCATGCATATAAGCTTTCAGCAAGGGAGTGCCAATCAAGTCCGAAACTCCCAGTTTTTCCAAATCCTCGTGACTGACAAACTTGTAATTCTCGAACACAGTTTCTTGACCATCTTGCACAAACGCATCTCCAGAAGACCCAGACTCTCGTTTCAAGTCTCGTTCTTCAAGTTCTTCGGTGATGTTTTCCAAGAAAGAACACCAAGAAGGCGCCAAACCAACCTTGGGAACGTAGTATGCCTCTAGCTTTGGTTGGTCGGTGGTACACAACAAGAGTCCACTCCTGTTCCCTGTTGGGTCCTTTTCGTCACCTCCCATGATGAAGTTCGAAAATTTTCCACTGCTTTCTATGTTCGCAACGACAGCACCCACACCCTTGTCGTCATTACTACTAAATCTATCAGATGCATACGTAGAATCTCCGGCGGTGTTGTTGTCGACCAAATCTCCCGTGGATTTGTATTTCCAGATCTTGATCAATTTTTCGTCGGAACTCAGGACGCACCCACTGCCGGGATGAAATTTGACGGTGTGGATGGGCAAACCGTGTTTGTGCTCCTTGACGTACAGCGGCTTACTCGATCGGACGTCATAAAGAGCAACCAAACCACCGGCGGTACCCGCAGCCATGTACAACCCCGATGTGTCGTGGGCGATCGAAGTTATGTCGAATGGATTTTGACTGTATGCTGTGCGTGAATAATCATTGTTGTCGTAGAACCCCATCCCTTTTGTAACGGCCTTAACGTCCAATTTCAAAAATGGCATTAGAGAATCCGGCGAACGGTTGTCAAAGAATCGAATAACGCCGTCATCACACCCAACAGTCGCCAAGGGTTGTGCCGGAGAAACAGCAATGCACGAGCATGATGGCTGCGAAGATTTCGAAGAGGATTCCTCAATCGACCATGGTTCGCTGAACCGCCCCTCCTCCAAATTGAGTCGGTATATTTCGGAGCCACTTCCAGCAATCAAAAGCTCACAGGTTGTCGATTCGTAGGCCATACCCCTCCCAAACTTGGGAATTCGTACTTTTTCGTGGTTACCGTAATGTGCCTGGAAGGAAATCGTTCGATCTTCTTGCAGAATTGCCATTTTTCCATAGTCTTCTCCGAGCATGACAATGTCCACGATGTGTGCATCCAAGTATCGCTCAAACTTCATTGTCAAGTCGTGAACATCGTAGCAACGAATCCGAGGTGGATAGGTTCCACCTACAACAATATAACGGCCGTCGCCGTGCGACTGCACAACTTTCGAAGAACTCGCCGGCATCTGAAAGTCTTGAATGAGTTCTATTCTCCTTCTGATCTGTTCGTCTCGCTTGGAAAGATTACGTCGCGCCCGATCTCCAAGCCATTCGGGAAGAACCGGGCCCGAAGACAGGTTGTAGATGGTCACATCATTGCGCTTTTGGACATTCATTTTCGATTCTGTTCCGTCGTCGTTCTCGCTGCTTGCTCGCTCTTTTGTTCTCTTATCGTTCGTTTGGATCCACGATATTGTATCGGCGACTATAGTGGGTGTAGTAGGATCGATAATTATTGTTTCCAAAACGTTGTGCCGTACGGTACGATAGGTACTTGCCTTCCGACATCCGACGTTCGGTACTCGTACCGGTAATACCGGTAGATGATTCTTTTCCGAAAAAAAAACTAATTTGCCGTTCACATGATCAAACACGAAACCCTCGGAAGTGGTGCAGTGGAAAGAAAAAATAACTGGTCAAGACCAGCGCAAAGAAATATCCACGTCTGAACTTTGGTTTGAGATGCATTGTGGACTGTACGTCGCTCCTGTGAACTGTCACGATAAAAAAAATGTGCCGTACGGTGCGCTACGAATACTATTCGCACTCGTAGTAGTGTAGTGTAGATCGGTGGTTAATCACGCTCGTCGCCGAATGAATCAATCCAAATCCAAATTACCGTATTTTTAGTCCAACTGATCGAAAGATAGCAATTTGCATAGAAACCCGGAAGTAAATTTGAAAATGCCGTGAACCTCAACAAGAATTTCCTCATGTCACATTTTGTGGTCCTCGAAAGCGAAAAAGTCATCTGCCGAGGGTTTCTCTTTTTTTATCGACTCTGATCGATGGGCGGCTTCGCAAGCACCGGTACTCTCAATGTGGGCAACAGAACTGTTGGCACCTACACTTGACACCTTCCGTTTCGTATGTTCACCCACGGTGCTCATCGAGAGGATGATCGAAGTCGGAAAAAATAGGAATCGTAGAGCATTGAGTACAATAATATAGACAGACTTATCGGGAGTAACAACAAATCTAATTCGTACTGATTATACTATACTAGCTTTGCGCATCTCAACCAGAAGTGTCCCGTGCGAATGTGACTCCCCACGGTAGGGGTCAATAGGTATACAATGAATTGAACTGTTTAAAGTTCGCCAACAATTGGGACGGATCCTCCGAGTTGTTCGTGGACCATAAGTCCGAGGATTCCCATCATGGCGGCACGTCCGTTGTTCAATTCAATGGCACGCTTGGAAAGCTTGGTCTCTTCATCAAAGGTGTCCCATCCGAAGTCAAGGGATCCATTTCGGAAGTCACCAACAAACTCATTTCCAGTTCCCTCGATGTCCTTCATGACACCAAGCTCAAGGGCAGCAACAAAGGCAACGATCTGGGCAAGTCCGGCCGAAGGAATGGCGTCAGGGCCCGAGATGGCGGCCCATCCGTTGGGGTAGGAGGCGAAGGAGTCACCGGAGTAGTCGATGTCACCAGGAAGGTGGACTCCGTAACGGGTGGTGATCTGTCCAAGGAAGGCAAGCATACAGATACGTCCGTGCTTGATCTCAACATATCGAAGACGGTCGAACTTTTCTTGGTCACCGTCCTCAACAAGTCCCAAAGGATCGAAGAATCCAAGAGGAGGCTGGGATCCAAGGGCGTCTTCGAAGGCCTTGAGGGAGGTAGAGGTAGCCTTTTGCTGAACAGGGGCGAAAGCAGCGGTGGCGGCGATGAGGGAGGCAAAGATAGCGGACTTCATGTTTATTCGTTTTTGGATAGAGTTATGTTTGGTAATTCTATGTTAAGAAATTATGGGACAAACGCATCTCTGAACGATGCATCGTATCGTGCCCTTGGATTCTCGTACTAGTAATCTTACCCGTCACGACCGTAGTTTTCTCACCATATCGAGGGCAGCTGCTCGAAGTACCGAAGTACCAAAGTACCAGTGTGCACAGGAGAGATGAGAAAAGATTTCCTTCAAGGCTGGAAACCTGGAAACCTGAAAACCTTATACCCTCTCACTTCAACCCATCGACATACTACCTACAGACCTCACGCTCTTGACACTCAATTCTTCTTCTAATTCTCAACCCAATGATCGAGAACATTCTCGAAGGATGGAATCAAACAGATTGTGACGAGCCGGTTTTGCGATCAAGCGAAGCGAAAAACTTCAACTTCGGTATCCAAGGGATCCGATAAGGTTAACGATAATTTTACGATCCAACGCGCGGGATGTTGATTCGTGATTCGTGATGCCTCGATTTGTTCATCATCCTATATGCGTATGTATAGTCTATATACTTCATACTGTTCAATGGTCCGTCGGTGAGTCGGTGTCAAAAATGAAATCTTTATGAGAAACGCGAATGTGACGTGTGTACGATACGAGTAAGTCTTACTCGTACTCGTACTCGTTCTCGTACCTTACAACCGGGAAGCACATAATAGTACGAGTCTCGTACTTGTACCTGATGCGGCACACTTCGGAACTTGTACCCTGTACCGGCACGGGTCCAGTACGAACAACGGAACGGAAGAGGAATGAATGAATGTAGTCGCAAAAAAAAGTCGTTGTGACCGGAACACAAAGAATAGTAAATACGATCACGAATCACAACAACACGGAATATTAGCGTCAACGACAAAAAACAATCGTACCAAACAGGATCCACCAAGGATACGACGGTACCGGCCGTAGTCGTATGCATTACCCCAGTTGGGCTCCATTGAAGATTTAAGAAAGGTCTCGAAGATCAAGGAAAGAAAATATTTGAAGCTTTAGACCTTTAGACCGCATTAGATCAGCTCGTTGCGAATCCGAATAATAACATGGAAGACTATAAAAACTTGAGCGAATGCCAAGACGACCAACTCTGCAAAAACAAATGGACGGATCCAGGGGGGATGGTGTCTTCACACTGCACAAGCAAAATGTGTTTGAAGCTTCATAAGATGGTTTCGGTCTGGCTTAGAACCTTTGTCATCAAAACAAAACCATCCGGAGATTGGCACTTTCGAACCTTGTTCGTGGCAGAGATAACCATTCTCCCATTCATCTTTTTGCTTTTGGTTGTGTCGTGGTGGGCACTGAATCGAAATGTTCGAATGAAAAAGACGAAGGGTTCTTCCATTCCACACAAACAAGATTGGATCAATGACTTCTACAATGAGGACGAATACGAGGACGATGAGGATTACGAACATCTCCGAGCAACATACGACCATGAATCAAATACGCCTAGGCCCCAAAAAGGTAGATCTCGAAGCAGCTCCGTGAAACGAAAAGAAATACAAGCATTACTAAAAGCATGCACAGTCGAGGTTGATGAAGACGATTATGATGACGATACAATACTCTCGGGCGAATCAGACTTCGAAGACTCCGACTATGAAGATGATGCACCCCCTTCCAAGTATCGAAAGTCTAGGATCAAGGACGAACAAAACACGACACAAATGTTTCTTTCAAGTAAAAAACTGAACTTATGGAAAGTCCTTCGGGAAATTCCTATTTTTAGCTTTTTCAACGAAGAGGCAATGGAGATGTGTCTGAACGAGATCGAGCATGTTGATTTGTCTCTAAACGGCGACTTTTTGTGGAAAGAAGGATCATTTGACGGAAGCTTGTACTATGTAGTCAAAGGACGAGTGCGTGTGAATTTTTTAGATTTCCGGGCCCCGTTCGCCAACGCACGCGGTCGTGGGCAAGGAACCGAACCATCAGCAAGTGTCCTTCACGAACAAGACACAGTCGTGACCTCTCAATTGGCGCTGATGGAGGGAATGGTCCGGTGCTACTTGCATGGTAAAAACAACTCATTAGATCGGTTTGTGGGTCTGGCTTTGAAAAGGACTACTGCACAGGCAATGGCAGATCAGACTCGCTTGCTACGGATCCCATCGTCGTGTTTTTCAAAAATCCTGGATCGATATCCGGAAACTGTGTTAAGAATTATGCAGACGACTCTGAACCGAACGCAGAGGGTAACCGTTCAGACATTGGTTCGTTGTTGTGGGCTCCGCGAAGAGCTATTGGTGCGAAAAAATAAAGAGTTGAAACAGAGCATGTTGGCAGACAAATCTACCTACTGGAAGATGCTGCAAACGGAGTTGGTAAAATGTAGGAAACATTCCCAAGTGCATCTCGTTGACTTTACGGTTGGAGAAAGGAACTCTTTGATGAAAAATGCATGCGCTGCACTAGCGAGTGTATTGTGCATAAGGGAGACGGGGACAATCGAAGCATTGGAGGAAAAATGCTCTCTGTTGATATTAAGTGGTAATGGTGATGAAAGTAAGCGAATTCTTGTTGAAGCTGGTTCCAAGAATGATTCTTGTTACTTTCTCCTACAGGGAGATATGGAAGTGGGTATACATCTACCACTGGTAGAATCATCCTCGAAGGAACTTCAGAATGACGCAAGTGCTTGGTGTTTCCAGCGCATCGAAGTCGTTTCTCCCGGCTCTATTTTGGGAGAAAGTGCTCTATTTACGACGGATGTCAATTTATTTGAAATCCGGCATGCCCCGTCATCAGAAAATTGCGACGATTCTGCTATTCTCCTGCAGATTCCCAAAAACGTATACGCAAATCTGGTAGTGAAACATCCACAAGCGATGGCAACTCTTCTGGTACCCGTTCTTTGTGTTCTGAGCCCGATAGTGCATTTGCTGACATGGACAACCGAATGGATGCACGTTGAGGCAGCGGGGGAGATTGTACGAAAAGGATCTCCCTGCAACTCTTTGTTTGTTGTACTCAATGGTAGATTGAGAGCAGCCAATCGATTGAAAGTTCGTGGAAAGGCTTTAGATGCATTATCTTCTCAGATGATGCCACCACAGGAATATGGGCGGGGCAAAATTTTCGGGCAAGTTGGATCATTGGCAAATATCGATTGGCCAGTTGATGTCTTTGCTATTCGTCAATCTGAGCTTGCGAAAATTCCAATCAAGACGATAGAAATTGTTGTGCAAAATTTCCCACACGCCGGGCTATCTTTAGCCCGAGAAGTGGCATCAGATGTTGGGTCATCGTATTTCTCGAAACATGAATTATCACGAAAACGCTCATTCAATGATATGTTTACAAGGAACACAACAGACCAGGTCGCAACTCATCAGAATGGCAATATCGGTACCCCTGGAATAAAGCCACTTCCATTCAATCTCCCGAGCTATGGATTGAATCTTGCAACAGTTGCTGTTGTCCCTCTATCTTATAACATCGATTTGAAACGTTTCTGCAAAACGCTTTGTGAGGCAATGGAGACAATAGCCCCGTGCAAAGTGATTACGAAATCATATGTAAAACAGGAATTGGGAGAAAAGGTTTACCATAACCGGGATGCCTTCCACGATGTCAAGATGACAAGACTTCTAGCGGATTTGGAAGAAAATAATCGTGTTGTGATTTATCAAGCGGATCCAAAATTTACGTTTTGGACCAGACTCTGCGTACTGCAGGCAGACTGTATCTTACTTGTCGTAGATTCGCAACAGACCCCCGAAACAACAAGATTGGAACAAACGCTTGCTTGGGCTTACGAAGCTATGGATGTTCGTATTGAGCTCGTAGTAGTAGGCAAAGCAGAGAAAAACGAAAATGATGAAACAGACACTGATATCAGCTGTTCGGATGAAGATAACGTGAGTGTGAGTGATCAGCTCAATAATTGGAGTGAGTCAAGAAAATGGATTGCTGGTCATCATCTAGTACGGGCTCCATTTGGTCGACACCGGATAGACTTCCGACGAATGTGCCGAAGAATTTCAGGTCGATCCGTAGGACTTGTGCTGGGCGCTGGCGGTGCTCGAGGCATTGCACATGTAGGTAGGTACAATAATTCTTTCGCGTTGTGTCTATCATCGACAATGATTCTCACTCAGTATTATTTTCAATGCAACTATTAGGTGTAATTCGTGCATTGAAAGAGGCTGGAGTAACTATCGACATAGTTGGTGGAACATCACAAGGAGCTTTCTGCGGAGCCTTACTCGCTCGGTATCCAGACGACTATGACCAGGTGCTGAGTGCATGTAGAGTAATGGCTATGGATGCTTCTTCTATGAAAGAAAAGCTACTTGATTTAACTTTACCAATGGCAAGCATGTTCGGGGGGAAAAGATTCAACAGAGGTATCAAGAAACTTTTAGGAAAACTGAGAATTCAAGATTTGGTGCTAAATTTTTTTTGTGTTTCCGTAGATTTGCAAAATCAGAGTACTGTCGTCCACACGAAAGGTCAGCTTTGGAAGCACGTACGGTCAAGTATGGGTTTGGCCGGTTATTTACCTCCTATTGCAGAGAATGGTTCATTGCTGGTAGACGGTGGATATTTGAATAGTCTTCCAGCCGATATAATGAAATACCAAATGGGAGCACGAACTGTGATTGCAGTAGATGTATCGACAGAATGTAAAAGAGAATATTATGAGTATGGAACGCATCTGAGTGGTTGGTGGCTACTCTGGAACAGTTGGAATCCGTTTGTAAAAACAGTACAAGTACCATCAATGGGTGATATCCAAGACATGTTGATCTGGGTCTCTTCAGAACAGCATCGAAAGTCAGTAAAAATTGTCAGTGATCTTCATTTGACTCCGCCGATTCAGGACGTAGGTAAGTGGCAGGGATTATGATCATCTTGAAAAGCGCAATTCGAAGTATCGCATTCACACTTACAATTTGTCCTTGGTAATTGTGGTTGTAGGAACTCTGGAGTACGATAGGTTCGATGAGATCGTTGAAAAAAGCTACTTATACGCAAAGCCGATTGTGGATGAATGGGTCAGAAAGAATCATTGGCTCGTGTCAACACAACAAAAGGTCAAAAAGTAATTTGTATGCTTCATGAGGTGGAAAAGAACAGCCTTCGTGTTGTTTTAGACAATTTCCATAAAAAATCAATTTCGGCTTTCACATAAACAGAATAATTGGACGAAACGCTCCATTGCAGATAAGCCTCTGGGTAACTTTGAAGTTGGGTCGCAGGGAATTGGTATGCCAAACCAGTAACAAATAGCAAGGGTAAGTAGTAAAATACGTAGCTTCGACATATTTTGAATTTATCTTCTTCAATCAGAACTTCATCAACTGCGCTCAACGAAATTGTAGAATCCTCAAAGTTCAAAACGTTGGAAGTTCTATGTGTCATAAGCTAATTTTCTAATAACATTTCAAATTCACCTGCACAGGAGCTAAGCAAAAATCATAATTATTTGTATTCCAATCATGTTTTTAAAGACTCAATTTATGCTGCAACGGCTTCAGTTTCTTCTTCCTCTTCCTTGTCCTTCCACATATCGTATTCCTTGATAAGCTCAACAAGCTCGTCTACAGCGTTCTCATTCGGAATGCTCTTTCTAACAACCTCCTTTCCGTAATACAAATCGACCTTTCCTGGAAGGGTACCAACATATCCGAAATCAGCATCGGCCATTTCACCGGGTCCGTTGACAATGCATCCCATAACAGCAATCGTTACACCAGGCAAGTGGCCCGTAGCTTCTTGAATGTTGGCAGTGGTCTCTTGGAGATCAAACAAGGTTCGTCCACACGATGGACATGAAACGAATTCAGTCTTCGTGTTTCGCAAGCGCGCTCCCTGCAGAAGAGAAAACGAAGTTGTTCGAAGGAAATCAACCGAAAAGGACTTTTTCTCCCCAATCTGTTCCACCATAATACCATCACCATTACCATCAGTGAGCAAAGATCCAATTTGGGTACCAATCTGTAGTGCTAGCTCATTTGAGTCATCGGTCTCGGTTGTGAAGTGATGAATTACTGAGGTCTCGATGTCGTTTGCGTTAAAAATTTCGAAAACGCGACGAGACGAATGCAAGTGACTGATTCCCTCCTTGGGCTTAAGAATGCACATAACAGGGTTCAACTCTTTGACCTTCAAGATTTCGTCGTCATCTTCATCTCCATCGATAGCGATAGCCAAACGGATGGCACCTTCAGGGAGCTGTCAGAAGAATTTTTTGGAAGTACAAAAGTGAATATTGTTGAAACGTACAACACGGCATTATCGCAATGATTAGTTCACAGCAAAGAGTAGAACAGTCGAAGGGTATAAAACGATAAGGAGTAGGGTCGACACTTACCTTTCCATCACTGGCAATGGCTTCTTTCAAACTGACTAGGGCGACAGCGTTGGGGAGTGGATCCTTTTCCAATTCGGCAGCGGGAACAATGACACCCACACTGACCTCAACTAGGCGTCGAAGAGCAGTTCTAGCATCAGTGTCGCTGGATGGAGGAATGGTTGACATGTAAATAGAATCGGATGTGGCAATATCCTTGAAAGGCATACCAACCGCGGTCTTGCAGCCAAGTTGTTGGTACAAGTACTGAGCATTTTCCTTCGAGAGCATTTCAGGTGTTACCACCGACAATACGGAGCCATCCCGATGCAAAAATCCACGCACATCAACAACATCGCCTTCTTCTTGTTCTGGCAAAATGCCAGCACGGCGCTGGTAGGCGGTAATATCTCTTGTGTCCTTGTAGGGCTTAACAGCAGCTTGACGCTCTTTGGCTTCCGGATTAACAGCCAGTCGTGCTTCGGCCATCTCTGCCAACCGATTGCAAGGCTTGTATTCAAATTCTGGGTCCTCCGTCAAAGATACTCGAATAGTGTCTCCCAATCCATCGGCGAGAAGAGTTCCGATACCGACGGCAGATTTCATACGACCATCTTCACCCTCACCTGCTTCGGTGACACCCAAGTGCAAGGGATAGTCCCATCCCATGCGGTATTGCTCCGCGGCCAACAAACGGTAAGATTGAACCATGACCAGTGGATTACTGGCTTTCATCGAAAAAACGAAGTTGTGGTAATCCTGGCTTCTACAGATATCGGCAAACTCCAAGGCGGATTCTACCATACCACGAGGTGTATCTCCATAGAAGGAAAGAACTCGAGACGACAGAGATCCATGGTTGGTACCAATTCTCATGCACCGGTTCAAGTCTTTGCAACGTTCGACCAATGGGTACATGGCATCCAACAAATATTGTCGTTCCGTAACGTAGTCGGCTTCGGTTTCGTAAATCTTTTCGTTGAAATCCTTGCGTCCATCGGCAAAGTTTCCAGGGTTGATACGAATCTTTTCCAAGCAATCCGCCACCATAAGAGCGACCTTTGGCTGAAAGTGCATATCAGCACAAAGAGGAATGTCGTAGCCCTTCTTGAACAAACCCTCGCGGATTTTGGCTGCGGCGTTGGCTTCTCTCTTTCCCTGCACAGTGATACGAACCAAATCAAATCCCTCATCGGCACATCTCATAACTTGCTCAATTGTAGCATCAACGTTTGCGGTGTCAGTGGTGGCCATCGTTTGTCGTACAATTGGGTGTTCCGATCCGAAGTTAATGGGCCCACAGCTAACAGTGCGTGTTTTGCGACGTGTCACGAAGCTGAGATCCTCGCAGTATTTTCCGAGTTCTCCGTACACCTCGTCTCTCTCCCCAGATTTCCAGGAAGGAGTCCACAAGACATCCGAAGCGTTAGGAGCAGCCTCGGTGGACTAATATTAGGTGGGAGCACAAGCAAATGATTCGCATCGTATCAAATCAACAACAGATTTCCAGCAATTGCCGAACAGAAACAGTACAGGTAATGAAAATATAGAACAAAATTGCGAGGGATTTTATTTAGCACGGAAAGGCTCGTTTCAAATGGATTGACGAAAACCTTGTCAAGCGAAACATAGTTGCTCGTACAAAGGCATCGACGCGTGTGCAACGTACCATCGACAAAGAAGACGCATGCTTTCCAGAGAAAGATTTCGGAGCAAAGGCATCAACTCCTGTGGCTAGCAGAAGGAATGCTGAAAGAGCTCCCGAAGTAAATTTAACCATGGTGATGGGTTCTTTTTCGTTCGAGCAAGCAAACAAAAAATTGGGTGTTATTGATCCTTCTCGTTATAATCCTCCGACAGGTCAAAGGATATTAGGATTCGATTTCTGTTCTCTATGCCGACGATAACAAGTTGTACCGGTACCGGTACGCAAACTTCCTGTCGAAATTCCTTGGTCAACACAGAAACAATCAATCACCCATCGTTCACGACACACACAAGTTGAAGCTGTAAAGAGAGGACGGAGCATAACGCACTTCCACTTGGCAGTGGAGATTCGAGAAAATCTTCAAATACTGTGCGAACGAAAGGGTCACAATTCTACAATAGAACGTACGCACGTACGTTACGTATATGTACCTGTAATTACAAGTACAAATAAGGAATAATACAGTAATGGAATCTTTTGCTAGGGTACGTACCGGTACGTAGAAATATTGCGCACTATGGTCGCGAAATCACTCTTATTTTCAAAAACAACTCTTTTTTTCATTTTGTCTTGAAATCAAATAGCGGATTACAATAAACCAAGCGGTCGCGCACTCACAAATGAACTAGCTTGCACTTCCTTAAGATAGGTCTTCTCTTAGGTACATCAATGATAAGCCGATTGTTTTCTGACTCCTTATTCATCGACTTATGATGTTGGACGTACCAGTACCGTTAATTACTACTTCGTATCAATTTTTGTACCGATGCAAATGGTGTTTTGGCTGTGCGCATGGTTATTACAATACGGTAGGAAATATTTTGTTCCTGTCATCCTCTTCCCTTTGGTACCGTATGCCCGATTCATATGGTTCCCCTTATTATTCCGCAATCGAGCGAGTTTGTTTCGACTAGACGCAAAAAACAAAAACAACGACTTGTTCCCCTAGTTTTTCCATATTATGGTACCGGTATGCAGGACTTGAGACAAGTGAACTACCTAGAAGAAAGAGAAACACCATAAATAATACGGTACGTATCGTATTCAAGAATACCGTAGATTGAAAGTATTCCTCTCAATTCTAGAATCATGCCATAAGATTATCGGTACAAGTACGGTACTACTATTCGTCCTGTGTTATTATTACGGAGTATTTCAGAAGTAATTCTTCGTAATACTATCGGTATGTAGTAAGATCTTACTCCTATCCATACTTGTAACGTACGTAAGACACTGAAACATTTTTCTATTTTTTCTGAACAGATCGAAATGTATCAACATGGAACAATTAATATCTTTGCTCAAAGAAATCTTGCTGGATCATACGGTACCAATACTAATACGCATTGGCCTTCTACTGTTTGACGACTCAAATAACTCGTCCTTGGCATTTCGTTGCAGTACGTAACGACCGTGGTGTTTAATCTGTAGTCCCGTCCCATTTATCAAGATGAATCGGTTTAGTCGACTGTTGACATCGAGAATCATCCCGTGATCTTCGATCGCTTTGAAGCATGATACGGTACCTACGTGGCAAGTATTGTTGTATGAAGCAAAAGCAATAGCTCCATTCCAATGTTCGCTGGGAGACACTCATCCTCTCGGATCAAGAAAGCATCTCGCAATTTTTATTGCTATTGCTATTGCTGTCGCTATATATATATATATATATTTATTTACATATAGGGGGGTACCGAATCGGTTATTGCGTCCAAAGTTTTGCTGTTGTCCCCGCGGTGGCAACACACCACTTCCAAAGATTCGAGCAGGATATCGGTAGCTGGCAGTACAAACACCGTCGAGTTCTGTTCCTCCATTTCTCTTCTGGCGTCATTTGGACTGGGTGGAAGATCTTCGGTGATATTCGTGGTCGCGGGTGTGTCAAAGGAGTTGTTCCAGGATGCGTCGGATTCTTTCTTCGGTTCAGTGTTCTTCTCCGACCGACTTTTGGACTTGGTTATCCAGCCGGAATGCTTGGTGTCTTCTCCTCTGTTCGATAGCTGCTTCCAAAAGCTTTTTCTCTCCTGCAGGGACACTTCGACGTCGTAGTCTTTGGCATAGGTTCTACCGGTACGCATATCATTAGAATTTTTTCCGTTGCTACCCGTACCAAAACGACCAAGAGGATTCTTGCCTTCGCTGCGATATTTTTGTATTTTCGACAAGATGTTCTTCGTTGATTGTTTCTCCGCCTTGTTGCTGGTACTATGGGTGTCTTTGGAGGGTTTCTTCCGAAAGTTGAAAGCCATTTTCCCCAAAGACATGGAGCGCGAAAGATCGTTAGGATCGTTCTCCAAGCTTGCTGCAGGCTCCATCCGCTGCTCTTCGAAATCTATTTCTCGGCGCAATTTGCTCCACGAACGTCCTCTAGTGGGTTCCATCCACTCGGAACTGGCGGGATTCTCGGGTTCACGGCCCGAGGGCACCACCTTATTTTCTGCCTCGCTCCCCATGATTTCATCCCATGATTTCTGATTCCAGATTGAGTGCTCACCCGGGTCTACTTTGACAAACGTAGGCATGGACGCCGCACTCTGGAACGAGGAATCCCTCGAGACGTAACTGTAGCCGTCGCTGTGGTCGAGATGCGAGCCCGATGCCGAAAACTCTTCTGCCGAACCCAGGCTGCTGGCAATCCGGCGTCCCTCTTCGAATGTGCTGGATCGTTGTAGCCTGATAATACTCCCATTGTTGCGTTCCGTCATGGTTAGAGCATTTCCCAGGATGCTTTCCATCTCGGCTGCCACTTTTGCTTCGTCCTCGTACGGATAATTCGACTCTTCGTCCAGATCGCCAATGATGGCTCGGACTGGTTCATCTTTTTCGGCTTTTCGAGAGGACTTGAAAAGATTCATTGCGACGTCCAGAACTTTGCGGCTTACAGCTCGCTTATTAGTGAGAATCTCTGGAGAGTTGTTGCCTTTCGCTCTACCACCAACAACCAGACTACCGTACTAGGTTGATCGGGTATTGGCGTACCGGTACCGTAACACATTGAACGAGAACAATTCCGTAATCTTACCTTCTGTTGTTCGACATGAAAAATTGGATGCAGCTGATAAAAGGTTTTCGCAGTGTTCCGGAAGTGTCGGACGGAGTACCAGGTGGTGGAAAGAACGTTGCCGCGCGAGGATGCATAACCTACACTCGATTCTGAAGCCGACGAATGCACGTTTGACTTCTAAGTAATGTTAAAATCCCATGTGAGAGACATTTTGAACGGCATTTATTTTTGTCACAACACTTCGGTTGCCCGAGTAGGCGTGCCGTTTGGCGGTCACAGTTTACTTGTTTTGAATTTCTTGGCACTTATTGGGTGATTCCCGAAATAGTCTGGGTAGGGACCCAGATTTAATCTGGGTAGGGGCCCAGATTTGATTCTGTACCATTTTGACCCAGAAACTGGTGGACGTGAGCCCACATCTACCAGTTTCTGGGTCCCTACCCAGATTGGCTTGAAATCCAGCATGGAATTTTGTTTTCTGTTTCCTGCCCACACATGCTTATCACTTAGTAAAAATAAATTATTTTATCCATGGACAAATTCCTTATTCCAAAAAGAATGAGACTTTAAACAAAATCTGGGTATTGTGATTTTTATTCGTGAAATACAAAAATCTGGGTCCCTACCTAGACTATTGCCGTATGCCTCTAAATGAAGGTAACAGTAATACAACTAGTGGGTACGTATGTGATTGAAATTTGAACTAAAACTAAGATTGTGAGCAAGCTGTCAACTACTCCATTGAAAAGCTTGTCTTTATTTGCTAAACAGTTGCAAAGGCGTTGGACTTAAAATCCAACGGTCTTGCACATAGAGGAATGAAGATATGTATTTCATCCAGACTTCAATATTGAAGCCCGGCTGGCGTGGCATTATTGCTGACATCAGCTTTCAGATCTTCTTGAATCGTGGGAATTCAATCATGAGGGTTTGAATAACACACTCTTTTTCTTCCCATAAAAGCTTCACTTCTTGGTTGCACAGAATTTTTGGTGGTCGCGTGCAACCAGTATTCCATAGATAGGAAATTTTTAATTGGCGTGATATGGTTTGAGGTTCCAAATGTTCATCCATTGGACAACATGGTTTCCTAAGAGGAAGGAAACTGTATCATTTGTATAGATTTGCTGGATAGTGTGGGGGCCTTTGCTTCTTGCTTCAAAAGCTCCAGGAATTTGCTTTTCATTTTTCATCATAATTTTGTCTCCAACACTATAATCATGAAACTTTCAATGGATGTTTTCTTTCATAGCATTATTGTCAATTTGTGCTTGTCTTAAGCCGGTGATTACAGGGATCGGTAGGAACATATCCCGGTGAAACACAAGGGCTCCAGGCATCATTCCAATGGTCTTGTGGACGGTTGATCTAACAGCAAACTGAGTAGACGCAAAGACACTATGGATGATGTTGGTGGCTTCCTGAAGGGTCTGTGGCGGATTGGTACTAAGCTCTGTTTGCATTGCAGACTTGATGGTGTCATATACTCTTTCAAGGACAGCGTTTGCCTGTGGGTTTTGGACTGAGCAGCCCTTGGCCTTAAATCCAAGATTGGCAAGAAGGAGTTAAAAGTCGTTGCTCAAGAAGTTGGTCCCTTGGTCAATGATGCAGTTGACTGGCTTTGGGTATCTGGAGAGCCAGCCATTGTTGAGGGCATGGACTGCCATGAGGCTGGTTGGGTTCACTTATGGCGCTCTGATTATTTCAAGGAGGTTGGTGCACATATTCATGATGGTGAATCCATTGAAGGAGATGGTTCCATAGCCCGGGATCTTGATCTTCCAAGGACCAATTCCATTGATTGCAATGGTATCCCAAGGAACATACTGGTGTTCTTTGATTGGAAGTTGGCTGTGGCTTTGGTGGGTGATCTTGTATCTTTGGCAAGCATCACAGGAACGACAGAAGGAATTGATTTGGTCCTTCAAGTTCAGGGCATATACAAATTGGTTCATGGTTCAATACAGTCTTTCAGCGCCAGCACAGCCAAGCACATGGTGGTAATATTTGATCGTGACCTGTACTTGGTTTTGAGGGAGCACAATTTTCTTGCAACCATTGGTGGACTCAACAAGTTGCAAGTTGGTACCATTGAAATTCTCTGTGGTGTACCTTGGATTGGTAGAGATATTAACATTGGCGGCTTGGTCTTCTACAAGCTGGGGAAATGCTAAGGGGTGCATGGGAATATCTTCAGGATAGTTGAGGAACAGGTCAGAGAGAGAGAGAACGTCTGTTGGGTTGGTTCTAATTTCCAAATCCATTGGGGGAGCCAGGGATTCCTTCTTTTTCTCTGGGGATTGCTGAATAGGGAGCCTTGAGAGAGCATCAGCAATCACATTATCTTTGCTGGGAACATATTTGAAGACCAGAGAAAATTCTTTGAGAAGCATTCTCCAAGTTATAATTTGGTGGCTTGAGAGGTTTTGGCGAGTCAAGTTGAGGTGGTCTGTCCATACAATGATTTCTACACCCCAAAGAATGGGTCAGAATTCCTTGACAACTTCAACAATACAAACCATCTATTTGTCAATCATTGGGTATTTCAATTGAGTGGTGTTGGGTTTTCTGGAGACGCAGATGATGATGCGACCATCTTGGATAACAACAGCTCCAAGTTGATATTCAGATGCATCAGTGTATATATGGAAGGGCTTGTTTGGATCAGGGAAGGCAAGCAAGATATCTTTTGCAATGAGGGCCTTGGCCTTGTTGAAGGCATTGATGAGCTCCATAGTTGGAGTGAGCTTGCCTTTGGATCTACCAGAGAGGTCTGTAAGTGGGGCAAGAACTTCAGCACGCTTCGGATAGCAGTTTTGGTAGAAGTTCATCATCCCAACAAAGAATCAAAGTTGGGTTGTTGTTGAGGGAAAGGCCATTTTCAAGATCAGATCTATCTTGTTTGGGTTGGGTCTGATTCCATCTCTGGAGATGATGTGGCCAAGCCATGGTGCTTGCAATTGGAACCAATGGCACTTGGCAGGCTTGACTGCAAAGTTGTGGACTTTGAGCAAGAAAAGAACAGAAGCAACAGATTTTCAGTGAGATTCAAGGGTGTCCGAGAAGATTCCAATATCACCAATGTATACTTCAATGTATTTCAAGTGGAGCAGCATCTGTTCCATACAGCCTTGGGCCCAGCTTGGAGAGTTGACGAAGCCCATTGGCAATCAAAGAAGTCAAAAAATTTCAAACCTTGCAACAAGGACACAGAGTCATGTGGAGGCTTCATCAAGTTTGAAGGTGTGGAACTGCGTGCTGACATCAATAAGGGTCGCATATTTGAACCCTCTTCCTCTGTGGAAGACATCTTGGGTCTTTGGAAGCAGGTAGTGAAGCTTCTTGGTAGCCTTGTTGAGCTCTCGGAAGTCACTGATGAGGCGGCAGGAGCCATCTGGCTTTGGGACTACAAAGGTTGGTATTCCCCGTTTGGTGGCATAACACCGCTCAAGGATCCCAAGCTTGACTTGTTGGTCAATTTCCTTCTTCACAGCTTTCTGTTGGTGGAGTGGAATTGGATCTGGCTGTTTGATGTGATATGACCTTGCATCTTGCTGGAGATCAATGTGGAATTCTTGATTAGGGAAAATTCCCAATTGCTTGTCGTTCAGACCTTCAAAAAGTTCTTTATTTTCAGGGAGGATTTTCAACAAGCAAGATTTCTCATTGTCAGAGAGATGTCCTTGTTCAGTGACTAACTTGTGGAGGTCTGTCTTCTCATACTTGGAGGTGCCATTGACATATGCTTGTTGAGCCGCTTGGTGGGAATAGTTTTCTGCAACAAATTGAGGCTCTGCTGACATGACCTTGTGGAGTAGGGACTTGTTATCAAAGTAGTTTTGAGGGTGGAAGTGCATGGTCTTTTCATACCATTCTATGATGCAAGCTTCAAAGTCCATCTTCATTCCAAGGTCTCTCATGGTTCTGCGACCAATGAGGAGGTGATAATTGATGTCTTGGGTGACAACAAAACACTTGGTCTTCAATACTCTCATAGAGAAGGACAGTTCCAGAAACATGGTGTTCTCCAAGACCACATAGTGTTTGCAAGTGGTCTTACCATTAGTTGTTTGTATTTGAATTGGTTGGGCAAGCAAGTGTTTCTTGGCTTTGGAAAGAATTGCTGATTCGGCGATGAGGTTGTCTGTGGATCCGGAATCAAAGAGGGTCTTCAGATAGTATTTTCCGGATATGCCATTGATGGAGTTGCAGATGCTGACTGTGGTTGGAGCAAGGTCAACGTCCTTCCCTGTTGTTGTCCGAATCATATGTTTTTGCTTGATTGGTAGGGAGTCTCTGAAGATCTGAATTATAATATTCGTCATTGACATCCATGTCTACATGGAAGAGGTCTGGCCAAGGTGTTGACGGAAGGGTTTCTTCTGGTTCGTTGATGAAGACACACATGTGTTGTTCTGGTTCATGTGAGTTGTTGTTATAGGAAGAGGAATTGCTGTTGTTGCTACTGTTGTTGGAATTGCAATTGTTCACATACCCATCGGTGTTGTTGTTGTTGTTGTTGTTATTGGACCAATTCAAGTTTTTGGTGTAGGCATTACCGTAGCATTGACCCCAAGTGTGGTTTGCACCTGGATGGGTTGAACACGGTGAGTCATCAGAGGTTCTTGATGAGGATTCGTTGTTGTTGCCTTGGCTGCTGCTGTTGTTGTTGGAGTCTCGTTGTCAATTTTGGTTGTTGTTGTTGTTGTTGTTCAACCGATTGTTGTTGTTTCGATTTTGGTTGTTGTTGTTGTTGTTGTTGTTGTTGTGGCGGTTGCCGTTGTTTTGCTTGTTGTTGCTATTGTTGTTGTTGTCATTCCTGTTTTGTGAGGAATTGTCTTGGCTGTTTTTCTGTTTTGTGTTTTGTGTGAATTCGTCACCATTGATGGCCGCATTCTCCGGTGGGTGACCTGGAAGCAGTCAGAGGATCACATGGTTGTGAAAGGTGACCTGGGAGACAAACTGGTGTACAGTCATGTTGGTAGTCTTCTTGATGTTGGTGAGGAACCTTCTGTGGTTTCTGTACGCATTGAAGCTGTTGTTGAACTTGAAGTTGATGTAGGCTTCAATGGTGGTTGAAAAGTTGTCAACAGTTTGGTTTCCAACGTTGGTTGCTACATAGTCGTTCCACCAGGTTACATCGGCAATATTTCTGAGGAGATCAGAAAATTTATCATATAGCTTGTTGGGGCCTGTGGTTAAGCCAAGAGTTTTCCTGGCAAGAGTGAATTCATTGATGGTGAAAAGGACTTGGAAGAGGAATGCTCCTGCAGTAATGAGTGGGACCTTGACCTTGGTAGTCTCAGAAACTCCATTGGAAGCGGTAGTTTGCTTCAACTCTACCATCAGAAGAGACTCTTGTTCAAAGTCAAACTTAAAAGGGATACTAACAGAGTAAGCTGTCATTCTTCTTACTGGACAATCAGTAGGAGTAGTTGGTTGCTTGTTTATGTTTGCTTAGTAGGTCGAAGCAGTTATTCGACTGTTTAAACAGTGCCGTATGCCTCTAAATGAAGGTAGTATAGTAATACAACTAGTGGGTACGTACGTGATTGAAATTTGAACTAAAACTAAGATTGTGAGCAAGCTGTCAACTACTCCATTGAAAAGCTTGTCTTTATTTGCTAAACAGTTGCAAAGGCGTTGGACTTAAAATCCAACGGTCTTGCACATAGAGGAATGAAGATATGTATTTCATCCAGACTTCAATATTGAAGCCCGGCTGGCGTGGCATTATTGCTGACATCAGCTTTCAGATCTTCTTGAATCGTGGGAATTCAATCGTGAGGGTTTGAATACCACAACTATTCCGGGAATCACCCATTGGTATCTGAGGTACTTCTATTTTTTTAGCAAGTTAACAAACACAGAAGAAGTATTATTGGGTAGGTACAGCAGTAAGAGTAGGCAGGTCCTTTTTTACTATCTTTGGTAGGATGGGGGAACGGCAAACCTTTGGAAGAATGAAGGCAGCTGTAACTCCATACTAGTTAGGCGGCCGGGGAATAATGTAGGAGTTTCAGTACGTCACTTAAATGATGCTCATTCTTGTGTCAAATTCTTGCGATGTATTTAAAAAATTTGGGAATGTTTGTTGTGCGCATGAAAAATACTTCTCTATGTATTTTTGCACACAACGATTTCAAGGAGGACTATTTTTGCACCCATAGTTTCAGCCTTGGTATTATGGTTGCTTCACGATTTTTCTATTTTACAACTTCATTTCATGCTTACCCCGATACTAATTTATTCTCCATTCAAATTTTGTTAGTTCCTTACGAAACTCATCTTTTTTTATAATATTATCCTCCATGTGCAATGAGATTTTTGTAACATTATTACGGATTTCTTCACAAATGTATGAGCTTCTTGATGTTGTCGGTTTAAAATGCGGCAACGAAGCACCGTACAAATATGGTAACAAAATACACGAAAGAACGCGTTATGAATATTTGGCTTGGAATTAAACGGACCTCCACTACATTGAAATCATTAAGTGGTAAAAACGATTCCACTTAATGACACAAAGAAACAGGTTAAAAGACACAAACTAAGATATCATTAACAACCAGATTGATAAGTAAACACTTGGAATCCTTATGTGTATTCGAAAAGAATAAACATAACAGCCCGTGAGGAAACTACTTATGGCAATCACAAAAAGCAATACCGGTTCGGAATGGGTCTCATTTACTCCCTTCAAACACAAAGATGTGATCAAGCAAAAGGCCCATCCAATTAATTACTTAACCTTGTAAAAGACCAAATATGATCAAAAAGACCAATTCAAAGAAGACCAATACAATACAGCAATACAGCGCTAGAGGATCGGTACGATTGCCCTTTGTTGTTGTTTAGCCACAAGTCGTAGTCGTTGTAAAGGAAACGCAATGCAAATGCTCCATTGCTTGGGATGAAAATGTTACTAGTTATTGTTTGTAATGATTTTCTTTTGAAGTCTATCTGTTTTGGTGACACTGCTCCAAGAATTCTTTTCATGAAGCATTGGAATTCCGGTGAAATTTTACGTCAATACTCTTTGTGCAATTGGTACCTATTTTCAGAAATCACGTTTCTGGTGTCAGTCATTAGAACTGTTCCTGGGAAACTATCTGGTATCTGGTTGTTCCTTTTATAGTCTATGTGTCAGTGTTAAGAAGAAGATGGTTGTGTTAGAAATAATGATGAAATAGTATACTGGCAATCATTATATTGTTGGTTCTCAACTTTGTAGTAAGAGTTTGAGCATTGTGCCTACACATAGTGATTGTTTGGCAAAAAAATCCACTCCACTTTTGATCCTTGATATCAATTGTACTTGATATTTTATTGTTATTCCCTAGTTTCACAATTCTCACAATCATTGACTGTATGAATGGTTTGCAGGGCAGGAATTTCATTTTCCTGAACGATGTTTCTTTGACGTACTGGATAATGTTTTGTTTCATGTTATAGTCATTGGTCTCTTTTGTCGTCTGTAGAGTATTGCTGTTGTTACTGCTGGGGGCTGTATCTGTTTGGCTATCATTTGTGTTTGTTAGCTCACTTCCAGATACACTGCTTGTTGGTCTGTTTGTTGTATGTGTAACAAGGCCCTGCACCAAACTGCGACTTTGCTGTACCATTATTTATTTGTTAAATTGTGACCAGAAACTTACCATTTTTGCTTTTGATTGTTTTGGCGCGCTAGTTTTATGGTAATTGCATTGTTTTGGAGCCAGTATTTGGAATTTTTTTCATTCATACCATTGTAAATAGCTGTGGTAAAATCATTACGTGCTGTAAGTGCTTGATTTACTGCGTCCCAGGAAGTGCTGTATCACTATAATTATTTCTTGTATTGTTGCACTTGTGAGGGTGGTTGTACTGACGCCTGCCTATCTTTTGTTTGGGCATGCCCTGATAATCAGGAATGTGGTGTCCTGAAAATTTTGGTGCGGATCAGAACATTATGGTGTTCCCAACCCTATCAATCCGTATGTTCCACACTAATCGTAGCCCAAGCATACTACTAATATTGTATTTGTTTGTTTTTAGTAGGTTGTATCATGGGTAATCGAATGAATCACTATCATTTTGGAATGTGAACCTGGTCTCACTGTTGACATTTTATGTTATAGAAGTGGTAGTATTACTTCTACCGTACTCATACTTATAGGAAAAAATAAGTCTGTAACCAACTGTACAGTTGGTGTGATAATCATATGTTGTTGTAATCCAGAGTGATGTCAAAATTGATCATTACAAAGAAATAGTAAATCCTGAACTTTTGGACCAACAGATCTTTTTTTTCAACAGTTTCCACAATCAAATTAATCAATATTTGTTATTTGTAACCAGCAACCCCATTTTGACATCCCCATGTCGTACGAGTACTACTTATCATACTTTGAATCGCACTACTTGTGCTGTTTAAAAAAATGGAAGTGGATGGTTTTTAATCCATAGTAATTCATCTCAAAACTGACAAATCTGAATACCTGCAACGGCGTTGCAAGAATCAAAAAATCCTTCAACGTTCCAGGTTTCCTTTCTGAAATCAGTTTCCTATTTTCATTTACATTAACCATTGTTGCTTTTTGAGATGTGGTTTTTTCCTTGGTTCCTGTCATTCTTGTATTGTAAGGTTTTTGCTGTCTGCTTTAATGGGTTGAAAGTTTTCAAATGATTTACCAATAGAATGTTTGTTCATAATGGATTGCATTTTTTCCACAATCAGAATTCTAATTGTTTTGAAACAACCAAAGATCTTTCTGGTCCAATGTTTTCACATCAGGTTCTAAAGTCTTCATATCAGGTTCAACACACGCAATGACAACCTCTAGGACACGTAATAAACATTGATCCAAATCTCCATCTGATATCGCTGCATGAGGTACTATCCCAGACAATGATTCTCAAGCAGCCAGAAAAAAAATCATGACGGACCACCACCACCAAAGAAGAGTCATAAATCCCCACCTCCATCAGACACTGTAATACCTGCAGTTATTACTAAAGATGATGTTTCTGATGAAGATTCCGAGACAGCAGCAAGAACAAACGGAGTACCTGCTGTTCTTACCCAAGTAGAAGCTGTTTCTGATGAGCCTTCCAAGACAGCAGCAACAACAAACATAGAAGTTGGTGTCCAAGCTGTTACTCAAGGAGCTGCAACAAACGTTTCTGCTGCACATCCAAAAGCAAACCCCAGTCAAAGGAAACCTCCACCCACTGGTTCAGTTTGTTCCCCCAACTTAAGTTGTACTACCGGTAATACAACAGTAGTAGCTTCTCTTTCAGAAGAACATTTGGATTACCAAGAGCATCAGAGGTCTGTGGAAAGGAATCTTGGATTAGCACTGAATAGTCAGACATATGCAAACACAGAGTTTGTGAAGGCCTTAAGTTTGGGTGTTTCAACCTCTTTTACTCAATTAATGACAAAGGTTTACATTGTATCAAGAATTATTCAATCAGATCCCATGCCTGATTTCAGGGAAAAGCTGTCTACTGTATCTCCGACCAAGAAAAAGAAAAAGAAGAAAAACAGAGAGTTCATTGAGTATGCTCACTCCTATACCTCGTCAAATAATAGACATGATGGTCAATTAATTTTTGTACGAAACTGACAACGGTGTTGCTGGGAAGTTCTTGGGAGTATTGAATAGGAATGAAATAACCAATCAATTCAAGGACTATAAAATGAAAAGTAAATGGGACAATTCCCAGTCTCAGCTATGGCATGTTCATGGTGAAAGAGTTTTTGGGGACACAAAACCAGGTTTGTATGGTTGTATTGTGGTCAACTACATAACAATTAAGAAGTAGTACATGGTAGTGTACCAAGAGATCCTTGTTTGGTACATGGAGCATGTCGAATACCCCCCAGCATCTGAAAACATGGATCAGGGTTGAGTTTCTATACCAAATGTGATGACGGCTTTTCACATGACTCACGAGATTACGTTGCTGACATGAAACAATTCTTGGATGACCTTATTGCCAACTCGGCACTCAGGGTTTCAATGACAAGTCAAAGCTACAATCAGACTACCTTAGACAAATATTTCAAGTCGAATCATGTTGAATATTTAGAATCCCTACCCAGCAATATGATAGAGTTAGTTCCTCAGAACAAGTCCAAAGATTATGTGTGCAACAAATTGATGAATTCTACCAAACCAAGAACTGCATTTTGTCAGGAAATTTGGTCCCCATGAGTAAGATTTCAAGGAGAGTCAAAAAGAATATTTCTGACACTGTCACTGTGTCACCTTAACATAAAACTTTTGTCACATGAAGATTTCTGTGGTTACTTCTTACCCAAATTATTTCACAATTCATTCATCTTGGGAACAACGGTAGTTTCTGGGGAGCAGTAAGTGAAACAAGGGTTTCATCAAGGCGGCAACATGCCCAGCACCAGTCAAGTGTTCTTACCAATCCATTTGCCATCAGTCTTCCATTTTTTCCTCCACTACAAGGCCCTTGTTACAAACTTGTATCACATTCATTTTGACTTCAATAAGAACATTGTTACTCTATCATCTTCCCAAATCGGCAAAGGCAAAATTTGTCTGTCACCCTGTGACCGAAATAGAAGGAATCATATATTTGGTGAAAGAGTGGTTGATTACTAGGAAAATAGTAGATCAGGAGAAAACACTTTTGGCAGAGGAAATTGCATCTTTTGATGGGGCATGTAATGAGTACATTTCTCAAGGACTATGTGCCTCTATATTGGCAGAGAATATTGCTCTGGTTGGTTGGTTTGACAATAGTTACAAGGCAATTCTTCAAAAGTTTTAAAACTACCTCACATCCAGTCTTTTGGTTTCAAAGATGTTATGCAAACAATTGAAGATTTGGTATTGAAGGAGCAAAGATATGTGGCTCAGTCACAGTTTGTGGATTGTGGATAAAGAATACAAAGGGTTTCAATGTGATGATCATTTGTACATTTACCCTCCACCCGGGGGTGGGGTTGAAACTCAATGTTCCCATGTCAGATTTGACCCCCACCCAAAAGAACTAATAAAAGGTTCATTGGAAATCCCCACTGTTGGTTGTATCCATCAATCCGTTACACAGTTTTTTTGTTATAACATGAACTCCCAACAAAAGTTGCACCAATGGATTTTTATGGAACACATTCCATATGTGTTCTATGAGATGTTTGTTACTGATCCAGAAGTGCTCTGCCTTGATGAATGGCTGCCAATACTTATTCACTACAGTTATCTGCCAGAAAGCAGAAAAAATATTCACCCCATTGACAAAACATCTTGTAGAAACGTTGGTGGATCTGTCGGTGGAACTATTCATGGTGAAGCTTGAAGTTGTATTTCTCTCCAGAACCGATGTGCAAAATATCGATGAGCATTTTGGCAAGGGTAACAAGGTATATTTGAGTGGTGTGTTCAAACACCTTGAGGGTTCCAACTTTAAATACCACACATTGTCAGACTTTGAGACTTGGGAGTGCTTCAAAGACAGCAAGGCTGATCTACAAAATTTTCAAGAAATCCCACACCGGTCTGTATGCGGCAGGATCAGTTATGTTCACTTCCAAACATGCAGAATCTTTGTACCATGGCTTCATCCCCTCCATGGTTGGTTGAGTAGAGAACCAAGGAAATGGCCCCTCCCTGTGATAATGTTAGTGACAACACGCACAACCAGGGCAATCAGAGGGATGAGGGAAATGTCACAGATGGAAAATTGGATAACAATGGTAGTGACAAGACAAAGGACAATGTCAATAGGAGTGATGAAGGAAATGTCACAGATGGAACATCGGATAAGAATGGTGACAATGGCAGTGACAAGGCGCAGGACAAGGTCAAAAGGAGTGATGAGGGAAACAACAAAGATGAAATATTGGGTAATGACGGTGACTTGGAGCCCGCGGCCAAGCCAAGAATATCAAAAGAACTGGGTGAGAATTTTTTTATGAATCTGGAAATACTTCCAAAACTGTGGGTGTAAAGTCATTGTTGGTCATAGGACTTGAATTTGCTCCCAAAGTTCTGACACATACTAGTGCACAGGCACAATCCCAAAATGGCAACAACAATGAATTGGAACAAAGTGTTCAATTGTTGAATTCTACACTGAATGTAACTGTGCCCAAATTTCCTTTGAAAGGTAGACGGGGCTTTTCAGTGCATGACATAGAGGTCATGTTGAAAGACCCAGATCCGGAGATCTTATACCCTATTTACCAATTCAGTCAGAAAGTGGTGTACGTTGGTGATATAAATTGCATTGGATTGGTTGATGAATATGTTTCCAAACCATATGAAGATTACGATGCATACCCTAGCTGATGATGGGACGGGTACGTTTTGGTGGTTCCCTTTTTTTGAAGTGGCACCTGTGAGTGAACAAGAATGTCACATTAATGAACATCTGATTTAGAACAATGTTATGGTGAGAAACATGGGAAGTCTGGTAAGGCACAGGGCAAGAACAAAGGGAACTTGTTAGGGTATGATGAGGATTTGTCCAACAACTCCTCTTCTAACTCAAACTACATGTCCGACAATGATATAAGCTCAGAATATGATCCAGACAAGGACGTCAATAGTGAAGTTGAAGAAGAGGACGAGGATTAATAACATTTATTACTCCATGACATGAAATAAATGTAGGAAAGTAAAAGTGTAATAGTAATAATATGTGGTAACAGCCATTTGTATAACAAAAATTAAGTCATTGTTAGTGACAATCAAGTCAAAACAATAGTACCCATAGTAGTACTGCTATTCTTATAAGCATAACTTCTTACTGAAATTAATTTGTATATTCTCATAACCATAACTTCTTCTTACTACAATTAATTTGTGTATACCTATCAACAAAAAGAAACAAACTGTCTTTAAATTTTCCTCTTGTTAGTTGTTGTTCAACACTTAGGAAATATTCCTACTACTCTCATTTGGAACACACAAAGATTATTCTTTCTGTCACAATCTTTAATCATGTACATAAATTATTACTTTAACAATTAGGAAATATTCCTACTCTCATTTGGAACACACACCAATTATTATTGTATCTGTGACAATCTTCAATCCTGTACATAAAATACTAGTTCAACAATTAGGAAATATCCCTACTACTCTCATTTGGAACACACAATTATTATTCTTTCTGTGACAATCTTCTTTAATCATGTTCATGAATTATTACTTCAACAATTAGGAAATATTTGTACTACTCTCATAAAGGGCACACAATGATTATTCTTTTTGTCGCAATCTTTAATCACATAGTACATACATTACAAGATCAAAAGTCAGGAAATATCCCTAATACTCTCATTTGGAATACACAATTATTCTTCTTACTGTCACAATCTGTAATCATGTACATAAATTATTGCTTCAACAATTAGGAAAAGTGACAAATAGTATTCCTACTCTCACTTGGAACACACAATGATTATTCTTTCTGTCACGATCTTCAATCATGTACATAAATTACTAGTTCAACATTTTGGAAATATTCCTCTCCTTTACAACTCATCCAAAAAATAGGAAACCACCACATCTGGTTATTAGTATAATTACTGCTGCTGGTAATAAAAGAAATCTTCATGAACAAAAAAATGATGTGTGTCTACTACCAGTAACAATTCCAACCAGTACACACATGTGCAGAGGACGGGGGACTCAATCCACTGACCCCAGTGTCGTCAATATCAACCATTCATACCAATGTGAACAAAAGTTACACTATTTAAAGTCTATCTATGTTTGAATCATATACTAGTTGCTGCGCCCCGTGGTAGGAATTGCCAGTAGTATGTACTCGTGTGATCAGGCAGAAGTATTCACATGCCAACAGTGAACATACACGGTACGGTCCAAGAACTTGCTTGATCATTCTTGGTTTGAGAATATAACAACAATTACTTTTCACGCAACCCTCCAAACATACTAGGAGTAACAGGAAAATGGACAACAAAACAGAATCAGCAATGAAGAGGATGAGAAAGAACCTGCAGTCTCCTATGCTTTCCGTGGAGTATTGCAAATGAATGGAAGACCTGCAAGATGAAGATGTAAACCCATTCTTATATCGTTTTTAAACCGGATTTGATGCGCTATGTGCCTAAAATGGCCACTTGGTACTCACAAACCTCGAGGGATGCAATCAGATTGACACTGTGAGAACAAGACTCAACAGCAAAAAAGGACGGTTTGATGAAGAAGAAGCTTTGTAGATTTTGGAAGAATGCTTTAAGTGCATCAGCAAGGAATTGTTTCTGGACTACGAGGAAGGCGACACTGTTGCCATGAACCACGTGTAGGCTGTGGGTATCATTCTCGTGTACCTTTTATGCAGTTATCCTGCATTGAAAGGAACAGAGGACATCAAGCGCTACAACAACGTGGGCAACAGACCAGAAGTACAATCCAAAGAATGAGACATACTCAAACAGAATGGCTGTACATTCCCAGCAAAGGAATGGTGTAATCTCACACCACCGGTGAGAGACCACATAATAAAGTGTATACATTTAACCCTGGGAACCATCCCTATTTGACGACGATTTAGTTGGGTGATTGGTGGATAATGATAACTCACGATGTAATGGTGACGAAGGAATGTTTGAAAAATGTAATCTACAAAATACCTATCGAGTATGCGACCAACGCATAACAACCCAATGAGGCAAACATAACAGCCCAGGACACTGATAGAAAACGTAATAAACAGGAGTGGGATTCATTCATGCAACAATTTGAAGAAACAGTCAAATAAGAAGAAGCAGGAACTGAAACAATTTAAAAACAAAGAGAAAAAGGAGAAAGAAGACGGAAATTGGCTGCATCTTTACGATAAACATTGGAATTCACCAGAAGATTTGGAGGAGTACAACAAAATTCCTGTCCCTCGCAGCACATAGGACGCGTGAAATAGTAGTAATAAGTGTTATAAATAAAAATGTTTACTTCTCAAACAAATCCTCAAGTTATTCAATGTTCCCGGAATAAAACAAAAAGATAGGGAAAAATGGAAAATATGTGAATCAATGAACATGAAGATATGGGATTGTAATTAGGGGGTTTGCTGCAACCCTGTTGCATGAGTTTGAAAAATAACTTAAGTGAGTTATTCAATGTTTCCCAAATAAAACAAAAAGGTGATTTCCTGCAGCGCCGTTGCAGAAAATGGAAAAATGAATAACACGTGAATCTACAAACATCAAGATATGGGATTGTAATTAGGGGGTTTGCTGCAACCCTGTTGCACCATTTCAAAAAATTCCTTAAGTTATTCAATGTTCCCCAAATAAATCAAAAATGCAATTTCCTGCATCACCATTGCAGACAATGGAAAAACAAAAAAGACATGAATCAATGAGCATCAAGACATGTGATTGTATTCAGGGGGGTTGCTGCAACTCTAGTGTACGACTTTGAAAAATTCCTTAAGTTTTTCAATGTTCCCCAAATAAAACAAAAAGGCAATTTCCTGCAATGCTGTTGCAGAAAATGGAAAAATAAAAAAGACGTGAATTGATGACCATCAGATATGAGATTATAATTGAGCTTTTTGCTACAAACCTGTCTATTTCAAAAAAATCTTCAAGCTGTTCAATTTTTCCCCAATTAAACAAAAAGACCATTTCCTGCAACACCGTTCCAGAAAATGGAAAAACAAAGAAGGCATGAACCAATGAACATCAAAGTATAAATTTTGAAAGATATTTCATTCTTCCTAAAATTCAAGTACGACCGAGAACTGTTTCTCCACCCCCCGCGGGCTATCGCGCAGTATTTTTACAATTCTCGACCCTTTTTTTTAAATTTCCTATCTTTTTAGGTTGCGTGTCTACTAAAAAACCTCGCGCGTCGCACACCTTTACTTTCGAGACAATATCTCGTCACTCCTCAAACAAAATAGCTATTTTAGGGTTAAGGATATCATATTCTTTTCGTGTCAAGCACTATTTTGTGTACAACTTATGCACGAATCATGACTATTTTTATCTTCTCAACATGTTGCCACCATATAACGGGCGACTCCAACTCCAACTCAAATCCAACTCCAAAAAATTCCATTTTCATTTCAATGGATAGGGACCTGTCCCCCCCCCCCTTGTATCTCATAAACCAAGAACTCCAAAAAGTTGGTAGGATAGGCAAACGATTCTGGACAACAATACTAAGAAGGCCTGCAAGTCTCAAAGGGATCTGCCGTATGCGTTAGATTAGAAGCAATAGGAGGGCCTAGCAGAGGACTCCAAATCCGAATTTTCACCTCCACAGAAAACACCCCCTCAGAACCCAAGGGACAGCAGATATCTCCATACTGAAGGCGCCGCGGGCAACGATATTGCAGGGATCTCTTCATTATATCGAGAAGGACAAAACCTGCAAGTTTCAAATCGATTGATCGAGTGGATTGGAAGTATCTAACCGGCAAAGCATTGGACACACAAGGTCCATTTTGAAGGTAAACAAGGAAAAAAAATGGTGAATATTAATATCTTCATACTGAAGTCACCGCGGGCAACGATATTGCAGGGATTCCTTCATTATATCGAGAAGGACAAAACCTGCAAGTTTCGAATCGATTGATCGAGTGGATTGGAAGTATCTAACCGGCAAAGCATTGGACACACAAGGTCCATTTTGAAGGTAAACAATGGAAAAAAACGGTGAATATTAATATCTCCATAATGAAGTCACCGCGGGCAACGATATTTCAGGGATCTCTTCATTATATCAAGAAGGACAAGGCCTGCAAGTTTCGAATCGATTGATTGAGTGGATTGGAAGTATCTAACCGGCAAAGCATTGGACACACAAGGTCCATTTTTAAGGTAAGCAAAGGAAAAAAACGGTGAATATTAATATCTCCATACTGAAGTCACCGCGGGCAACGATATTTCAGGGATCTCTTCATTATATCGAGAAGGACAAGGCCTGCAAGTTTCGAATCGATTGATTGAGCACATTAGAAGAATCAAACCGGTGAAGCAGATTGGGAAAATTTGGTTGTATTTCAAGGAAGCAACCCAAATAACAGTCACAGCAGATATCTCCATACCGAGGTCGCCGCTGCCAACGATATTGCACAGACCTCTTCATTATATTGAGAAGGAGACGTCCTCCAAGTTTCGGATCGATTGATTGAGAGGAATAGAAAAATCGAACCGGTGAAGCAGATTGGGAAAATTTGGTTGTATTTCAAAGAAACACCCCAAATAGCAGTCACAGCAGATATCTCCATATCAACAACACCGACAGCAACGATATTGCACGGTCCGCTTTATTACATATATAAGAGCACGCCGCCCAAGTTTCGAATTGATTGATCCAGCGGATCAGAAGAATCGAGCCGGTGAAGCAGAGGGGAAAAATTTGGCTACATTTCAAGGAAGCAACCCAAACAACAGTCACAGCAGATATCTCTGCACCAACGGCACCAACAGCAACGATATTGCACGGTCCGCTTCATTACATATATAAGAACACGCCGCCCAAGTTTCGAATTGAATGATCCAGCGGATCAGAAGAATCGAACCGGTGAAGCAGAGGGGCAAAATTTGGCTACATTTCAAGGAAGCAACCCAAACAACAGTCACAGCAGATATCTCTGCACCAACGGCACCAACAGCAATGATATTGCAGGGGCCTCTTCATTACATATATAAGAACACGCCGTCCAAGTTTCAAATTGATTGATCCAGCGGATCAGAAAAAAACGACTCAACATGGATGGGAAAGATGATGGGCAAAATTTGGCTAAAAAATGGGCTTCCAAGCCCCGGCCCGGTTGCTGTTGTTGCTCTTGCTTTGCGACTGGATCGTTCTCAGTGGCTCCTGTTGCTCTCGCTCTTGCTTGCTGTCGAATCGACGAGTCAATTGTTGTTGCCGTTGCCGTTGCCGGGACGAATTGCCGTTGGATGACGACGAATTGATTTGGCGTTGGAGTAGATGGAGGAGGAGGAGCGATTATATGCCAACGATTCGTTGCCGCTTGCCGGTGGAGGAGGAGCGAGGTTGTTGGATCGCCGGTGGAGGAGGAGGAGCAATTCTATGCCAACGATTCGTTGCCACTTGCCGGTGGAGGAGGAGCGTTTCGCTGATTCGTTGCCGATTGATTGGATCGATTGGTATTGATTCGTTTTGCAGATCGATTGGTGTTGGATCGATTGCCGTTCCTATTCGAATACATGATAATTGAACAAAATGGGTGAGTATCTATTGATGTACTACATAGAGTAAATAATAACAACAGAATAATATGATAATGTACATGCCGACCGATTCGTAATTATCACCAACCAGGAAAATTCCCCGCACCTACAGGGAAGACTAAAGATTTGCCGACGGATCCGTTGTTTCCCCCCCCTCGACCTTCCGACGATTGTTGTTGATTCCGATCCGTTGATTCCGATCCGTTGATTCCAATCCGTTGATTCCGATCCGTTGGTTCCGATTTGTTGTTCCAATCCGGTCCTATGAAAATGAGAACAAACACAGAAGGGAGGAAATACATTGAGTATCAGCAATGCCGGAGGCAGTATAATCATTGTCTATCTCTCTCATTCTTACCTTTGCTTGTTCCGACGTCCCGACGTTCCGACAATCGACCCGATGAAATTGTAGTTGCTACCGTAGATTACTTCTTACTCCGTGTCACGAAAAACAGTACCTTGTTCCTGTTGATATAATTGCAAGGGACGATGCCGGTTCATTGCTTCTTTCAAGACATATATGTTTGGGTCGCGAATCCGAACAACATTATCTATCCAGCAAATCCCCTTCTCGTCAAATGCTAACTACTTCTTTTCCAGTACAAGGCTGTTATTTTGGACTAAAATATCTGACAACAGATCCTCCGGCTCTGTTAAAGAGGTTTTGGATCAAACGTTCTCGGACGGAGTGTTGATTGCAAGAACCAACACCCTAGTCAAATAAGTCGGATGTAAGAAGGCAGATTATGAAGTGATTTTTTTTTGTTGCGAGGTAGAACAGATCATGAAGTGATTGTTTTTTTTTTTGGTAGGTAGAAAAAGTGATTTTTTTTGTTTGTCGCAAGGTAAGAAAAGTTTATTAGTGTTTGTGTGGGAGAGAGTTTTTTTTTTCCCGAGGCGAAAAAAAAATCATCGATCGATCGAAGTAGAGGATACTTCAATCTTCTGTAGAATTCTACATGATTTTGTACTAGATTATTCCTAGTACTGAATCCGCGTACGTTTCTACGCCTGTAGATTCTTACATGCTTTTCGTACTAGAAAATCTCGTGCGTACGAAAAAAAGAAATCTCGTACGCACGAAAAAAAAAATCAATCTCGTACGTACCAAAAAAAATAGTTAAACTTAAGTAGATTTCTACACGTTTTTTGTACTAGGGAATTTCTGGTATTGAATTTGTGTAGATTTCTACGAGGGTAGATTTCTACACGATTTTCGTACTAGATAGTATTTTTTTTTCGTACGGTACGTACTTCGAATTTTTTTCTTTTTCTTCGTACGTACTTAGGATTAGAGTTAACGTTAGGGTTAGGGTTAGGGTTAGGGCTTCGAATTTTTTTCTTCATACGTACTTAAGTAGAACTTATTGGGTAATGACTAAAATTATTCTAAAATTCATACTGACTAAAGTATCAGCCTGTTTCTTGTCCGGTTTGTTTCATAGTCTACCCCATCCATAGTATGAACAATATTCATCCTGAAATTGCAGTCAATGGCACACATTTGCACTCAAAACTACCTAGGACTCAATATTTTGGTACATGCATGTCCAGGGACAAACATTATTCTAAAATTCATACTGACTAAAGTATCAGCCTGTTTCTTGTCTAGTTTGTTTCACAGTCTACCCCATCCATAGTATGAGCAATATTCATCCTGAAATTGCAGTCAATGTCACACATTTGCACTCTAAAACTGACTAGGACTCACTATTTTGGTACATGCATGTCCAGGGACAAACATTATTCTAAAATTCATACTGACTAAAGTATCAGCCTGTTTCTTGTCCAGTTTGTTTCATAGTCTACCCCATCCATAGTATGAGCAATATTCATCCTGAAATTGCAGCCAATGTCACACATTTGCACTCTAAAACTGACTAGGACTCACTATTTTGGTACATGCATGTCCAGGTACAAACATTATTCTAAAATCCATACTGACTAAAGTATCAGCCTGTTTCTTGTCCAGTTTATTTCATAGTCTACCCCATCCATAGTATGAACACTATTCATCCTGAAATTGTAGTCAATGCCACACATTTGCACTCGAAACCGACTAGGACTCAATATTTTGGTACATGCATGTCCAGGTACAAACATTATTCTAAAATTCATACTGACCTAAGTATCAGCCTGTTTCTTGTCCAGTTTATTTCATAGTCTACCCCATCCATAGTATGAGCAATATTCATCCTGAAATTACAGTCAATGCCACACATTTGCACTCAAAACTGACTAGGACTCAATATTTTGGTACATGCATGTCCAGGTACAAACATTATTCTAAAATTCATACTGACCTAAGTATCAGCCTGTTTCTTGTCCAGTTTGTTTCATAGTCTACCCCATCCATAGTATGAGCAATATTCATCCTGAAATCGCAGTCAATGCCACACATTTGCACTCAAAACTGACTAGGACTCACTATTTTGGTACATGCATGTCCAGGGGGGACAAAAATTATTCTAAAATTCATACTGACTAAAGTATCAGCCTGTTTCTGGTCCAAGCCATGAATACATTCATCATGACTCATCAAATGCATATTGGGAACAACATTGTCACACAGAATGCCCGAAATGTTGTGGTTTGACTCTCCAACTGGCAAACATGAGGGTATTTTGGGTGCAATTCCAGGGCACAAACTAACTTATTGGGTAATGACTCAAAAAGTATCCAGTCCAAGCAATGAATACATTCCTCATGACTCATCAAATGCATATTGGGAACAACTTTGTCACACAGAATGCTGTAAATGTTGTGGTTTGACTCTCGAAATGGCAAACATGGGGGTATTTGTGGTGCAATTCCAGGGCACAGACTACATTATTGGATATTGACTCAAAAAATATATAGACCAAGCCAGGAATACATTCATCATGACTCATCAAATGCATATTGGGAACAACTTTGTCACACAGAATGCCCAAAATGTTGTGGTTTGACTCTCCAAATGGCAAACATGAGGGTATTTTTGGTGCAATTCTAGGGCACAAACTGAGTTATTGGGTAATGACTACAACAATATCTGGTCCAAGCAATGAATACATTCCTCATGACTCATCAAATGCATATTGGGAACAACTTTGTCACACAGAATGCCCAAAATGTTGTGGTTTGACTCTCCAACTGACAAACATGAGGGTATTTTGGGTGCAATTCCGGGGCACAAACTAACTTATTGGGTAATGACTCAAAAAGTATCCAGTCCAAGCAATGAATACATTCCTCATGACTCATCAAATGCATATTGGGAACAACTTTGTCACACAGAATGCTGGAAATGTTGTGGTTTGACTCTCGAAATGGCAAACATGATGAGGGTATTTTTCGTGCAATTCTAGGGCACAAACTGAGTTATTGGGTAATGACTCCAAAAGTATCCGGTCAAAACTATGAATACATTTATCATGACTCATCAAATGCATATTGGGAACAACTTTGTCACTCAGAATGCTGGAAATGTTGTGGTTTGACTCTCCAAATGGCAAACATGGGGGTATTTTTGGTGCAATTCCAGGACACAAACAGTCTCATTTGGTAATGACTACCAAAGTTTTTGTACCAGGCCATGAATGCATATCACATGACTTACGAAATGCATGTTGGGAACAACTTTTAAATGCATATTGGGAACAACTTTGCCACACACAGTACAGACAATGTTATGGTTTGTAGATACAAATGGCACACAAGACAGTACGGTATGTTAGGTGCAGTCTACGAGATTCTACATGTGACTAGAGGATTGAAATACATAACCTTAGTGTGATCAAAAGTTTCCCTTCTGAAAAAATTATGGCGTGGGAGGGCTGGCTGGCACAGGTACGTGATCTACTTCTACAAATATATAACGGCGCGCCCAAGCCAGACAACACGCAGAAGAAGTTAGGGCAAACAACATAGTACAGAACCCATGGAAAAACTCTACACACAAAACATCGTACACATACTACACGAAACACCGTACACACACACACACACACGACACACACGACACACACAACACACACAACACACACAACACAAAACACCGTGCACAACCCGACAAAATTATTAGTACACACACAAAACCACACAAAAAGAAACACATGATTCTTGATCGGCACCGTATTCAGAAAATAAAATACAAAAATATGAATGCTATCGGAAAGACACGACGAAGCAAAAAATCCGAGGGGAAGACCCTTCGAAAACAACAAAACCATCCGGCCCGGTGATCATCAAAATACAGGGGACAACAACGGTAAGAAAAAAAGAGTGAAAACAAACACCGCAATTACTAACAAAGTGAGTAACAGTAATACCACAACTATGAACGCATCAAAGGGCAACAGTAAAAAAAATGGTACCGACAACACAATTTCTACTACTACAAACACGGAAGAACAAAACACCATCAACCAGAGTAACGAACCAGCACTGAGCATTACCAACACAACCACCACTACAGTAACGAACCAACAGAAAGAAGGAACAAAAACCAATGTGGTAGAGAAAACATCTAACGGAGAATCCTATGATTTAGAGGATGTTGCGGAACTTGTCATGAAAAAATCCAATATGAAAAATTGGCACAGGAAGTGGCAAAACACTTACGGCAACAAGAGAGGGAACCACATATAGGGGTGGGAAAGGTAGTAATGGTACCTAAACAAACGGAGGCAACCATGCAGGGAGAGGGGACTGATAATGCCGGCAACACAAGAGAAGGAGCAGTAAGTACAATTACAGACGAATATGGGCTTATAACAGACAACGATATGCTTAAGGCTTTGAGTGATATGACTGAAACAGTGGACAAGCAGCTAAGGGATTACGTCAAAAAACATTGGTACCCCAACATGAAGTTCCCTATCAATGACAAGGTAACGGCGCATGTAATACAAAAAGCTGTTGGAGCAAGTGCGGTTATGAAGCCACCAAATATTCCACTTGCGTCATTCTGTTCCTTTTACAGGAAACGAGTAGGGACAGTACTGACTGCATTGAGGCACAACTCACAAACATTAGTGAGAAGAAACTGGATAGGTAAATACAGGTGGGAGAATTGGTTGTTGAAATTAGGAATTTTGGAATCTATTTTTGGTCCGACAACACTAACATGCTGCCCGTTGATACTGATGATACTTCCGTACAGACGATTACAGAAAAGGTCGAGTCCCTATCACATTCCCTGGTACTGTTGCAGTTATTCAAGACACAGAATATGAGGACACAGGTATTTTAAACCCTCAATACAGAACATACAAAGACGCGGAAGATGAAGATTTTTATTATTTTGTTACAAGAATCATGTCGGCAATCAATCCGACAAATTCCAATTTCAAACAACGGAAGGAGAGGCACTTGCTGAGTGATATATTTACTATAGCAGATGAAGCATTTGCATTGGTACTGATCTACAATGAGCATCATGTATGGGTGAACCAGCAGCGGCGAAAGGGTGATGCCACGATTCCGCGACAAAAAAAAAAATTCTGCGATTCAGACAGTGGAAGCAGAAATGGATGGATGGAGGAAGGACGCGAGTTGTTCAGTGACTTGTGCGACAAAATTGGCGAGATGCGAAAACACCCAGAAACAGGAAGGAAATTGGAAGAAATGATGAGGGACAGATTTAGGAACAAAAGTTCGACAAATTACACCAACAATAAGCATGGCGATGCAAATATTACTAGTAGCAGCTCCACTAATTGTAGTGGACCAAAAAAGAAAAGAAAAGAAACGTCTATATTGATCCGGCAATAACAGCATCGATGAATGAAAGTTTATCTATTGGTGAACAAATGTAGAAAATAACAGTACATACATAATACAAAACTACTACTAATCTTGAACTTAATTTTGAGAATATTAGAAATAATGGAGGATTTGTAATACGTTGCAATAGGAATAAATCAAGCATAATAGAATCTACATTTTAAAAAGGGAATATTGTAGTCGAGAAATAGAATTCACAATTAGGAGAGCAGAATCGAATTGTTGTTTGGTAGATTAATATTTTGGAATTAATACTGTCTCAAGATTTCTTTTTTATTCGTGAATAGAAGTAAGTGTTGTTCATACAGAATAATAATTCGGTTCTGCTAGAGACTGAAATAAATTATTTTTATTCGAGAGTAGAGTAATGTGCATCACGCGCACAGAAATAGTGCTGAGTTTACATATACCCTTATACGATTGTCGCAAATTTCAGGGTGTCCAGAAATATTGCCGTGTTAAAATCACGCACAAAATTTGGGCGCGAGAAGTAAATTCGAACCCCGCGAAACAGTTCTCGGACGCCACTTCTATCTACGCTGAATCCTGTAGACGAGTACCAACCTCACAAAGCTACTTCTTCGATCTGTTTTCGCGAAGCGCTAACACTTCGATCTGTTTTCAAGCTTCGCCCCCAAGGCTCTTAAGTATCTTTACTTAACACCTATCCTGTCACACTTAACGTTCTTCATTCCTCAAGGTTCTTTTGAACTGTTTCCAAGCCCCTTAAGTGCTTTTCACTTAACGTTTTTGGTTTCCTTAAGTCTGTTCAAGTTGAAGTTGCTGAACATACACATAACCCTCCCTTCTAGAAGGTTCCTACGTCCTGACCCTTAAGCATTTGCAAGTTGACGTTGCAGTATACTTTCTATCCTCCGGTTCTTCAAGTCTCTCTCTCTGCAAGATAAGAGCAGTCTCAAAGGTCAAACTTCAAGTTCCCTTATGTTCCTCCCCTGATCTATAAGTGTGCATTCACTTATGTCCCCTGTTCCTTAACTGTTTTCGCTTAGGTCCTGCTTCCTCCATATACCATTAGGTGTGCCCTACAGCTGGCATCTGTTGTCACACCTACAGCCCCTTGGTTCCTGAGTGGTTTTGCTTAGAGCCCATTTCTACATAGGATCCTCCCAGTGTGCCCTCCGGTTCTTTAAGTCCCCTGTGAGATAAGAGAAGTCTCACAGGTCAAACTTCAAGTTCTCCTATGTTCTTCCCCTGACCTATAAGTGTGAATTCACTTATAGCCCCTGGTCCTTAAGCGTTTTTGCTTATGGCCCTCCTTCCTCCCTATACCATCAGGTGTGCCCTACAGCTGGCATCTATTTTCACACCTACAGCCCCTTGGCTCCTTTGTGGTTTCGATTAGAGCCCGTTTCTACATAGGATCCTTCCAGTGTACCAACCGGTTCTTCAAGTCTCTTTCCCTGCAAGATACGAAAGGTCTCGCGGGTTGAACTCCAAGTTCCCTTCTGTTCCCCTGACCTATAGGTTTGAATTCACTTATAGCCCCTGGTCCCTAAGTTTGTTTGCGTAAGGCCCTACTTCTATATATACCATCAGGTGTGCCCTACCGCTGCCATCTGTTTTCACATCTACAGCCCCTTGGCTCCTAAGTGATTTTGATTAGAGGCCAATTCTACATAGGAACCTCCTTCCAGTGTTCCACCTAGTTCTTCAAGTCTCTTGCGAGATAAGAGAGGTCTCGCGGGTTGAACTTCAAGTTCCCTGTCCCCTCCTCCAGTGCACAGCCTGTTGTTGGCAAAAAATATGGACCTTGTCGGCGCACCAACCAAGGTGCAACCCTAAGTGGTGTTATTTTATGGTTCTTCATCCTACATAGGACCTTGTCGGCAGCAAATTTGATTGAAAAACTCGACGCCAACCGAGGTGCAAAGGATTCGATTGAACAACTCGATGCCCTGTGTCCCTAAGTGTTGTTCTTTTATGGTTCCCATCCTACATAGGACCCCTCCAGTGTACAGCCCTCCTTATTCTTCTTCCTCCAAGACCATGGCCCCTGTGCCCCTCCACCAGCTGAATTCCACTTAGGGGCTTCCATTTCTTTACCGTAGGATCCCAGTGTACCACCCGCTTGCTTCTTCCACCAAGCAGTGCGGCGCTATGCCCTTCCTACACTTCTTTGTACCCTCCCTTCCAGCCTGCCTTGTTCTTCTTCCTCCAAGACCATGGCCCCTGTCTTCTTCCATCCCACATACCATAGGACCAGCCCGCCTGAGTGGAGTCATGCGGCGCTGCTCCTCCTATGTGTATACCCTTCCTACTGTATGCTTGTTGGCAGCTGCCTCCTGTTAGGCTTCTGCTTGGGGCATCATTCATCAGTTTGTTCTTTGTACCCTCCCCGCTTGCTTTCAGGATTTGTTTGAAAAATTGTTGTTCTACAACTTGGGGCTAAAACTCTCTTCAATTGAGGCAACGTTAAAGTCTGGATACAGACTGAGTCGTTTAGATCCACCTTCGGTGTTTAAGGTTACTTAAATAAGTATATTAAATTAAATGAATATCACATAACATTTTATCCAGTAGTGAAAATGACACAAGTAATTGCACTCACCATTCTTTGCAGAGCTCAGTCAGGGCCCACAACTTGACTACGGAAATAAATCTGCAGTACCGTCTTCCAGCAGAAGACATCCTCAAGACTCTGGCAAGTTCTGTGATCCACTCATAAAGAAGTCCATATTTGCGGCTCTTATCCCATGGAATACCAGGCAGAAATTTACCCCACAATTTCCAAAGAAAAGCAGGGTTGAAACAAAAAATTGACAGTTTTTGTCTGAAGTACTAAGCTGCTGATTCCTCGTATCTGCCTTACACAATGGAAGTTTTGAAACAAATCATTCATGCTATTAACTGGATAAAATTAAAAATAATGATACGTCCCTCTTCACCTACTATATTTGATGTTGTATTATTATTTGTACATGCAATAGGGTGTGGTCTTTCTGTTTCTGGTGTATTATTGCTTTGTTTCATGCCATGCCCGTCTGCTGGGTGGCACAACTGACCATATGTGTGTCATTGATCTGTCATGATATTCTACATGGTCCTCATTTGTGTGAAAACAAGAAATTTGGTCGTGCACATTGGTCCGTAGGTGCGTGCTGTTGCAGTTGCATGTTTCAGCTCAAAACACTCCTCCTGTAAGTTTGATTGACAGCAAGCAGCACTACTGCTGTTACTGTGGTTGCTGTAGCAAGTTGCTGTTGCTGTTGAAGGAGATCATTATTCGCCACCTTGTCTGCTCTGAGGTTCCTTCTGTGCCTTTCTGTTATATCTAGGGACATTTTCTTTGCTAATTCCAAGGACCAGATTTTGAAATTTCTGGAATGGACTTCTTCCCTGGAGTGATTGGTGACGTAGTCTGCAACCACCTTCAGCGTTGGGCAGTTTTCCATGCTCACATCCTCCTCTGCGATATGGTCAGTGATCAAGAAATACCTAATATCCATGTGGCTGCTTCTCTTTCTGCTTGATATCTTGCTATTTTTCTATAGTTTCATGGAGCTTTGGTTGTCTTGGTACATAATGTTGCCCCAAACAGCATATCACTGTGCCTTGAGGAAATACCTGGTTCAAAGGACCTTCATCAGCTTATCATCAAAACCATCAACCTCTGTCTCAGTGGAATTCCTAGTATGTAGCTTTTGCTTTGCAGAGGTTCCAACTCCTTTGACTTCCCCAACCCAATTTGTGGTGGTTACTTCTGCATTGCAATAGATATTCATGGGTTTGTCAATCTGCCTGATGTTGGTAAGTAACTCGGGTTTGCAAATGACGTTCACAATGGACTGATTATCAAGCAGAAGCCAGCCACGGTTTATCTTGCCATCACGTTGGCTCATTACCACATCATAGTTGACATCAGCCCTATCCACGTCCCTCCAATGATCAAATGCTGCTGTTGGGTCACTTGTCATTACCTAAGCACTCCTACCATATGTGTAGAAAATCATTTGGTATGGGGTATCATTGATGTCATCTGCTAGTCCTAGGTTGAGCTGGGCTAGTCCAATTGCAGGCACTGGCACTGGGTGTGTTGCTGTGCTGCATGTAGTTGTGATTCCCCTGCAGGCTAGAGTTAGTTGTACCTGGCTCATTGCTTCTCCTGATATGCTGCTACATTGGCTTCCACACACTTGTCTTCCCACGAGTAGTGGCCCTTCTGCCCACACTGATAGCGTGTGACATGGCTCTTTTTGCCCTGCTGTCTAGGGGACTGGGATTGCTCTCCTCCACTCTGCGTGAATGCAACACCATCATGTCCAGGTCTCTGCTGGTTCCAATTGTCCTGTTGGAAGTTAATTAGTATGCTGTGAGCTTTGGTCAATGTGAATGGATAGCTGTTCTACCCCATTAGGAAATCATTCTCGAGCTTCTGCTTTATTGGTGCACATCTCCCATGGTTGGAGTTCTCAATGTACAATAATAATATACTTATTTAAGTAGTCCCCTAGCATTAACCACCAAAGGTGGATCTAAACCACTCAGTCTGTAGCCAGACTTTAAAGTCGCCTCAATCAAAGAGAGTTTAGGCCCCAAGTTGTAGAATGACAATTTTTCAAACAAATCGTGAAAGCAAGCAGGGAGGCTACAAAGAACAAACTGATGAACAATACCAGCAGCAGAAGCCTAACAGGAGGCAGCTGCCTACAATCATACAATAGGAAGGGTATACACATAGGAGGGGCAGCGCTGCATGACTTGGTGGAAGAAGCAGGCGGGCTGGTCCTATGCGGGATGGAAAAACCTAAGTGGAGTCCATTTAAGGGGGGCACAGGGGCCATGGTCTTGGAGGAAGAAGAACAAGGCGGGCTGTACACTGTGGTCCTATGTGGGATGGAAGAACCTAAGTGGAATCCATTTAAGGGGGGCACAGGGGCCATGGTCTTAGAGGAAGAAGAACAAGGCGGGCTATACACTGGAGGGGTCCTTATTAAATTCCTTTCGTACGTATGTAGAGGGAACCACAGGTCGGTACTTGAACTTACGTAGATTCCTACGTAATTTACAGTACTACAGCTGGAGTGGTACGATAATACCGACCGAGTCATATGCACCTCTGTAAGCAGGATTGGAATATTCTTCTCAAAGACCGAATGACCAGGAAGGCCCATACTTTCTGTAAACAGGATTGGAATATTCTTCTATCTATGGTAAATGACCGGGAAGGCCCATTCTTTCTGTTTTCACGACCGAAGTTCGATACTTAAGATCAGAAGCAAGGTTCGTTCACAACCGAATTGGAATGTTCGATGACTGCATCCAGCTCATATCTTATGGAAAATGACCGGGAAGGCCCATTTCTTTTCTGTTTTCACGATCGAAGTTCAATACTTAAGATCGGAAGCAAGATTCCTTTTGTTTTCATGACCAAACCAAAGTAAATTGCCTGGTTCCGGTATAGCCTTTTTGATACTTCCAATCATGTGTTTCGATACTCATGATCAAAAGGGAGGTTCAAAGAAGCTTCTTGTAACAGCTGTTTCAATGATCACGATTAGAAGGAAGCTTCTAATCGAGAAGGAAGCTTCTCATGATAGCATGTGATTCTACAGTGCTGTACGATTAGCAGTGTACTGTATTCATCACTGCACTAAAAGAGATATCATGCTCTCCAGCAAGATTACTCTCTTATCTCATACTTTTAACATTCAACTGATTTATATCCCAAAATTCACACTAGTTGCTACCAACTACTTGTAATCTACATACTAAGGTCTGTCTCGCTGCAATCTGAATAAGTCACAGCAAGAGGAGATCTGGCGTTTCCCTAGTCTCGCCTGTAGTCCGATTATCCGTTGCCGAAAGTATCCAAACACAATTGTCACGCGTAGAGTACAATCATTCGTCTACTAACACACTAACGCAGCGTTGCTGTCCTTCAGAAGCCTTTGAATCAGACTCTCAACGAATCGGATTCAGAAGGAAAATAATAGTCCTATGTAGGATGGAGCACCATAAAAGAACAACACTTAGGGGGCACAGGGGTCATGGTCCTGGAGGAAGAAGAACAAGGCAGGCTGTACACTGGGGGGTCCTATGTAGGATGGAGAACCATAAAAGAACAACACTTAGGGGGCACAGGGGCTATGGTCTTGGAGGAAGAATAACAGGGTGGGCTGCACCCTGGAAAGGTCCTATGTAGGAATAGGAGGGCTCTAAGAAAAACCACTTAGGGACCAAGGGGCTGTAGGTGTGAAAGCAGATGCCAGCTGTAGTGCACACCTGAAAGGTGTATGTAGGAAGTAGGGCCCTAAGCAAAAACACCTAGGGACCAGGGGGCTATAAGTGAATTTGCACTTATAGGTCAGAGGAGGATCAGAAGGGGGAACTTGAAGTTCAACTCGCAAGTACTCATAGTTTGCAGGGGAAGAGACTTGAAGAGCCAAAGGGTTATATAAAGTATACTGCAACGTCAACTTGCAAATACTTACGGGTCAGGGGGTAGGAACCTTCTAGAAGGGAAGGTTATGTATGTGTCTGTCAACTTCAACTTGAACCTTAAGAGAAAATCACTCAAGGAGCTTGGAAACAGTTCAAAAGAACCTTGAAGAAGAATGAAGAACGTTGAGTGTAACAGTATAGAGTGTTAAGTAAAAAATATTTAAGAGCCTTGGGGGAGGAGTTTGGAAACAGATCAAAGTGTTAGCGATTTGCGAAACTTCAACTGTATGTAGAATTAGTACTAAATTCAGTGTATGTAGAAATAGTACTGGATGCAAGGAAATTAGTGTTGGTTTTCATGCTCAATGACAACAACGACCAACGACGACGACCGACAATGGTGAATAGGAGACCAAAGGGACCAAAGAAGGCAACAAGCAACCCAGCTGAGAGCAAAATCGAAAAGGCCAGGTCTTGGTTAGTATGTGTAGGTCCTGGTTGTGTGGCGGTGTAGAAGTGAGCAAGATATGGCAGGGGAAATTTGTGTAGAAATCTATGTGTTTTTAGTACTGGAACATTGGAACATCAGACAAAGTTGCACGAGGCAAAATTGGAGTTCTCAATGTACAGTGTGGCCATTGCCATATCACTAACCTTCTCTTTTCAATCCTTCTTCTCTGCTGCTGTGAGGCTGGATAGGCCACTTCCTCCATAGTCCCACACTAGGATGTACTTGTATACACCCGGCAGGTAGAAAAGTGATCCATATACTTTCACAGCTGTTACCATGTTTTCACTTTTGCCATGATGAGCTTGATCTTGCTTGATTTGTCTTTGGGTTCGTCGGGCTCCCCTTCTTTGATAGTAGTCTTCATACTTTTGATGCCATTGACGGCCTTGCAGACTTCAGCACCATATGTGCGTCCTGCATACTGTGGCATTCCATTCCTTGTCTTCATAAATTTTGTGCTTGTGTTTGCCCAATGTTGAAGATGTTCATCACATCTCCCTTTGAATGCCGGCTGGGATGGTGTTGGGTGCTGCTGCTGTTGTATTATGTGTGCATGCCTTATGGTATATTCTTTCTGTTTCTGGTGTATGATTGCTTTGTTTCCTGCCACGCCCCTCGGTTGGGCGGCATAACTGACCATCCGTGTGTCATTGGCATGTCACTACATGGTCCTCATTCGTGTACAAACAGATTATTTGTGTGTTTCAGCTGAACATAAACTATTTTACTGGTAGTTTGACTAACCAATTTTCCTTCATTTCGAGCATCAACCTAAAACGAGCAATGATGTACGTTACAGTACTGACCGATATTATTATGATCTTGTTGTACTAATGTTCATACAATTGTTAATATGAATACAGAAAACCGAACTCGGTAACGGCGATGAAAAGTCTATCTAGTTTTTCTGCGACGAGTGATCACAGCACAATCGGCCAAAAACCGAAAGATGCACGTTCAGCAATGCTATTCTCTATTACGTACTGTCATTCGAAGTAAAGGAGTGATACCAGTTCAAACGTAGCTATGCTATCTGGCCCGGTTTGACGATGCTTGTGCGTTGATGACCCATTTGTTCAAATCTAAGAGCTCAACCCAGCCTATGTTGCTATGACCCACGCGTGTGTACCACTCTGCAAAATCATCGAAGCTTATCGTGTCGCGAAGACCTCGCCCCCCTTTGATAGCTTGAACAGTAGCCCACTCGCATCCCAAATCTACTGCCTTGGCCATCGTGCTAGCAGAGCAGTCGCACTTCTCGCCATTCATCATTGTCATTGTATCGTCAATGAAATCAGAATCAAGCGAGCTGGCCGAAGCCATTTTCACCAAAACCAACAAAAATGAACGCAGATATCGCGTCACGTCTGACCTTTTCAGGACTCCCCTCTTTTCTTTGTCCAGAGTTTCAAATGCAAATTCCAGCTTGTCACTTTTTTTGCCTCTGCAAAGAAGAGTGAAACCACACGCAATGTCAAGGGCGTTTGCCTTGCCTACCCTGTCGTAGTCGAACGCAAAAAATATATCGTTCAGTAAATCTGACAAGATTCTCTGAGTATGAACGCTCATCGTTCTGGAAACGACTTTGCGCATAGCAGAGTCAAAACCCTCCTTCGTCAATACATAGGAATTGGATTTCGAGTCTCGATAAGCTTTTGCTAGAATCTCTCTCGATGCCTTCTCACAATCCACTTTATGAAGCTCACACTCCATGAGAATATGACGAAGATGACTTATTCTCTTTTGGCTCATCGAGAAAATGTATCCCTCCTGATTGTCGTCGGTGATAACATATATTTTCAGAGCCATCGAGTTTTGATTTTGTGGTGGATTCTTCGCTTTTGGGGAGGCCTTCGGTGAGTACTTCGGTGAGTACTTCGGAGAGAAGGGAAAAGCATGCTCCTTTTCTTGAGATGAATGCTGCATCAGAATCAAGTCCATTTCATCATCGATACTGTCCATTGGAAGGAGATTGTTTGCATCATCATCAAAGAACGAACCGTCCATTTCCGCATCAGGAGGAGCTGGTGGACAATCTGGATCCGGTTCCGGTGTCCCCGTTCCGAGTGTAAGACCTGGTGAAGCCGGCTCGTGTTTTATTGACATGTCAGCCGGCGGTTCGTGCTTTTCAAACGAATCAAAACTTTCGACAAGCACCCATTTTGTCAAATCGAGCAGCTCCAACCATGGAGCTGTCTCGTATCCCCCTTCGTTGTACCAACGACCAAATTCCTCAAAATTCAAACGATCCTTCTTTCGCGTCCGCCATTGATATCGCATAACATCGTCGGTGACCATATTGGCCGTATTCGCGATGTACCGATTGACAGCGTCACCAGTCAAATCCAAACTTTGCTGACAACATGAAAATGTAATAATCAAAAATGACCGGAGGAAAAGAAATAATTCTTCTCCATCCAATGAATCCATAGTTGGTTGGTTCTTTCTTCCTTTCTTCTTCGGCAATTGACGTCGATCAAATAAACTGAATGCGAAAGACAATTTTGTCGACTTTTTCCCTCCACACAACAATGTCAACCCACCCATCAACTCGTTCAAGGCAACTTGATCGACCTGGACTAAATCGAAGCTTCGGAAAAGATTGGCGAGAACTTCCAAGTTATTCGATACACACTTCGAATGCCCACTGGCAGCGCGCTTCTTGCTTGTTTTTGCTTTACATTGAATAGTTTCCTGCATACATTCCAAAAAGCTTGCCTTGTTGATCAACATAGTCTTCGTTGTCCCTATATTTTTGGCGTTCTTCTTTGCTCCAGCAAACGACGTTTGCTTTAGTGCAAGACTGTGCAACGTAGACCATATTTCTTCCGGAGGGTACGGCAACAAACCTAATTGATCAACAACTTCCCTGACATAAGTTGCATCTTCCTTTAACACAACCAGCGAGCACTGGTTCGCCAAAGGAAAATTGAATAAAATCTGCACCGCTGAAGGAGGGTGTGAGTGACCAAACGGTGTTAAATGCAACCCATTCGAATTCGATACATGGTGACCAACACTGTGCGGGTGGCGATGCCGACTCATAGAGTGGTGAGAATGTGTTGGACGAGGAGAAAGGAACTCCGGAGATGACGGCTTGAGTCCAGGGAACGCTGGAAGCGCATCATGTGCCAATGCAGGTGACTTAGGATACACGTCATCAACAAGGGAGAGCAACTTCTTCAGATCGAGAAGTTCGAGCCATGGCGCAGTATTGAAGCCCCCGTTAGAATACCACGAAGCAAAGGCCTCGAATGTATGCATTGCCTCACTTGAATCATTTTCTGGTAGACCACTATCTTTCAGGAAATGCCCTAAGGTCCATCTAGCTCCATTTTCAACGGCAGAGTACATAAGTTTCCGCGTAGATGAATTCAATTTTGGTCTCATGATACCGTCGGGAGATGATGTTAAGAATGATATTCCAGCCAACATCGTCAAATAGGATCGTAAGAAGTGAACCAGCTGGTTGCTCGTCAGTCCTATTCCGATCTGTTTCTCAAGAAATTCGAAGCCAGTCGCTAATTTGGAACTCTTGTTTCCGGCACAGAGAAAGCAAAACCCAACAGATAGTTCATGAGTAAATGCCTCCCCAGACTCAAGAGGTGGAATGCCGGGGTTGAAACATCCGAAAAAGTCTACGAGGCAAGAAGAAAACACGTCTCTATCCAACTTCGAGAGTCTGTTTGAAGAACCAGAGCCCAGAAATTGGTGAAGGCAGGTGTGAAATCGCTCAATCGTTATGACTTTCTTCTCAACTCCTTGGTGCACACGCGTTTTGGAAGCGTCAAGGAGAATCGACGTAATTTCGTTGCAAGATCGACCAATTAGACCTGTTCTTTCTACCAAAGCCCGGAAGGTTTTGAGACTCTCCTCAGTAATTGTGATACAGAATGGCTTCTCACCCTCTTCGTCGGGAACAGAACCAGAGAAGTCAAAGGATAAAACAGTTCTGCTGGTATTGCTGCTAACGTAGGGCGCTGGTTGGCTAGAAATTTGTGTTACAGTTTGTGCCGTCGATGTACTTGCAACAGGTTCAACCTTCTTGATTGGTTCAATTTTCGGTTTTTGTTCAACAGGGTTTTCATTTTTTTTTACTATCGTCGACGACTCTACGGTGGATGGTTTCTTGACTGGAGGTGGATTGCTCTTCACTTGCTCTGGCACAGGTTTCGCATGCGAGATTACCGGTTGCGTCGAAGGCTTAGGTTTTGTAGCCTGCTGTGTCTGATTTTTTGTTTGAGGGGGCGCAGAACTTCTTTCGTTTGATCGTTGGGGGGTCTTCCATCTCGATAGATTCAGCAAGTCCAACCAGGGGGCTATTCTCGCTCCTTCTGCTCGTCTCCAACTCTGGAAGATAGCAAAAGATATTTCTACGCCATCGTTGCTGTTACTGTTACTGTTGCTGTTGTTCTTGTCGACAACAGCCGACTTCTTTATGGCGAACTTGACGAGACGATCTGTTGCATAAACTGCAATTTCCTCAAACTCCTTGCGGACCGATGACGATTTTATCACGTCATCTTCCTCCTTGATGGGTGCAGCAACCGAGTTGTCAAAAGATATAGTTGGTGTCTGGAGCGAGGGAACAGAGTCATCATTTTTCAAGACGTCGTTTTTGTCGGGGTTGATCTTTTTGGCATTGCCTTCCGGCGTATTTGGTTTTCGTCGTTTCACCCTGGGCTGTTCTCCATTCTCCTTATCTTTCATTTCTATCTGTACCTTGGCATTTTTGTGAATACAGGATGCGATGGCGATAATTACTGCTCGGAAGAGTGACAGAGCACAATCACGGCTTAGACTTTTCCCCTGTTCGTCATCTTTATCCTTCCCCCCTCCTGTTCGTCCCTCGTTAGAAAATCCTTTGGGTTTTCGTCCCTCCCCGAGAAGATCAAAAATTCGCCTGATTTTCAGGTTGAGGTCCATTTCCGAAAATACCATAATGCCAGCTTTGATTTCTCTCGTCGACGATCCAGAATATTTCATTCTATCCAGAAAGGATTGCAGCATAGAATTTTCACATTCTCGCGCTGCTTGATAGATGAGTTCATGCAGAGGACGTTTGCAGTCAGCACCATTCTTTGATTTCCTAGAGGCGGTGATTGCGGCAATATCCTTTGTACTTTCATCCTCTGATTGTGAAACTGTTGGTCGCAGCGAAAGACCCCTCGCTGAATCATCGGCCCCGTGAGCGTCATCTCCTTTATCGATTACATCAACAGTAAGTTCTGATTCCGTCGTTGGAAGTTTTGACGACGGATCCGCATTGATGGGACTTATGCTGGGGTTTGAATCCAGATTTTCGTCTTCTTGTTGTTGTATTTCGATTAATTTTTTGGACAAAGCTTCGCTTGCTTCTAAAACGCGCTTGACATCGTCCTGCGTAATCGATAGTGTTATCGAAGGAACAGGATTCTCCGGTCCACTACTAGCATTATTCGCAGCGGCGTTTGCAGGAACGGAACACGCACTTTTCGAAGTGTTGGTGGCTTGTCCTATCGGTGCCTCCTTCAATGCAGCCACATTAGCCATTGTCCTCTAATACTTCTCTACTTCAGCTTGTGATTTCTCCTCTTCAATGCAAGGAGAAATAGATCTCGTTTGTATATTGTCCCTCGAAGTCGATTCGATGCTTGGATGCAATATTCGTTCCTTTCCCGACCAATGACCGATGAATGGATGGATGGATGGGTGGATGGACAATTCGAAGAACGAAGAATGAATGGATCAACTGGGGGTTTCACTACGATGAAGATCTTAAAGTATCTCAGCTCCTTTGACTCGTTCACAAAGCCTGGTCTTGCACATGTGGTGCGGAATAGTGGAAGTATCAACGATCGTAACTGCGTTTCCAACTTTGATGACAGTAGACGATGCGTTGCCTTTCTCGATGAATTGCAATGATGCTGAGGAAAACACAGTGGGGTGAGTAGGCTGCAGTAAGTACGAACCGTATCATTCGTTGCGTCTTTCATCGCGATCCATTCAGTTGGAACTACCGTAAGTTATCGTAGGCACTTCACTTCATCGTTGTTTGTATGCAATTTGCCGCGCTGACTCGCTCATGTTGAATTCAAAAATTTCTCGTAGGATCAGTAGGCAAAATGCCAGGACTGCGAAATAATGAATGGTTTAAAAAATTGAAATAGTTTAGTTGGTCGCGTTGTAATTCATAATACTTGAAACCGTGGCACACTGAACGGTCGGAAAGGAGGAGAAATGGAAAGCATAAAGAGAACACGGTTACTACCGGGTAGATACAAAATTCGAAACAATACTATGATGAACCTAAATTGAGAGTGATCATTTTCCTGCTTGGGGTTGTTGTTTGTTGTTGAATACAGAGAATACTTCGTAATGAATTGAATTGCTGTCTCCCATTCTTGTTGTTTCATTTGATGTCACCATGCTTGCTGAAGAAGCAGAGGAGGAAGAATAGAGGAGGATCATCAGCACCAGGAGCACCAGCATCATGATGATGAGTCGATACTACTACTACTAGTACAAGTACTCCTCCTGCTGTAATATCCTCATAGTAGAGTGCCGAATGGGTTGATGGTGCTGCTGATACTCATAGTAGTAGTAGTAGTATGGGTGCACTAGTAGTAGTACTACTAAATCATCAAACAAGAAGAAGTTCTTGTAGTAGTACTACTAGTAGTAGTACTCGTAGTAGTAGTAGTAGTAGTAGTAGTAGGAAAAATCCTGATTCCATTTTTGTGCAAATTAAATGGCCACCGAGTTGTGAAAATTAAATAATATGGAATACTTTCATCTTTTGGTAAAAGGTGGTGATCGAACAGAGATGTTTATTTCAAGCCTGGTGCTAAATGTAAAACAAAATAACAATCTCTCATCAGCTTGTAGAGAAATCACCAAATTTGTCAATTACACGTTGCATTTTGCCACTGTGTTCATGGACCAGATCTTCATAATTTTAAAGTAATCTGTGCATTAGAGAAAATAAGAATTCCTTAGTAGTAGTAGTACTACTACTAGTAGTACTTGGAAACTTCTTTTCAGAAAAAAATAATCCAGGAATCTAGGGCCCAGAGGTGTCTGTGATAACACAGGGTATGTGTAACATAACTTGGTATGGTTCTACTAAATATATTTGGTAAGTTGGCTCCACACCCGAGGTAATAACAGAGAACTCATTTTGCCTACTACTATGCTTCAGATGAATTTCTCTCATTTTGACTTCTTTATCACAAACAATTGGATTTGGAAAAGAAAAGAAAAAACGAAGTAGAAAATTATTGGTTCGTCATCCAAATTTTGATGAATTCCGTTGTTGTAGGTAAAAAGAAGAAAAGCCGACAGCCGACGGGAAATATACTGCTTAAAAACTCACAAAGTTCGGGCCAAAACATCCACGTAACTCAAAATTCGCCAAACCGTTACGAATAACTAGAACATGGATTGTACGTTGCATCCCCATAAATAAGGTACGCTATTTCTACGAGTACTTGTACTGAGCGCTCTTCAAGACGGCAAGGAAAAAATGACCTTTTCCACGGTACATACTCGTACGTACTCACAGTACGAGTTCGTACCATGCTCTGAAGGGTTTCTGTCTTTCGACTGAGAAAATTAAGCGGACTCGGTGTCATTGGATAATACGTTAATGGGTGATTCCCGAAATACTTTTATGTACTACATAAACCGGAAATTTTCTACTTAACCAGTCGTAAAGTTACAAATCATAGTCGACGTGAGCTCACGTCGACTATGATTTGTAACGTTACAAATTTTTATAACGGAACTCCTGACTGAATTTTTGTCAGTCCCCCAACGGACTAATCACACATCCAACGGATCAGATCGCCAATTTTGGCTCATTACAGTACGAGTAGTATTAGTACGAGTACTAGTACAAAATATTGTCCAACGCACCACAACAACCAAACCGAATTTCTAATAAAAGGTTTATCTGCTGTTGTTGCTGTATCTGCTGTTGTTGCTGCTATGTGACAACGACGGAGGAAGAGATACATATTCTTCAGCTCCAGACATAATTTTTATATCGTAATAAAGCAGCGATCATGGTGAAGACAGCAGCAGGAAAAAGGACCGGGAAAAGAAACTACAGCAGAAGAGAAGTCATGGAACTTCTATACACCCTCAAAGAAATCCTTCCTGTTGGTCCTGAGGATTGGGCGCAAGTCGGCCTAATCCATAATGACAACTTCCCTGATACCAATCGAAGTGTTGAGAACCTCCGTAGGAAATACAACGGTCTATATCGGAAACAAATTCCTACCGGGGATCCAAATTGCCCCAAGGACGTGAAGTTGGCAAAGAGGGTTAAGTATTTGATTAAGTGCAAGGAAGGAGTTGGTGATGGACAAGAGCCATATGGAATGGAAGAAGGATACCAGACCAACACGGAAGACGAAGAATACATAAGTAGTGGTGAGGAGGAGGATGACGACTCTGACGATGATAACATTCCTCCGATACCACCACTTGGTCAACCTTCGCAAACAATGACTCAGCCAACCCAACAGTCAACAGAGCCAACCCAGCCAACACAACCGCCCCTTCGTCAACCTTCCCAACCAACCCAAGAAGAACCAGAACTCAATACACGACCAACTGCCATAAACAATACACCAACGACTCCCATAAACGTACCACCAGCAAGAATTGTTGTTCCGCGCTCTCGGTCTCGGTCAGCTTCCTCTTCTTCTTCATCTCAACGGTTTCCTGCCACGCGTGCTTCCCCTTCTCCCACCAGTACTCCGCGATCAAAGAGACAGTACCGCAGGAACGCCACCAACATCAGCACGACCACCACCAACAGCAACAGCACCAACGGACGCCAGGAAATTCTTGATTTCTTGAGAGAGAATTCCGAGCGCGAGAGGGAACAAAGAATAGAGTATCAACGGCTTGAAAGGGAACAAAGAGAGGCTGCCTTGGAATCGCTGAAGGCCGCCATAGTAGATGTTGCCACCATACTCCTAAACGGGCTTCGTTCCAGCAACTCAAATTCCAACTCCAACTCAAATCCCCCCCAGCCCGGCAATCCCAACAACTCCAACTCAAATCCCCCCCCGGCCGACTCCACTTAAGAGTCTTGTTCCTGTTTAATAGCAGGAACATCCGGCGTAGGTTGAGCAGGAGGTTGAGCAGGAGGAGGATCCGGAAAAATAGCAGGAACATCCGGCGTAGGTTCAGAAAAATCGGAATCAGACTCGGAATCAGAGTTGGAATCGGAATCCGATGAATGAAAGAGTCGTTGATTGGTTCGGCCTTCGAGAGTCCGGTGAAAAAGATCCTGTCGAATCTGTTGCCGGTTTTTATCAATCTGTAGCTGGTGTTTGACAATCAGTTGTTTGTATATAGCAATCTGTCGTTCATCTTGAACAATCTGTCGTAAGAGTCGTTGTTCGTGTTGTCGTTCAACTTTGGCTCTAAGAGCCTTAAGAAGTCTTTGTTGATGTTCTTGTTTGGAAGCTACCACCATGATGTTGCTTTTGGCTTTGGAAGTTAAGTTGCTTTTGACTTTGGAAGAAATCAAATTATGAGCTTTGCAACTTGCCAAGAAAATGAAATAATGAATTACTAGTAAAAAGAATGAATTACTAGCAACTACTAGCAACTACTAGTAATATCTCATACAATCGTAAAGTTGGCAGTACATGAAAGTCTCAAATCAGTCGGAATCAAATCGATAGGAGTCAACGATTCCCACGTTGATTCCCATTTCGATTCCCATTTCCATGTATGGAAGAACTGATGGGATTAACCCGTCCGGCGCTGTGTTGAACCCCTCTTAAGGAGTTGAACCTCTCTTGAGGAGTCGTGCGGTTTTTACGAACCCGAACACCAAAAGCGAAACTACTCCATCTTCCATCTTGAACGAAACTACTCCCCGTATTACTCGTATTACTTGTAACTCGAGAAGCTCATAATTCCAAAAGTTACCAAACAGCGAAAGCTATGTCCAAATCTACTAGTACTAATTTGTAAATTATTAATCATTATCTACTACACTTAGGATCAACCATGGAGAGAATCGATACTTGACCATGGTGGAGAACCGACAATCCACTTTGGACCGATCGACCGATCAACCGATCAACCGATCAACCATATCGACCATGGTCTCACTCAACAAGTCCAACAATCTACTCGGAATTGACAATCGACAATTTACTCAACCACGCAAAGCGAAATTCGAATTCGAATGTGAACTGCGAATGCGAACTGCTCAACGGCTCAACGGTCGAAGAGGCCGGTGGCGTCTTCCGGTAGGTTGTCTTCGTAAGAGAAGTATCCGTCCTTCTTATGCATGAAAACATTCAGGATCTGGTTGTGACCAATGGTACTTGTTTGGTAATTGTACAGAAGCATCATTAAGTTCAAAATGACCTTACTATCGCCAAACGTCTCCAATAGGAGCCTGTCTTTCAATCGTGGAAACTGCCCCTGGATCATTCGCATCCCCCACTCTGATAACTGTCGAAGGGACGTTGCTTCTCTGTTCAACAGAATAGCCTCTAGGGTATCCGGATCGTGCTGTGAACTTTGGACAAGGCATTGGTGTCTACCTGTGGCAACCCTAAATGCAGAGTCGACACAAACCATAGCTTGGAACTTGACGAACAGTTCTTCTATTTTATCATAAACACCATGATCGGCGATTGTGCTGTCATGCCAGGTACCAGGGCAGTTGTAACAGCAAATACGAATTCTCCCATCGGCAGCAAAGACAAAGACACTGTTGACATAAGTGTCGCACACCCAGCTGTTGTAATACCGGCTCTGAATCAACCAATTGGAAGACTGCTGAATTTTGACTTTGAGTCCATCGGCGGCACCCCAGACACGGCGTTCTTTTAGTCTTGGGTATTTGGCACCAATCGCGCTGATGTATTCCTCCAATTCTTCTTCAGTTGGAGGTCTAATCATTGCCTTTGGGTGATACTGCAATACGAACAAAAGAACCTTTCTGGAGAACTTCAACCATTTGTACATAACAGTAGAGGTGAGTCCAAATGCCATCGACACAGATCTTGCAACGGATCCTCGTGTTCTAAACCAATGAAGTACTAAACCAAGACAGCAAGTCGCGTTTGCTTCGCGCTTTCTTCCACACCATACTCCATTAGCGTTAACCTTCCTTTTCCGAACAGCATTGGTGTATCTATCAACTGTGTAACTATCGAATGTTGGTTCAAATAGACCAAGAAGCTCTCTAAAGACTGTGTGGTCGACACCACAGCAGTTGAGAAGAGCCTGATCGTTGCCAGAGTTGAATAGATAAAGAAAGGGTGACTCGGAATGGCGCCGAAGGGCTATCCTTGGTGTTCTCCTATCTCTTCGACGCCTTTCTTCTGCAGCGTCATCGTCATCGTCATCGTCATCCTCCTCATCTTCTAGAAGATACAAGCAAACAAGCAACTCAAGTGACATATTCAACGGATGGGCAACTATTTGTTATGTTGGCGGTTGAGTAGCAGTACCTATCGTCGGTTGAGTACCTAGCATCGGTTGAGTCGCTGAAATGGTTAGTAGGTGAAAATGAAAAATTTGATCGTGAAGTCGCTGAAAAATCTGAACGTCACTGAAAAATCTGAACGTCACTGAAAAATCTGAACGGATTAAACCCACATGTTTAATCGTATGAAGAAGACAAATTTGGCTAATATTATTGTCCATGTCATGAGATTCCAGATTCCAAAATGAGATTTATGCACTTTCCCGCCAAAAAATTTATGTACGAAATTTTCATTCCCGAAATACTAAAAACAGAAGTTTATGTACGTTACAAAAAAGTATTTCGGGAATCACCCAATACTGTACCATACATACTCCTCATACTCATCTTCATGGGCGCAGTGCAAGGATCATGGTTCATGGCTCACTGTTCACGGTTCACGGTTTGATTTTCACGTGCTCTGAGCGTTGATGCTGTACCGGTGCGTAAGAGTACAGGTACGAGTACAGAAAAAGTAACACAGCGAAAACCTCATCTTCGGTTGCACGAAGTATCAATCTTTGCCAAGCACAACGCATCCATTCGCACCATCTTCTTCATACTGTATTGCGGTTCCAAACATGATTGAGGTAGTTCTGAATGATCGACTGGGGAAGAAAGTGCGCGTAAAGTGCAACGAAGACGATACGATAGGGGATTTGAAGAAACTAGCAGCTGCACAGCTCGGGACACGTCCGGAAAAATTGAAGATTCAAAAATGGTACACCGTATATAAAGGTATGTATGCACTAATTCGCTGTTTGGTATATTCCAGTGAGATCGAAAGAATGATGTTGGTTTATAATGGTAACTTTACTTCTGAATCCCATTTCGGTAAAAATCTTATCATTCGATTGTTGTCACTGCCGCATCACGCACCGCCCGTTTCGGAAAATAGATCACATTACTTTGGAGGATTACGAGATCCACGATGGGATGGGCCTCGAATTGTATTATCAATGATTGGATGATTTCGTCCCACTCTACGTACACGTACACGTACACAACGACAATCGAAGAACAATTTGTACGGATTCTTTGGACTCTTCGTTTCATCGGGGGCAAGAATATAAGCGTGCGGGGCTTGATTCCGAAAGAGTTTCATTGTTTCGTCAACTGGATTGTTTGGGTGTTGCGGTACTTCTCCATTATTGTATCAGCCATAACCCAAACTTGGACTCAAAACATTTGCAATGATTTTTTCGGACAATGGCTGAATTATTCTTTTATGAAGGTGCTGGGCAGAGGTGCATCAGTTGAAGCGACCAAAATGAACTTGGGACAGTAACTGAAAAAGCGACTCAGCACTGCTGCTTCACAAACACCAGAATAAATGAAAATGAAGCCCTACTTGAGTGTGAATCACTTCGTTACTGAAAAAATTGTCTGGATTGCTTCCTATAAACTACGAAGTATTACTGATACTACCGGTAGAAGGGAATGCTGGTAATAATATTTCTTTGATTTACCATCCCTAATTGTTGTCTAGCTACTACCGGTACCGATACATCCGTAATTATTTATCAAACTTACCGATTGACTCGAGTTGTTTGTGAGCTTCATGGATAGTTGCATATTTTTACAGATTGCATATTTTCAAACCACAGCAGAAAATGGGCCATTCCCGAAAACACACATTTCTGTGTCAGACACTCATCTGTGACAATTGTCACGGATTAGACACCGATTTGACACAGACTCGGCTAAAATTTGGTTCAGGTAGCCCCAGTGAACAAAAAAATCTGTGTTGATTCCGTGTTGACCATTTGGAATCCAGGACTGCATATTTTTCATTCCCTTATTAGTAATCTGTGGTATTCCAACGCTCACGATTGAAAATTACCCACGATTCAAGAAAATCTGAAATACAATGCCACGCAAGCCGGGCTTCAACCTTGAAGACTGGATGAAGAACATATCCAAATTCTCCATGTGCTTCTCTATGTGCAATGTACGTTGAATTTCGATTCAACGCCTTTTTACTGCTGCAAGCTTTCTCAACGGCTCCTCGGAGTAGTTGACAGAGCTAGCTCACAATCTTAGTTTTTAACCAATACATAAACCTTATTTTAGTACCTTTTTAGAGGCGTACGACACTGTTTAAACAGTCGAATAACCGCTTTGACCTTATTACTACCGGTAAAGACTACTTCAACTACTACGCGAATAAAAATTACCACTACATCTAATAAACAACCAACTGATCCTGACTATTGTCCAGTAACAAGAAAACAATGTCTTACTCAGTCATCCCCTTCAAGTATGACTTTGATCAAGAATCAATCGACAAAGTGGAATACAAGAATACCCAAGAAGTCAATGGATCTCAAGAAGTTACCAAGATCAAGATCCCCTTGATTACTGCAGGATCAACCAAACTACAAATTCTTTTTACCATCAATGAGTTCATTCGATCCAAGAAGATGCTCAACCTAACCACAGGACCAAGGATCTATGACAAGTTTGTAGATCTCCTCAGAGACTACACCGACTGTAGCTGGTGGAATAGCTATGTGTTAACCAATGTGCCGCAGAGAACTGTGGACAACTTCCAAACCACAGTGGAAGAATTTATCAACTACAAGTTCGACAACAACCTTGACGCCTACCAGAATCACAGAAGATTTCTCACCAATATCAAGAAGACAACCACCATGACAGTACACCAATTCCTAGCACAAGTCAATTTCCACAACCATGTTATCCTCCCATTACTTCCTGGACACCCACCGGAAGATGCAGAGATCAAGGAAAGAGAGTTCAAGAATCTAATCTTTGAATCGATGCCTGAGGACTGGAAACACACATATCAACAACACCACTCTCCCCATAGAGATTCCCTATCTGAAATGATGATGAGATTCGAACGATTCCAATATGCGCAGAGTAGAAAGAACAAGAAATCAGATAACCCATCTCAAAACGCCAACAACAGCAACAAAAATGCCAACAATAACTGTAACAATCGGAATGGAAACAACAACAACCGAAACAATCGAAACAATCGCAACAACAACAACAACAACAACAACAACAATAACCAAGACCCAATCCAAACAAGATTTCTCCTATCCTGAAACTTGCTTTTCCCTCAATAACAACCCAACTTCGATCCTTTGTTGGGATGATTAACTTCTATCGCAACTTCTATCCCAAACAAGCTGAGGTACTTGCACCCCTTACCAGCCTCTCAGGCCGATCCAAAGGCAAAATCTCTCCGACTCCGGAACTTCTTGAAGCCTTCAACAAAGCCAAGTCCCTCATTGCCAATGATATCCTACTTGCCTTTCCTGATCCAAACAAGCCCTTCCATGTCTATACTGATGCTTCTGATTACCAACTCGGAGCTGTCATCCTCCAAGACAACAAAATCATCCTTTGCTTCTCAAGAAAACTCAACGCCGCTCAACGGAAATACCCAACGGTCGATAAAGAGATGCTCTGTATTGTCGAAGTCTTCAAAGAATTCCGCACCATTCTTTGGGGTGCTGAAATCATTGTATGGACAGATCATATCAACTTAACTCGCCAAAACCTCACAAGCCATCGAATTATGACTTGGAGAATGCTCCTTGAAGAATTTTCCCCAGTATTCAAGTACATCAAAGGCAAAGACAATGTCATTGCTGATGCTCTCAAGGCTCCCGCTCCAGCAAGACACTCCGGAGAAAAAGAAGGAGTTCTTCGGTCCCGACCCAACGGATGACTCGGACCTTGAAACTGCAACTGACTCAACCAACTCCGACCTTCTCTCTCTTTCTGAATTGTTTCTTAACTACCCAGAAGACATCCCCATGTACCCCTAAGCCTTCGACCAACTCGCCCAAGATCAAGCAGCTAACGTAGATATCTCTACCAATCCCTGGTACACAACTGAAAACTTCAACGGCACCGATTTGAAAGTTGTAGACTCCAACGGTCACCAGAAAATTGTACTCCCTCCAAACCGAGTGCAAGCCACAATCAAATACTACCATCATGTGCTTGGCCATGCCGGCGCAGAACGATTGTATCGAACCATCAACCAATTTGTATACGCCCCAAACTTGAAGGACCAAATCAACTCCTTCTGCAAAACTTGTGACACGTGCCAACGATACAAGAATAGCCACCAAAGCCATGGACAGCTCCCTACCAAAGAACACCAATATGTCCCTTGGGACACCATTGCAATCGATGGAGTAGGCCCTTGGAAAATCAAGATCCCTGGGCATGGAACAGTCTCCTTCAATGGCTTTACCATCATGGACATGTGCACCAACCTCCTTGAAATCATTCGAGCCCCACAAGTAAATCCAACTGGCCTCATGGCAGTCCATGCCCTCGACAATGACTGGCTCTCCAGATATCCCAAACCAGTAAATTGTATTATCGACCAAGGAACCAACTTCATGAGTAATGACTTCCAACTCCACCTTGCGAACCTAGGAATCAAGGCCAAGGTCTGCTCAGTTCAAAACCCACAATCCAACGCAGTACTTGAACGAGTCCACGATATCATGAAGTCTGCAATGAGAACAGAGCTCAATACCAATCCTCCATAGACCCTCCAGGAAGCCACAGACATCATCGATACTGTCTTTGCTTCTGCTCAGTTTGCAGTTAGATCAACCATCAACAAGACCTTCGGAATGACGCCCGGAGCCCTTGTATTCCACAGAGACATGTTCCTACCAATTCCTGTAATTACAGATTTGGCCATGGTCAGAAACAAACGCCAGGCTCAGATAGATAAGAACGCGATGAAAGAGAATAGCCACAGGAAGATTCATGATTACAGTGTAGGAGACCAAATTATGGTGAAAAATGAAAAGCTCATTCCTGGTGCTTTCGATGCAAGAAGCAAGGGTCCATACACCATCCAGCAAATCCACACCAATGGTACAGTTTCCTTTCTCTTAAGAAATCACGCTATCCAACGTATGAACATTCGAAATCTGAAACCATATCACACCAACTAAAAATTTCTGATCTAAGCAATACTGGTCGCACACGACTAACAAAAATTCTGTGCCACCAATCAAACTTTTATGAGAAGGAGAAGAGTGTGGTATTCCAACGCTCACGATTGAAAATTACCCACGATTCAAGAAAATCTGAAATACAATGCCACGCAAGCCGGGCTTCAACCTTGAAGACTGGATGAAGAACATATCCAAATTCTCCATGTGCTTCTCTATGTGCAATGTACGTTGAATTTCGATTCAACGCCTTTTTACTGCTGCAAGCTTTCTCAACGGCTCCTCGGAGTAGTTGACAGAGCTAGCTCACAATCTTAGTTTTTAACCAATACATAAACCTTATTTTAGTACCTTTTTAGAGGCGTACGACATAATCTGTGGTATTCCAAACGGTCACGATTGAAATTACCCACGATTCAAGAAAATCTGAAATCTGACATCAGCATCAATGCCACACCAGCCGGCCTTCAATATTGAAGACCAGATGAAGAACATATCCAAATCTTCTATGTAAACTGTACGTTGGATTCCGATTCAATGGCTGTTTACTGTTACAAGCCATTCAACCGCTCCTCGGAGTAGTTGATAGCAGAGCTAGCTCACAATCTTAGTTTTTAACCATTACATAAACCTTATTTTAGTACCTTTTTCTAGAGGCATACGACACTGTTTAAATAGTCAAATAACTGCTTCGACCTTATTACTACCAGTAAAGACTACTTCAACTACCCGAATAAAAATTACCACTACATCTAATAAACAACCAACCAATCCTGAAGATTGTCCAGTAAGAACAAGAGAAACAACAATGTCTTACTCCATCATCCCTTTCAAGTTTGACTTCAACCAAGAATCTATCGACAAAGTAGACTTCAAGAATACACAAGAAGTTAATGGAGTTCAAGAAGTAACCAAGATCAAGATTCCCTTGATTACTGCAGGATCAACCAAACTACAAATCCTTTTTACCATCAATGAGTTCATGCGATCCAAGAAGATGCTCAATCTAACCACAGGATCAAGACTCTATGACAAGTTCGTAGACCTCCTCAGAGACTACACCAACAGTAGCTGGTGGAATAGCTATGTATCAACCAATGTTCCACAGAGAACTGTGGATAACTTCCAAACCACAGTAGAAGAATTTGTCAACTACAAGTTTGAAAACAACCCCGATGCATACCAAAACCATAGAAGATTCCTCACCAATATCAAGAAGACAACCACCATGACCGTACACCAGTTTGTTGCACAAGTAAACTTCCACAACCATGTCATCCTTCCACTACTCCCCGGACATCCAACGGAGGATGCAGAGATCAAGGAAAGAGAGTTCAAGAATCTAATCTTTGAATCGATGCCTGAGGATTGGAAACACACCTACCAGCAACACCACTCTCTCCATAGGGATTCCCTCTCTGAAACGATGATGAGATTCGAATGATATCAATATGCACAGAATAGAAAGAAGAAATCAGATAACCCATCTCAAAACACCAACAACAGCAACAACAATGCCAACAACAACCAAAACAACCGAAATGGAAACAACAATCGAAACAATCGAAACAACCGAAACAATCGCAATCGAAACAACAACAACAACAACCAACGCAGCAACAACAACAATAATCAACACAACAACAAACAAGGCAACAGCAAAGGGCCGACCAGAATCTCCAATGACCCACCATGTCCTATCCATCCGGGTACCAACCACACTTGGGGCCAATGCTACACCAACAAGTATGGCACCAACTCCAATCAGTCCAACAACAGAGACAACACCAACTCGCATGTGAATGATCGCATCAGTTCCAACAACAGCAATCGATCCACTACCTCCTCTTCACACGGCAGTAACTTCCATGAACCAGAACAACACATGTGTGTCTTCATCAATGAACCAGAAGAAACTACCATCCCTGCAACTCCTTGGCCAGATCTCTTCCATGTAGACATGGACATCAATGAAGAATATTACAACTCGGATCTTCAAAGATTTCCTTCTGAAAACACTGATTCTGACAACAACAAGCAAGAGGTTGCTCCCAGCAACGCAGATGTCGACCTTGCTCCAACCACAGTAAGTGTCTGCAACTCAATCAACGGATCCCTTGGCAAGTACTACTTGAAAACTCTCTTCGATTCTGGATCAACCGACAATCTCATAGTGGAATCAGCAATTCCCTCCAAAATCAAGAAGCACCTTCTAGACCAACCAATCCAAATGCAGACAACAAATGGCAAAACCACTTGCAACTACTATGTAACCTTGGAGAACACCATATTTCCAGAACTATCCTATTTTATGAAGGTCCTACAAATCAAGTGCTTTGTAGTCTCTCAGAATATCAACTACCACCTCCTCATTGGAAGGAAAACCATGAGAGATCTTGGAATGAAAATGGACTTCAAAACTTGCACCATTGAATGGTATGAGAAGACAATGGACTTCCATCCCAGGAATTACTTCGACAACAAGTCCTTGCTCCACAAGGTCATGTCTGCAGAACCACACGCCGTTGCAGAAAGTTACTCCAACCAAGCTATCCAACAATTGTATGTGGATGGCACCACCAAGTATGAGAAAACCGACCTCCAAAAGTTAGTCACTGAACAAAACCATCTCTCCTACCATGAGAAACAAGCCTTGTTACCAATACTCCTCCAAAATGAAGAACTTTTTGAAGGGTTGAATGACAAAGAATTAGGTATTTTCCCTAATCAAACATTCCACATTGATCTCCAGCAAGGCGCAACTCCATACCATGTAAAACAACCATATTCCATTCCACTACACCAACAAGAAGCAGTGAAGAAAGAAATCGATTGGCAGGTGAAGCTTGGCATCCTCAAATGTTGCTACGCCACTGAATGGGGAATGCCAACCTTTGTAGTTCCAAAACGAGATGGCTCCTGTTGACTTATCAGTGACTTTAGAGAACTCAACAAAGTCACCAAGAAACTGCACTATCCACTTCCAAAGCTCCAAGATATCTTCCACAGACAAAGAGGCTTCAAATATGTCACCCTCATTGACGTTAGTATGCAGTTTCACACCTTCAAACTTGACGAAGCGTCCACCTGGCTTTGTGTCCTTGTTACTCCGTTCAGAAAGTTTCGACTGCTCCGATTGCCAATGGGCTTCCTTAACTCTCCAAGCTGGGCCCAAGGCTGTATGGAACAGATGCTCCTACACTTGAAGGATATTGAAGTATACATCAACGACATTGGTATCTTCTCAGATACTCTCGAATCCCATTGTAAATCAGTCTCTTCTGTCCTCTCCTTACTGAAGTCCCACAACTTCTCTGTCAAGCCCTCCAAGTGCCACTGGTTTCAATCCCAAGCTCCTTGGCTTGGCCACATTATCTCTCGTGATGGAATTAGACCCAATCCAAACAAGATTTCTCCTATCCTGAAACTTGCTTTTCCCTCAATAACAACCCAACTTCGATCCTTTGTTGGGATGATTAACTTCTATCGCAACTTCTATCCCAAACAAGCTGAGGTACTTGCACCCCTTACCAGCCTCTCAGGCCGATCCAAAGGCAAAATCTCTCCGACTCCGGAACTTCTTGAAGCCTTCAACAAAGCCAAGTCCCTCATTGCCAACGATATCCTCCTTGCCTTTCCTGATCCAAACAAGCCCTTCCATGTCTACACTGATGCTTCTGACTACCAACTCGGAGCTGTCATCCTCCAAGACAACAAAATCATCCTTTGCTTCTCCAGAAAACTCAACGCCACTCAACGGAAATATCCAACGGTTGATAAAGAGATGCTCTGTATTGTCGAAGTCTTCAAAAAATTTTGCACCATTCTTTGGGGTGCTGAAATCATTGTATGGACAGACCACATCAACTTAACCCGGAAAAACCTCACAAGCCATTGCATTATGACTTGGAGAATGCTCCTTGAAGAATTTTCCCCAGTATTCAAGTACGTCAAAGGCAAAGACAATGTCATTGCTGACGCGCTCTCCAGGATTCCACTCCAGCAAGACACTCCCAAGAAGAAGAAGGAGTTCTTTGGTCCCCCCGCTCCCGCTCCCAATCCAACGGATGATGACTCGGACCTTGAACTACTGGCTCCACAATCGACTCTGACTCAACGGACTCTGACCTTCTCTCTCTTTCCGAACTGTTTCTTAACTACCCCAAAGACATCCCCATGTACCCCTAAGCCTTCGACCAACTCGCCCAAGATCAAGCAGCCAATGTAGATATCTCTACCAATCCTCGGTACACAACTGAAAACTTCAATGGCACCGACTTGAAAGTTGTAGACTCCAACGGTCAACAGAAAATTGTACTCCCTCCAAATCGAGTGCAAGCCACAATCAAATACTACCACCATGTGCTTGACCATGTATTATTTTCCTTCTGAATCCGATTCGTTGAGAGACTGATTCAAAGGCTTCTGAAGGACAGCAACGCTGCGTTAGTGTGTTAGTAGACGAACGATTGTACTCTATGCGTGTTAGATGTGTTTGGATACTTTCGCAACGGATAATCGGACTACAGGCGAAGCTAGGGAGACGCCAGATCTCTTCTTGCTGTGACTTATTCAGATTGCAGCAAGACAGACCTTAGTATGTAGATTACAAGTAGTTGATAGCAACTAGTGTGAATTTTGGGATTTAAATCAGTTGAATGTTAAAAGTATGAGATAAAGTGAAATCTTGCCGAAATGCAAGATATCTCTTTTATTGAGATGAATACGTTGCAACTGCTGTTGCGTAGTGCTGAGATTACTCGCTGATTATTTCCGTACATGTATTAGTCGTTGACCATATATATCTGTATGCATGTATATGTATTGTGTGAGAATCACACGCCAACGGTTTTCTTCTCTTGTTCCGTTAGGAAGACTCCATGATATGTTTATCATTAAGGTCAGGAATTGCTCCCGTAGCTCGTGTGATATTTTATGAAATCAGAGTTTACTCACCGAAGAACAATGGCAATATTGTAAAACAGGGATTGCTCACCGTTGATGCGCGATGAGAATCGATGCGCCGTGGGAATCGATATGCCGTGGGAATCAATTACTTAGATGGATACGGGACTCATTGATTTGTACGAATAGGAAATCTACCCTCTAGTAGCTTTGGTACTTCTGGTCACGAAAGGAATTTAATACTCCCCATGTCTCCTTGTGAAGGGTCATCACGCTCTACATGATGCTTCCATCATCCTGAAGAAGGTCGCCGGTATTACCACAGAAGTGGAAGATGGGCCTGAGCAGTGGATACACAACTGAGTGACTCCAATGCTTGGTGAGAATGTCTGCACAGTTATCCTTACCTGGGATGTGCATCATTAAAATGAAACCTCTCGCTATCATGCTCCGTACGTAGTGAAACGACAGAATATTATGACGCTTGTGCAACCTTGCGTAAGGGAAGGTTGACGTTTGGATCATCTTTTCGTTGTCACCCCAAGAGTATGAGACATCATGGACTCGTGTTCCTAGGTATCGGAATGAGTGGCGTAAATCGACAATCTGTTCGATGCAAGTCCTTCCTGCAACAAATTCGGCTCCAAAGGTGGCTGTCTCCGTAGTAGACTGCTTCTTCGAAAACCACATCATGGGAGTCTTGTTCGCGAAATGAAGAATGCCGGTTACAGCCTTACCACTGAGAATATCATGCATGAGGTTGGCATCGTAGAAATGTGTCAACACTACTGTCTTTCCAAGCGGTGCAGGAGCGTCGTCGGGTAGCTCTTCAGAATGCTCCCCATAGACGGTGTTGGACCAATCGATGGTTTCGGGTTTAGTCAATATAAAATTGGGCGGTTCCACGCGGAATCTGATTTTAAAATGTCTAAACTTGGAGATATATCCATAGATACGTTTTGCATGTTCGAGATGCCCATCTCGTGGCTGAGCTCTGAAACTTGAGAGCGTCATCACGGCTGTTTGTACATCGAAACGGCCAATAGCGATGATCCATTGTAGTGAACCGATCATACTTTGGTATTTCTGTATACCGGTTTCTTCGAGAAAGGCTGAGGAGTCCAATTCAGGATGATCGTTCTCCGCGATGGGTGATTGGAACCTAGTGTTAGGTTTGCATCCGAACATTTGTTCGTAAGACGCTTCCATCTTTTCAATGAACTTTATGGGATTCATGCATAGAACACCATGTTCGCCGCGCTCAAATCCACAACCTAAGTGAAAGTTCATAGGTCCGGATCCCTTCAGTTTGAAGTTATATGGTGACGACTGCAATATCTTCAAGAAGGAATTGGGATCTGCCATGCAGAGACATAGGTCATCGACATATGTGCATATAAGCTCATATACACGTTCACCATGCTTGTTCGTTCCGGGTTTGAGGAATATTTCCGGTTCTGCGCGGGATCTTTCGAAACCAAGTTCGATGAGACAAGCCGCGAGTAAGTCTCCAAAGCACTTGCCTGAAGACCTGAGACCATATAGGGCTTTGTAAATGATCAACAGGTGACCCTCCAGTGATCCGAATTCGGGACCTGCCTTGATGCATACTTTCTCGCAGGTGACTGCTTCTAAGTAGGCGTTGCCTATGTCGGTGCCCCATGCTTCTAGGTCGTTGAGTTCAGCTAGGAATAGGCACATACGTAGGCCACGGAGAGATACGACGCCTGCGTAAACACTGTGGATAGGGGCCTCAGTGAGATTACCGTTAGCAACGAGGCGAGCCTTGTGTCTACCGTCGTGCTTGACAGCGTATATCATGTGTACCTTGATCTGTTGGAATCCCGGGGGAATGGAGCTCGTCTTGTACACGCCTTTATCAATGAATGTATTGTACTCATTGAGTTGTGCCATTTCTAGAGTGGTGGCATCTTCCCATTTGGTGTTTCTGTTGGCTTGATCAAATCGGAGGGCTTCTTCGTGGTTACGAGGCACTTTGAATCCATATTGATACTGCGGAGTGGTACGGAAAGAACGTAGTTTGGCTTGGTGCACGAGTCGATCAAGTTTCTTGGTTCGTTGCGCTAGGTTGGTGATTCGCTTGAGGCATTTCCAACCCGGGAGGTCAAGCAAGTTGTTGTCCTTTCCATATTTTGCAACGGTGACAGGGTCATCAGCCGCAATGTTGGCCAGAGGTTCATATGTGCGTTCCATATTTTCCCATTCAATCCAAAGGTTATACTTGGAGCCTTTGTATTGAGGATGCTTGTTATCCAGTGGACCTTGGTGTCCTAGGATGCGGCGAAACGACCAGAGTTTGCTGTCTTCTTGTGTTGAATCACGATGTATGTAATTCATGACATCATTGTATGCAATGATATCATCAAGTTTGTCATCGGAGTGTTTGCACTTGAACTTGATGAAGTCGTTGTTGCGTTCAAGACTGTCTTCAACATCAACGATGGTAAGACGTTTCCGGGTGCCATCCAGATTGGTTACAAGGAAGGATCGTCCTTGTAGATCAGCAATCGGGATTGTAGGAATGGTAATGGGCGTACCGTCATCGTCAAATTGTGCGTTATCTTCTTCGTCGGTAACAACTACCTGTGATGGGTCTACTGAAGGAGTAGCGGGGTTGGTGTGTGGAGTTGTGACGTCACTGACATCAAAGTATGCTAATTCCGGTGGGTCAAAATCATCTTCAGTAAGGAGAACGCCATCGGATGTCTTGCTGAAGATGTGTGTCGTAGGAGGACCATCAGGACTCTCCCCATAGTTGTTAGGGAGTGGAGAAGGGGACCAGCTCGGGCTGTCATCGACCTTCTTATAAAGAAAGCTCGGTAACGAGGGGTGGGCGGGTGGTTTGAGAATTGGTTGAGTGCCAGATGCGTGGGGCGTAGTATCTGGTTGTTTGTTGGGTACAGATGGAACGGTGTCATCGGTAGTGTCAGAATCAGCGGGTGAAACGCTAGGGGGAATTGAGTTGTTTGGTTTCGTAGACTCGTCAATGGGTTTACTCTGATTGGTATGCTCCCCATGCTTGAATGCTGGAGCTTCTCCAGTGGCGTATAAACGGGGCAAGGAATCCTTGGCATTACGCCATTTGATGAAACCATCATCAGTAAATAGGCCCGCGCGTTTGTTACGTGACTCAGGCGTAAGAGCAGATCGGACACCGGACCGGTCAAGTAACTTGTTGGTAACGGGATCCCAGATTCAGAAGCAGAGTCCATTGCCAACATGTTCGGCGATGCCGACGAAATGACCTAGGCGTTCGGTAGACTGGGTACCGAAAGGAGAGTCATTGGTTTTGAAATACACAGGTTCAAACCAGAAGAAACTGGTGTATGCGCTGATGTCGCCAAGTGTACCGGTGGCAATGAAGATCGGCTGTTTATCGGACAGCGTAGGATCAGAAACAACATTGAGGAGACCCGCGACGTATGTCATGCACAGTAGCCATAGGTGTGGTGGCGTGCCTGTACGATCCATGACACGATTGACAATGCGCTTGAACATTTGGTATTGTCGTTCGAATTGATTCTGGTGTTGATGATACGGTTCACTTTGCCAGAGTCCAATCCATAACATTTTAAGGTAATCGATGACCTTCTTACTGGATTGATAGTTACCGTGGTCGCAAAGGAGGCGAATGGGCCTGCCCCATTTTCGAACAAAGTTCTGGAAGCAGGATAGGAAATCGCCGGTGGTACGCATTTTTTCAACGTGTATAATATGTGATTTGCGGCCAAAGAAGATCTGGGCAATCTTGGAGCCACCATCAATTGCTGGGACATCGGAATAGACAGCATCGGACATAACATCGTCATTGAAGGGGCGAACGTTCATGGCCGGTTGAGGGGAATGAAAACGTTTGAAAATGTTTCCATCAGGGCTAACCGCTAACGAACCATATTGGGTTGAGTTTTCAAACGTAGCTTTGATGTGATCGGTGGAAACCCAACAAAAGAAAGGTTTCAGGGATAAGTAGTCATGTTCGTTGGGGTATCTTTCGCGGGGTGTAGCTGCAATACGTGTAGTGTCGCTGGCAGTACAATCCGTCGGAAACGCAGTGACTGTTCCAGAAGCTGCGGGTAACGCGCAGCATGCGAGACGTTCTTGATGAGCGTAGTCCGTGGAAGTAAGCCAAAAGGAGCGATCATTGGCCCTATGATCATCAATAGGAAGGAAGGGAGATCAAGTGGAATGGCTGGAATATGAACTGAGGGATGTGACCGTGGAGGACCCGGGGGAAACAGAGATATCTAATCCTTCAAGACAGCGTGGGTTCCCATATTCGTCGTAATCGGCATAAGGGAGTTGCTGTGGTTGGGGAGGATATTTCTGGAGAAATTGTTCATCCTTCGCACTGATCGTGGTATCGAGAACTGATGGGTCCCAATGCTTATTGGATGTCATAATAACATGTGGGAGCGTGTCAAACTCAACAGTCGTATACTTTCGCATCGCAAGGTATGGTAAACCGTGTCGTATGCTAAGAGGCAGTGCATAGCCATCGGAGGTGGTGATGACCTGTCCGCCGCCCGCTTTGATGGATGTGTCGTCGACAGTGGAAAAATATGATTCCATCTGGCCGGAGGACAATATAGAAGGGTGTCGTCCTGTATAGGCACATTCATTGAAAATGAGGATGACGGGGCCTCTGTTCGACATGGAATATGCTCTGCATGTAGCAATGGGAATATTCTGTACCTGATGATTGTTAATGCCGGTGACGTTAACATATCGCGGTGGGATATCCTTGGAGATGAGACACGCATCATTGCCGATGATGCAACCATTTGCGCCGCAATCGACCATGGCAAAACCAGGGCTAGTAACCGTAGTTTTGTGTATACGGTATGTGTATGACGTTACTGGACTACCGTTAGGAAAGGTGAGATCATCCTCGGGAGTATACCACTGGTGAAAGTTGGCGGAATATGATGATGTTCCCACAGGTATTTGGGTGTCACCGTCCTTTTTGTACTGAATGTCAGGGTTGTTTGAAAGGAATCGAGCGGGATGCGCGGGTGACACGGAAGACTTGAGAGGTCGCTGGTCCTTAGACGAAGAGGTCGTTGATTTGTATACACCTAGGGATGCATGGAAAACACCTCTACGATCATTCTCTACAGCAGGATGAAGGTCTGCTGCGGAATTGGCATGCTCATCTTTGGTCGAAGTATCGTCTTCTCGAAATGATACCGAGTGTTCATGTTGGTATGCCTTCTGGGTAATGGGTTTGACACTGTTGGGGTCAGGTTGGTCCGTGTTAAGTAAGTCGTGTCGCAATGAGGCAACCACGATTTTCTTGCCTTCCGGAGAAAAACTGAGCCAACTCTTCATGTCCTGACATGACAAGGCCTTCCATATGTTTGTAGGCAACCTTGTGGTAGGGTCAGGGGTACGTCCAGCCTTAAACACAGCATAATCCTGATAGTCTCCTTCAAATTCGATGGGGAGAGCATAGTCATCATGGTTTTGGTTCGGTTCAGAAGAAAAATCATGAACGTGTGCACGTACGGTCGACCGAGGAGCAGACATTGCGGACTGGGAATCAAGTCGAGTTGCTTCGAGTAAAAGCGTGATTTTAAGATTGTGGATAGCAGCGGCCTCGGCAACCGTATCCGTCACGGTGCTATTTGTCCCACCTGGATCCTTGACTTTGGCAAACTGTTCGCTTAGCTGGAAGCTGGAATAGCATGCCTGACACAATGCTGATTTAACAGTATGGTACTCAAGGGGCTTGTTGGGAGGACGGAGCTTGTTGAGGTGATTTAATTCATCAAACCAATGTGTGATGAATTTCACTTTGGATTCCTTCCAATTGTTGAGATTCAACTTGAGCAACGCTTGTAGCTGAGTCGAGTTGTCGTATACCTTTGCTTTTGATTTGCTATGAAGGTTTACGAAATCGAAGTAGGCCTTGCGTCCATCACGAGTGGTAGAATGACTGTGTACACGTGATGCAGAAAGGTCACTCTTGAAGACTTCCAACATTAGTACCCAGAAGAAGGCACACTGCTTGACGAAGAGATCACGGGTATAACCCAGAAGCGTAGCTGGAGGCCAAGTTTCATCGAGGAATGTCTCTGTATCGATGTCGTATGCCTCGAGTTTAGCTTTGAAACCGACGAGCCAGTGTTCGAATCTCGAATCATTCGTGAGGGGTGTAAATGACTTTTCATCCCATGCTTTTTGACACCAAGATTCGTACTTTACCTGCTGAGGGGACTTTTTCCTACTCCCCGCCGGAGGAGGTGGGGGGTTCAGAGCGGATTCATTACGCAAGCATTGGGCACGCTCTTCGCGGAAAGTCTCAAATTCCTTATACGTATATGATTTCACATCCTTCCAGGTTCTCAAGTTGTCTGCTAGAGCTCCATTGCCTTCTTGTAGATCGATAGCGTAATCCGCAAGTGCTTCTACGCTCCTTTGAACGGATCGAGGGATATTCATTGGTAGCCCTCCATCAGTATAGGTAAGCTCGCGTGCAAAATCCGGTTCGATGAGCGCGCCGAGGAATGCATTCCACTTGCACAATCCGCCTTCCTTGAGGGCTAAACACAGTTTACTACCGTCTTCACTTGTTATGCTGAGTAGGGATACGAGTATCTTCTTCATATCAGCATCGAAACTGGGGAAGTGATTGATTGCAGCGACTTCTGCGTCATTCTTTTCTTCGCCGCCGGCCATCGTCGGTATGTTCGGCATCAGTGACGGTTCCGATCCTCCGAGGGAATTGCGCGGTGACTGGGAATGAGAACTACTTCGTGTACGCATATGCCAGCGTAGAGATCGAATTCAGGTCCGTTCTTGTCCCTCTTTGTGTGCAAGCCTTCTTAGAGCTTGCGACTGTTAATCTATTATTTTCCTTCTGAATCCGATTCGTTGAGAGACTGATTCAAAGGCTTCTGAAGGACAGCAACGCTGCGTTAGTGTGTTAGTAGACGAACGATTGTACTCTATGCGTGTTAGATGTGTTTGGATACTTTCGCAACGGATAATCGGACTACAGGCGAAGCTAGGGAGACGCCAGATCTCTTCTTGCTGTGACTTATTCAGATTGCAGCAAGACAGACCTTAGTATGTAGATTACAAGTAGTTGATAGCAACTAGTGTGAATTTTGGGATTTAAATCAGTTGAATGTTAAAAGTATGAGATAAAGTGAAATCTTGCCGAAATGCAAGATATCTCTTTTATTGAGATGAATACGTTGCAACTGCTGTTGCGTAGTGCTGAGATTACTCGCTGATTATTTCCGTACATGTATTAGTCGTTGACCATATATATCTGTATGCATGTATATGTATTGTGTGAGAATCACACGCCAACGGTTTTCTTCTCTTGTTCCGTTAGGAAGACTCCATGATATGTTTATCATTAAGGTCAGGAATTGCTCCCGTAGCTCGTGTGATATTTTATGAAATCAGAGTTTGCTCACCGAAGAACAATGGCAATATTGTAAAACAGGGATTGCTCACCGTTGATGCGCGATGAGAATCGATGCGCCGTGGGAATCGATATGCCGTGGGAATTGATTACTTAGATGGATACGGGACTCATTGATTCGTACGAATAGGAAATCTACCCTCTGGTAGCTTTGGTACTTCTGGTCACGAAAGGAATTTAATACCATGCCGGCGCAGAAAGATTGTATCAAACCATCAACCAATTCGTATATGCCGCAAACTTGAAGGACCAAATCAATTCCTTTTGAAAACTTGTGACGCATGCCAAAGATAAAAGAATAGCCACCAAAGCCATGGACAACTCCCTACCAAGGAACACCAATACGTCCCTTGGGATACGATTGCAATCAATGGAGTAAGTCCCTGGAAAATCAAGATCCCTGGCCATGGAACCATTTCCTTCAATGGCTTCACCATCATGGACATGTGCACCAACCTCCATGAAATCATTTGAGCCCCACAAGTAAATCCAACTGGCCTCATGGCAGTCCATGCCCTCGACAATGGCTGGCTCTCCAGATATCCCAAACCAGTTAATTGCATCATCGACCAAGGAACCAACTTCATGAGCAATGACTTCCAACTTCACCTTGTCAACCTTGGAATCAAAGCCAAAGTTTGCTCTGTCCGCAATCCACAATCCAACGCTGTACTTGAAAGATTCCATGATACAATGAAGTCAGCAATGAGAACAGAGCTCAATACCAATCCTCCACAGACCCTCCAGGAAGCCACTGACATCATCGATAGTGTGTTTGCGTCTGCTCAGTTTGCTGTTTGATCAACCATCAACAAAACGTTTGGACTGATGCCTGGAGCCCTTGTCTTCCATCGAGACATGTTCCTACCAATCCCTGTAATCACTGACTTGGCCATGGTCAGAAACAAACAACAGGCTCAGATAGATAAGAATGCTATGAAAGAGAACAGCCGCAGGAAGATTCATGATTACAGTGTAGGAGACCAAATTATGGTGAAAAATGAAAAGCAAATTCCTGGAGCTTTCGATGCAAGAAGCAAAGGCCCGTATACTATCCAGCAAATCCACACCAATGGTACAGTTTCCTTTCACTTAAGAAATCACGTTATCCAACGCATGAACATTTGAAATCTGAAACCATATCACGCCAACTAAAAATTTCTTATCTAAGGAATACTGGTCGCACACAACTAACAAAATTCTGTGCCACCAACCAAACCTGTATGAGAAGGAGAAGAGTGTGGTATTCCAAATGGTCACGATTGAAATTACCCACAATTCAAGAAAATCTGAAATCTGACATCAGCATCAATGCCACACCAGCCGGCCTTCAATATTGAAGACTGGATGAAGAACATATCCAAATCTTCTATGTAAACTGTACGTTGGATTCCGATTCAATGGCTGTTTACTGTTACAAGCCTTTCAACCGCTCCTCGGAGTAGTTGACAGAGCTAGCTCACAATCTTAGTTTTTAATCATTACATAAACCCTATTTTAGTACCTTTTTCTAGAGGCATACGACATAATCCAATAAACGAGTCACACAAAAACAAAAACAAAAACAAAAACAAAAACAAAAACAAAAACAAACACATCCAGTCTCACAAATATCATCCAAAGGTCACCAGAACTTATAGTCTCTGAAAAACAAGAGAAGTCGCAACAATGGCATTTTAATTGATAAAAATGCTTTACCTGCTGCTGCTGGCCGACTTCTTTTTTTCACGATGAAGAGGAGGAGATATGAAGAGAAGGAGATATATGTTCCACCGATTCCCCATACAATATTCATCATGCCAAAGGGTTCAACGAGCTACACCACACCGGAACTCAAGTCTCTGTTGAAGAAGCTATTTCCTATTATACCTGTCTCTACCGTGGAATGGAATTTTGTTGTCTGGATCCATAGAGATGCGTTTCCGGACACATTCCCAAGGGAGGCGTTATCCATTTGCAGGAAACTCAACAATCATTCCCGCCAAAACCTTCCAAATGGCAATCCAATATGTCCCTGGGCAATTAGGGCGGCAAAGGCAATCAAAAATAGTATGTTTTGGAGGTCAGAAGCGGGGAACTGACACCAGCAGTATGACACAGAACAAGGTTATGTTGAGGAGGGATTTCTTGATATCAAACAGGAAGACCTTTTTGGCAAAGTCGATGACAGTTTTCCCATTATTCCTCCCAATATTCCTCTTGGTCAACGTACGCAAACCCAACCCAACCTACACAAACCCAAACCCAAACAGAACCCCTTCTTGGTCAACCATCTCAACTACCAAACAAGAAAGAAAATGATGTACCAATTGCTGCTGGCACCATTGCCTCCATGTCTTTGACACCATCACCATCAAAGAGATTGTATAGGGCGCACATCAACAACAAAGTCACTAGACAAGAACTCAGGAACAAAGAACTTGTGTCATTGTTGGATAAGCAGGCTGACATGAACAGGAAAGAAAGAAAGGAAATTGTTAATGTCATCTCCAAGGTTGCTGTAGATATTGCCAGCCTCTTCATGAATACCAAGAAGAGCCAAAAGAAACATAAATGCAATCACGGCAACTCGGATTCAGATTCGGATTCCGACAACATGAAACCAAAAGCTCGTCGTTGTTGCAAGGAGAAGGATTTGGATTCAGATTTGGATTTGGATTTAGACAAGAAACCAAAAGCTTGTCGTTGCAAAGAGAAGAACTCTGTTCGGATTTGAAGGATTCAGATTCAAATACATCAGATTTGGACTCTAAGTAATCTATTGGGGGTTTGATTTTGATTGGAACAGTTGGTGGCTCGTTTGGGTCCACTTGGGTTTTGAGAGAAGACATGCGCTCAACCTTGGGTCTTTGACAGAAATGGCTCTGACTTCGATGAATGGACTTTGACTTGGGTCGAGGGGAAAAACTTCACTTTGATAAATTTGAACTGAATACAGACCCAGAACAATTTTCAGTAGGAAGATAGTTGGATCTTTGACTTGACTTGGATAGACTTTGAAGTCGACCTTGATCTGACTCTGACTCAGCGCCGGCTAGCTTACCATCATGGTCATGGTCAAGTATATTGTCAATTTTAGAAGATTAATTTGATTAGGGGCATTCCTATGGCCAGTTTTTGACTCAGCTTGGCTCAAAAAATAGCCATTGAGTCCAAAATTTTTGGTGTTGAAGCCAGGCCAAGCCAGCTTTTAACACAATGTGCTGCACTAAATTGCCTTGGTTTGGCTCCATTCTGCTCTAGTATCAAGCCCATACAAACATAATTCACTCAAAAAATACAATTAAGTACCAGTATGGAAATTTCTTCCAAAAATTGTTGTGATGTCAATGGATGCACCCAAGATGACAAGAAGGTTCCTAGGAAAAGGTGTGATGCATGCCAAGAGAAGTGGTGGGTCCATGTTGATTGTTACAAGCAATTTGAGCAATTTTACCAGGGTCTGGATGAGGATGCTGCCTTCTGTAGTACTATGTGTTGCAAAAAGAAAACCCCTGATGACCATGAAGGAGCGAACCTTGTTGCCCATGTCAATTGGATGAAGAAGAAGGGATTGAAAATCTTGCTACACTGACTGAAAAGTACATGTCACTGATGAGTACGGAAGTGATTTAAGTAAGAAAGCGTTGGAGGATCTGGCTTTGATACAGTAAAAAAACAGCAAAAACTGCACAGAAGAAGGCATCACCAAAAAAGATTCCCCATAGTTATATCTGTCTGCTAAACATGTTATTCAGTGACAAACTTGCCTCTGAACTTGCCATAACAGGCAGCAAAACAAACCGACAATAACTCGACAACTCTGGTGATGGACATTTTTGGGATTCAGTGAGAGAAGCCTTCCTGGACAAATCATCATACAACTCATTGAAACATTAGCATCAGTTTTTTAATTTAATTGATCCATCAGAAGTGACTCCTCATTTGAAATCAAAATTTCAAGACATGTGGAAAAACTTAAACAAGTGCTACAAATCTGCTCTGATAAACTCACCCAGTCTGGTACCCACAAAATTGATTTTGTCAAAGGGAAATCAGTTGACAAAGTTGATGCTTCAGATGAAGACGACAATTTTGGAAAAAATACCACTCGGTCTGCAGTTCTATACCTTTGCTTTTGTTTGAAAGAGCAACCAGATCTAGTATCCTTTGTGGAGGCAAAAGCGCCTGATGGTTGCTCATATGACTCAATGGAGTCAAAATTGCTGTCTACATCTTCTACCTCCAGTCCAGGTAACAGTGTTCCTTCCAGTGTTAAAAGTGGAAGTCAGAAATCAAAAGCCGGGGATATTCTGAGGGAGTATATGAGTTACCAGGACGTGTCAAAAAGGCACAAATTGCAACTATTGCAGGAGGAAAGTGATCGCAAAAATCACAAACTCAAGTTACAGGCAAACATGTGGAACATGAAAGCTAAAGTGTGATCACTGAAGGCCCAAAAAATGAAACAAGACTGCAAGATTGAATCATTGAAGGTGAGAAAATGGAGCATGACACAAAGGTGCACAACTTGGAGAGGAAAATTGAGACATCAGAGAATTTTTTGAAGTCAAACACTGTATCAACAGAAGAAATGAAAGAATATTTGGAGTTACTGTTGGAAGCAAATAGAGAATTATTAGTGTGCTTTAAATAATTTATTCAAAACTTTCAAGGAATGTACTACTATTCTAGAACAGGATGGGCTAGAAGGGTGCAATATCACATCATATATCTCTGGTATTGTTCAGTTCACAGCTATAGTATGGTCTTCAAATCGCGTTCTCTTCTATATACTCTAAGATTGACCATTTTGTTGGCACTGAAAATCAATAGAACTCTGGTCATGGAGAGGTTTGTGACCTCTGAGTTCAGTAGGCAGCTGATTCCACTTGCGCATTGTGATACAGTAGTTATGTGATTTCATAGCAGTTGCAATTACAATGTGGCAGTGCTTCAAAGACACTTCAAGTGGCTTGTTAAAAACCCTCCATTTGTTCACCAAGAGACCAAATGATTGTTTTATTTGAATTCTCAACTCACTCAAATAAGAATTGAACACATCTTTATTTGGATCACTCTTGTCTTGCCCTTTGTATGGCATGAATAAATGGTCTGTTGAGATGTAGATATTGTCTCCAACAATATGTTTACTAAGACCTAAAGTCTCAACCCAACTGCATATAGAACTTCCTTCAAAAGCGTGGATGCCATTTGTGCCGCCAGGACTCTTTATTGACACATGAGTGAATTTGCACTCTGAGTTACAAACTGCTTGTGCATTCAAGCCATTCATTTGATAGTGGATCAAACATTTCCAGTTTTGTTGCTGCTGGAGTTTTTAATAGCACACAATCATTCATCAATAGCATGAACACACCCTTGCATTATCCTTCCATTGCTCAATGATTCAAGTTTGCTTGCTTCTTGTTGTCGGTAAAAATACAGCAACAGAAACACCGTAAGAATACGGTAACACAAAACAACGAAACAACAGAGGTACAAATATTTGGCTTAGAATCAAACGCACCTCCACTTCTTCGAAATCCTTAAGTGGTAAAAATGATTCCACTTAAGGCTACAAACAAAACAGGCTAAACGATCCAAACAGAAACTGGGTTAATAAGTAAACACTTGGAACCCATATGTACGTTCAAAAGAGTACATATAGCAGCCCGTGAGGAAATTACTTAGTGCAATCATGAAAATCAATACCAGTTTGGAATGGGCCCCATTTATTCCATATATCACAATCAAGCACAAGGCCCATTGAATGAACTACTTAACCTCGTAAAAGACCAATACCAACAAAAGACCAATACACAGGCCCATATGATGCTAACGCAGCAACACAGCAAGTATCAGTATGATGATGATAACAAATAACTGGGGAAGATTTCTTACATGTTAAAACATAGAGAGCCCCAGCACACAGTGGGCACACAGTGGAAGACACACATATTAGGTAGTAAAACTAAGAGCGTCTCCATGAGCTCACATCTCTTTAATTCAAACATCATTATACCTATCCGGTTGATTTTTGAGTAACAACACTTCTTCTACCTGGCGAGCTTCTGTGCTTGGCAGTTTCAAATCTAGTGCTGGAAAATTGAATGGCAGCCATGCCTTTATGCAACAGGTGGTAAAATGTTGACTGAGAAAGTCCTGCTATCTCTCTGATATCATGTATTGATCCACCAGCCAAGTGGCAAATTGTAATGAACAACAATAATACCTCCTTGGCTACAGAAGCATTCAGTAAGTCATTGGAAATCAATTGGGAGTACATCAAATGCTTTCAATGACATACAAAGACACCATTTGAATTTTCTCTCTGACACCCATTCTTCCTTGAATTTTGACCAATTTATCCTGCTGCAAATGGATTTGACTCATTAATCAGAGAAAACGGTGCCAAAAGGACAACATTTGCACTTTCATCTTCGCTGCTATCATCCGCTAAGAACAATTCCATTGCCATGTTGTCACTGCTACTATTGCCACTATTTGAAGACACACTTCCATCACTAGAGCTAGTAGCCATTTTACTTCTAGTTGTGTAGCTGCAGTGCCAATTGGATCCAATTGGGAACTCTGGATAAGATAATCTGTAGTCAAGACCTTGAATGATGGGTTGGCGGAAAGCATTGCACCATACTTATTGGTATTTCCTGTATCTGTTCATAAACACCGCAATCTGCAATGGTACTGTCATGCCAAGACCCAGGACAGTTGAAAGCAGTTATGTAGATTCTCCCATCAGGTCCAAAGACAAAAACACTGGTCACGGAAGTGTTGCATATCCAATCATTGTAGAACTGGTGGCTCTGTATTAACTAATTGGTGGAGTGCTGTATTTTGAGTCTGAGCTTGTCAGCAGCACCCAATACTCAATTTTCATGAAGTGTTGGATATTTCACACCAATTGCCCTGATGTATACTTCAACTTCTTCTTTGTTTGGAAGTATAATCCTTGCCTTTGGATGGTTCTGTAATACACACAACAGAACTTTCTGCAAAAACTTAATCCATTTGTACGTGACAGTAGATGTAAGTCCAAAAGCCATTGAGGAGATTCTTGCAGCAGATCCTCCTGTGCAAAACCGAAAAAGGACTAACCCAAGACAACAGGTTGCATTTACCTCTTGTTTTCTTCCTTTTGGTACTCCACTCTTTGTTGAGGTTAGCTTGTGGATATGCTTGCTGTGTTTATCAATTGTGTAAATATTGAATACCGGTTGGAAGAGATCTACTAGGAGATCTTGGAAGACCTCGTGGTCGACACCACAGCAATTGAGAAGGGCCTGTTTGTTGTCAGAGTTGAAACATTAAATGAAGGTGGATTGGCAGTGTCAAAGAAGGGCCATCCTTGGTGTTCTTCTATCTTTTAGATGCTTTTCATCAGGAGAATCATCATCTTTGTCATTGTTGTATATCATACACGTAAAGATGGAAATGAACTCAAGTGTCATAGTGGAATGTTGAAGAGGGAACAGATCGGCACTATGACGCTTAAGAGGGAGACTCTTAAGAGGGAGATGGAAGTTCTGAGAAAAATTAGAAAAATTACCAACAATGAACGGAAATTAAGATGTACAGCCAAAACTATGAAAGAGAAAGATACCTTTTTTAGTCAGAGAAAGAGGGAGATACCAATTTTTCATTGTTTATATCATAGGTATGGCCAAATTTATTATTGAGCATGAAGGTGGAAATGTTTTAAGCGCACAGATATCTGTGTCTGTTGGTTTTCATTCCCAAAAACACAGATCTATGCACATCTGTGCATTATGACACAGGAAATGTGTGTTTTGGGGAATGGCTCAACGATATACCGTACGATTATTTACTAGTAGTAAAATCTTGCTCACACTGATACAAGAGAAAGCAAAGGTACTGATTCAATCTCACACTTTTTTTTATACATTCATAAACTTTTGAAATACACTTTTCAAATACAACAATACCCACTAAAGGTAGGATCATACTTGCAATTTGCACCCCTGGCCTCAATTGCTCAGCCACTAGCCTTCCCTCCCAAACACCCGGCCTTCACCCTTGTGGCAAACCTACGCGCCAGGGGTGCCAATTGATACTCCCTTCCGCGGTGGGGATCAAACAGTCTACATATTGAGAGTAGGATCGTACCTAATCATCAGAGTTGTTGAAAATCTTAAATTAACTTTAAAGCAATGTAGATAGTCTCTCTGCCAGGAGTAGGGGGGTTCCGGGGGGGGGGGGGGGGAGAGATCTCAAAAACAGACATTGTTTCTGGTTTTAGTAGGTGGGTCTGGTACAAAGTTAACGATTAAAAACTGCTAAAAAGCTGTTCAAGTTATGCATTTAAGGAACATATAGCACTCAAAATTCATTAATTAATTTGAAAATAATAATTTTAATTTTGCAAAATAAATGAGACTTTGAAAATAGAATTGGTTACACAAAGTATCAAAGGCAATAATAAATGTTAGTTTTGCGAAATAAATGGTGAATTATTTATTTTCTGATTAAGTAAATTAAAATCCAAAAAATGAGGGCAGAAGAAGGACAGACCAGTATAATGAGAAGTGGAAAAAGGACAGACCAAGAAAATGAAAAGCGAAAAAAGGACAGACTAAACTAAAAGGGGTAGTGAAAGCGTGGAAAAAGGATAGACTAACAGGGTATTGAAAAACCCCAAACAAACTAAACTCCATTTCATTTCCTTTACTAGGACAGAAAGACAAAATAAAGTAAAGGGGGCAGTCCCCAAAACAATCTAAACTTTATCCCCTCCTCCTTTTTACTAGCATCGAAGGACAGACTAATCTAAACAGAAAACGTAAAGTAATTGAAAAAATGAAGGGCGAAAAAACGATGAACCTAAGCAAAAAGAGGGGGGCAGCAAAAGCCAAAAAAGGGTATGAAAAACACTGTAACAAACTAAACTTCATCCCCTCTCATTTGGACAGACCAAAATAAAAGGGGGCAGTGAAAGCTAAAAGGTAGGTTTTGTGCATAGTTAACGAGTGTTGTCGGCGAAAAATACGGACGTTTTGTCGGCATCAAATTCGATCGGAAAAGCCGACAACGAAACAAACCGACGAAATACGAGATACGAATATTCCGCTGATCAAGCCTTAGAATCAAACGCACCTCCACTACTCAAAAAATCCCTAAGTGGTAAAAACGATCCCACTTAGGACTACAAACAAAAGAGGATAATCGGTTAGAAACAAGACACATCCAAAGACCTGACCAATAAGTGAACACTTGGAATCCTTAAGTATATTCGAAAGAATATACTTGATATCCCGCGAGGAAATTACTTATTGCAATCAAGAAAAGCAATACCGATTCTGAATGGGCCTCATTTATCTACCTACACTACGAACAAGCGTACGCCCAATCGAACGAAACACTTAACCTCATAAATGACCGATACCATCAAATGACCAATACAGTAAGACCGACACGATGCTAATACAGCAACAGCACCAGTATCGGTACGATGAAGAACAAATAACCGGGGAAGATCTCTACCATGTAAAATACAGAGAGCCCTGATACAGTACGAAATACTTAGTAAAAATAAGAGCATCTCTCTGAGCTCACTCACTTCTCTTTAAATTTCACTTATCCTATCCTTTCGGTCAATTTTTAGAGTAACAACAGGTTATAGAGCCCTTATAACTCGCGCTGCTGAGCGTACACTTTAAGAGCCTATCTCCGCCCGATCAGCACCTCCACTGACCGGTTCCAGCCAGAGGACATTGCTGTTGAGCAATAGGCCTTCCCCCCACCAGTGCAGAGATTGCCGTGAGCCCGCTGTTGAGCGCCTCCCTTCCAATCTCCCTCCTACTCCGATTATTTCTCCGCGGAACGGTCCTTTGGTCCTTTCCTCGGTTAATTATCTCCTCCGGCTCGAATCTTTGTGGCCTTCTCCGACAAACGTTCTCCTTCGTCGGCTCTGCTGGTTAATTCTTTCTGCATCCCTTTCTCCGGCTCTCTCGGTCATCGTTCCATTCCTTTCCCCTCCTGCTTGTGAATCAGGGGGTGTATCCACTGTCTCTACACACAGCTCTTTGATAATCCACAAGCAAGCATGGCCAACCTATTTAATTGGAATGCCATTGAAGGCATTCAATTCAAATTCAAGGGCAACAGCCCATATGACAAACAATTGAATACCCTATACTCCACTATCCTGGACGATACCGACAGAGAAGACTTATTTGTGGAGAGCACCACAACAGACGCTAAGGTACTAGCCCCCTCCATGATGACCAATCTACGTGGCAGTGTTGTCAACGCTATCACCTACCCTCTCCCCCAATTAACAGAGCTCCAGAAAGGTCACATCACACAACTACTCTCTGGTTGTGCTGTTTACTATATTGCACCAAATGGAGACTCCAAGAAACTCCGCGGTCCTGCTGACTTGGAAAAGGCTGCTAAGGATGCACTCTCGCATCACACAGATGACTCCTCAAAACCATCCATTACCATTGAACTCCTAATCATATCTTGGAAGTTTAAACCCACCTGGAAAGCCCAACGATTTGACAAGGTTTATGAAGGTGCAATACAGGCTGATTCTGATGATGAGACCACCGATGACAATTCAACACCTCAAGCCAGAATCTACGATGAAAAGATGATGGAACTCCTAGAAGGCGAGCGTGCTCTCCTTGATAAACTATCAGAATGTGCTATCAACAACAACAACAACAACAACAACAATGCCGGCACCAACAACCCAACTGATCTACCATGGAACCCAGCAACCTTACCCCCACCAGTTAAGGAGCGATACAATCGCAGAGATGAATTCCTCACCGGTGATGACATGAAATGCTTTGAAATCACTTCCACGGACGCATCAGGAAATGAAACAATTGTTAGACAAAACTACTACCTTCACAACCTAGGCAGTGGTAGAAATGACTAGCGCCTAATCACTAGGAGTGGTGATTGCTTTGATCTAACCAGAGCCTCTGACAAGTCCAAGGAAGCAGCTAGAGACAAATTGTTTCTCTCGGGATTCCCACAACTAAAGGATTCAACAGACCCTCAGGTCAGAAAGTGGTACAGAGAAATCACAGCCCATGCACAACAACATCACATCTACATCCATCCATATTACCTCTACAGACGCGAAGCTGACCATCTCAGAGGATTCACCATTGGAGATACCTTCCCACATGACCTACCTACACGATATGAATTGGCCATCCACAAATGGGGAAACCTCATTTATACCGCACTCAGAACTGATAAAATCATCCCTGATTCATGTGCAAGTATGAAGGTCACCATTCAAAGCTTTGAGGGAGGGCAAGGTTACGAGGCTCTGTACACAGTAATTGCACAGACACACCCCAACTCCAAAAGGCCATCTAATGCAGGGCGGATGGTCAGGAACCCTCCAAATCAAGATACAAGCAAGTCACTTGAGAAATACTACTTTCGTTACAAGGATTATTTGAGACTTACAGTCTTCCTCCACAACCAACCCAGCACAATCAGTTCAATAGAGGAAGTTAGCAATCTTATTGAAGGAACCACTCTCTCACAAGAACTCTTCAAGAAAACAGAAGATGAACGCGAATCAGATGACCAATTCAAACGAGACAAATATAAGGCAGGGCACTTCTCTTTAAATTTCAATTATCCTATCCTTTTGGTCGATTTTTAGAGTAACAACAACGAGTAAGAATCTGTTTTACACATAAAAAATCATACAATATCTGTACTGGTATGCTAAAATTTATTTAACGTCTGTACACAATTTGTTTCATTGGTAAGTTCACATAGACATAATATACCGGTATCAATGTTCCATTGAAATTTACATAATGTTGATGTAGAAGTTGTTCAAAATTTATACAGATTTTGCTGATGTACGTTTAATAGGTAATGGAATACATGTACAAAAAGTAGCTTTTGGTTAAACTTGCATAGACACTTCAGTCGTGAGTGACTGATACATTCCATTCATGAAGAGTCACTTATGAGTTTCCGCGCACTAGTCATTGTTCAATTATATGAGCATTGAAAAAATCTTCTCCTTCAAGGTACATAGTAGTTAGGTTGAACACCACATAGACACTTCAGTTGTGAGTCACTGATACATTTCATTTGTTGCAAGTCACATATGCATTTCCGCGCACTCGTCATTCTTCAATTGTACATGAACATTGCGAAAATCTTCTCCTTCAAAGTATTAGTTAAAGTTGCTGATTTTTGGAGGAAAACCATGTGATTAAATAAGATTAAGAATCCCCGATTTTTTAGAGGAAAATGATACGATTAAATAAATTATTTAAGAAAGAATGTTTTCATGGAACAGTTTTTGTTGATGCATCTTTGTCACAGTCTTGTTTGGTCGCATTTGAAAATATTGTACTAGTAGTGTAAAATATTGATAAAGTTATCAACACGATTACTTTTTGTACAATGACAATTACTGGTGCATAAAGTCAAATGATGTATACGGGATGAAAAGACGTAAAACTTTCATTTTGATAGTAGAAAATGCCTCCTGTATGAAATGTTTTGATTCCGCATCTACCTATTCATCAAGTAAAAATGATGTTAGAGGGAAGTGTGGCTTCCATTATGAAGAGAAAAGATATGATGAAGATAGAAAGAAGCAAAGTTTAACATCCTTTCCACATGTTTTGAGCTTGGGTGTGATGTATTTGGTATGTCCTTGCTCTCAGATTTTTGACAACATAATTAAAATGTATGACTGTTTGAATGCATGTCATGACAAATGTATTGAAAGAAAGAAGGAGAAAAACCACATAAAATGGAAAAGATTATAGTAAGATTATCTATTGGAGAAGTCAAAGCATTGTCTTTTGCATCAGAGGGATACAAAAAACTTGAGCAACGAACAGAATATTTCAGATACAACGACAAATTATGTCTCAGAATGACAAAGAAGTTGTCAGCAATCTCTTGTGTATGTGGTGAACGATGGATGTATCAGACTCTTAGTTTGCATGGGTGTGAATATCTGAAATGTCTGAAAGAAATGGAATTTGCTCATGAAATTGTGTCTGTAAAAAGTATTCCTGTGAATCCAAAAAACAAAAGTGTTGTCGGTGTACTAGAAGAGAAGAATAGTTACACTGGTGAGATTAAATTCCTTGCATTGGACATGATAACAAAACTTCAGAAAAAACGACAGCATGATTCAAACGTGTGATCTACACGACAATGAATGTGATGCAAGTAAGCGCATTTTCTCTGTACCTTCATCAAGTGAAGTGAGCAGTATGATTACAAAAATTGACAAACTCTACAAAGCCCCCGTTTCTAATTGGGATGCATTGAAATCCAGAATAGCAACATCTACTGAAAGTGGTGTTACCATGATTCAAGCAATCTGATATGAAAGGAAATTCAGCTTTAATCCTGGAAGCTGTAAGAAGGTGAAGGGATGGAGAAGATTTCATTTGGTGACAAAATTTAAATTTGAGACAATGATGTCCATTTTGAGTTTTGTAAAGTCTACATCAAAAAGACTGTGTATGGTAGAAGATGATTGGGAATTTGCTACTCCTTCTCTTATTATTACAGACAGTGATGTTGATCAAACAAGTCACCTCAATGTAATTTTTGGCATGCAAAAGCAATTTGGAATGATTTATACTCTGTCTGCAACATCTACAACAATAGATTACCCTGAAGTACACGAGAGTGTTTCGTTCATTGGATTTACTGGAAAAAGGAATTAAGCAGATGGAAGAGTTTGATTGCGTTGAATCTATTGACAAGGAAATTAAAATTGGAGATGTCCTTTTCAAATTGAAAAATATGAAATGGTTGAACGATAGGCTTAATCGTGTACATGAAGATGGAGTTGGACAGTTATTTTGAGTAATTCATAAAACTGGAACAAACAACAATGACTTTCAATATGATGTTGTAAGTTTAAGAAATTTTCCTACAGGTACAATGGTGTGTGTTGAGGGAGGCGTCATTCATGTAGGATCTGGAGTACAGAATGATAATTTGAGAATTTTGTTATTTTTGATGGCTTCTCAGAAGAATATACAACAATGTACGACAGTTATTCCCTAGTGACTATGCTCAAATCAGTTGTGGATCTCTGTAGTTATGCATGGGAGAAATTGAACAAAGTGGGGAAACTGTCATGTTCTCTCTTGTATATTACTATGTATTTTGCATATCAGAAGATGTGTATCAAACTACCTGGGGTGATACATTTTTGAAGAGAGAAGTAAGAACAATGATTGATGAATTTAATTTACTGAGAGGAAAAGATGATGACACAAAGAAAAAGTGCTTACGACTTATGTGAAAGATATAAAAATTCACTGTTGAAGTTTTATTTATTTAACACATATTGTATGTGATATTGATATTGATATAACGTTTGTACAGATTTTATTCCACGAGAACCACAAAAGCAAATTTTACACTCAAGTTTCTGCATTTTTGTGAATAACTTATTACTTGAATATGTTAGCTAAAAATAGAGAATCAGATTTCTTGACTCCAAAGTAACAGATGAAGAGGTATTACAGTATCTAGTAGGGGATTACATAGGAATTTGATTTTTTTCAGTATGCATGATATGATGTGGGACGATGTTCAGTTTTGTTTTCTCTACAATAATACTAGTAATAATCGTAAGATCTTATGGTACGGTGTGTCGAATTTTATTATCAGTTACTTTATGTTTTGAAATAAAAGTAACTACTCTGGAATTTTTAGTATTGTTATCTTCCGTCAATTTTTGGAAACATCCATGTTGCTTTACATATGTGATGCATAAATAACAATTCAATTTTGAAGTTGTGTTTTCTGTACAATAATACTGTTAATAATATCATCTATTTCCACAGTGCTTTGAATTTTTTTATAAGTTATTTTACGTTTCTTTTACGTTTGAAATGAAACCAACACAGAACGTGCTTATTATGTTTAAATTAAAACTGTTTGATTTCATTTTCACTAGTTGTAGGGAAGTGAATTTTATTTCATGTATCTTTTGCAGAAGCTACCAAATTTTTATTTCACAATTTATACTTTTGAGTTCTTTCAATTTATATTTATTTGCTATCTCCAGTTTCTCTTTTGATCACTATGATGAATGCTACAGAACGTCAATCGGAACAAATTCTTTGTCTTCCACAGATTATGACACAGTATTCTGGAGTTATCTTTGAGAACTGTCCAGAAGACTTTGGTAATGATCATTCTATATGCATATCCCAAACTGCGATAGATCTTCAGTGGGAACTTCAATGTCACATTGCTCCTGTACTTAAATGTACCAACAAGGCTCTTGATGATTTGATTGCTTCAAATCCTATTTATTCTTGTTCACCTGCTATACAACATGACCTACCAAAGTTAATGGCTGTTCATCGTCTATGCGCTGCACTTACAACTTTAACAACTGATGTTGGGAGAGAACCTGAGGAGAACTTTGAAGAGAAAATTTCATCCACCAAATATTGCCACAAAAAATGTCTTGAAGAGTATTTTTTGTGTACGGAAGATGAAAGTTCAGGTGAAGATCCAAATGTTACGCCTTCTTTGACAAAATGTAGTTGGGTAAAAATGTTCTACAGTACTCCATTACTTAGTGGATTTGGTGGCAGTTTGGGTCTAGCTTCATCTTTTCCTTTGACAAATCAAGGATGCACTCCAGTTACAGCTTCTACTTTGACAGATCAAGGACGCACTCCAGTTTTGGCTTTTTGCTTTGATGGATCAATGGCGCACTCCAGTTTTGGCTTCTACTTTAACGAAGTGAAAACGCACTCTAGTTTTGGCTTCTACTGCAAGTGTAATTCAAATTCATGACAGTTCTTCTTCACGTTGTAGTAAAAACAATCTATCTGCAACTTCATCTTCAAGTCGTCAAAATTCCAAATTTTCAGTTGATAATTCTTCTTCATGTCCAATTTAAAATTCTGTACTTCAAGTTTTGTTTCAAGACTTGGACAAGTTCACTGCAATGGCAGTAAGTGTCTTACCAATCAATTCAAGTACACTGCACTATATCCCTGCGGCAAAACGTGTGGAGTTACTCCATATTAAAGCCACTAACAATACTGAATATGAAGATGCTTGTGCATCTGAAGTTACGGTGGGAAATCCTGACTGTCCATAATACGAAAACTGGAGTTGTCTTTTCTCCAATGAACGTGTAAAAGCTATTGGTCAGCTACTTCTTCAGATTCATTTTCATTCATTCTCTGCACCTCCTCATATGTCAGTTTTCACTAATTTGAAGTCAGCTTATCATGTTGTTCATGTCTGTTCATACAACAAAGTACTGGCGGCGATGATTGAAAATGAACTGGATACAGTATGTGATCCAACAAATACCAGTCCTATGCGGTCCAAACCAAAAAGTCCTTCGAAAGCGCTTTTAAAATTTCTTGATGGTGTTGGTCTGAAACCTTTTACTGATGATATTCCAAATTGCAGTAATCTTTATGCTCTTGCACCACATAAAGATGGCTTCCCTAAACTCACTGTATTGCCAATCTGCAAAAACAAATATGCTGACACTCATTGGGTTTTTCGTGCAGATGTCACTACTGGACATCTTTTCTTTCCATGCCATTCTTGCAATCACGCAATTTTCCAGACAGGAGAAAGATCTTTCACTCCTCCTCTTATTTTAACAACTGGGTATAATATCCGTGAACAAGTTTCTTGTGCCTTTGTTTTCCATTTTGGTGACAATTTTCATTTTGATGGAACATACAATACCAACTTGGAAGTTTCTTCTTTCTCTTAATTGAATACTCAAAGACATACAGAAGTATCGTCCTTATCAAACACAGCATTCTGAATACATGCAGTTATCCAATAAGTCTTTTCAGTAAATAATTTCAAATTTGTGTTTAATTAAGTATGAAATAATATTTCAATGAAATGCCTGAATATAAGAATATTCTTTATACATTAAGCTATATAATTTAATGACTCAATTTTTGCGTGCAAGTATCCCCAGTACGTTAAAATGACCAATTGAACATTTCAACTGATGCTTTAAAACCACATTGGAAACATTGGAGATGAAAATTTCTGTTGTTATTGTTCATGGAATGACTGTATTCACAGAGATTGATGGGTCAGTTTTTGTTGGGATCTCTTGTTTTGTGAACAATTTTGTTGGTCCTCAAATACATGGCACATTGTTGCTCTTTTTATTTTTGTCTGTTTTTTTTGTGCTAATAAGAAGGAGGAAGAGATGGAGTTTAACTTATTTTGGATTGTTTGATACCCTTTTCTTTAGCTTTCACTGCCCCCTTTAGTTTGATCTGTCTTTGCGTACTTGTAAAAAAAGGGAGAGATGAAGTTTAGTTTGTTTGGAGGTTTTCAATGCCTTGGTTTTTAGGTTTCATGGTGTAAGACTCGTAAAATTTCAATCACAAAAACAATTGTATTTGATATTTGCTGAGGAGATCTTTTTTCCATTCTGTTTCAGTTGCTTGACAAGTTTTAGAAGTAGAGTTAGTACTAGTACATGTTATACGTGTTTTTGTAGTAGCATTAGTATTCTGCGTGTTCTAAAATTATATAAAAATTATTTGACATTTATACAATAGTTGTACAGAAGTTATAATACTGTTATACAGTATTCTTGTAAAGAACTTGTTCCATCGACAAACAATTAATTGCTAGTAGAGCATTACATGTATTAGTTAGTGTTTCATTAACGGACATTTGATTGTTACTGGAATACATGTGTTACTTACGACTGAACAATGACCAGTGCACAGAAATGCATAAGTAGTGACTTAATGAATCAGAATATTTTTTTTTACAATTACTGGAACAAGTAATACATCTTCAATTTACAAAACGAAAAGAGAAGAAGAAGGAGAAAAAACTGATAAATATATTTTACATATATTAATAGTATGAAATTTGTATTTGTTTACAATGGTATTTTAGACATTATTTTTCACTTTCAAAACATACAAATACTAAAACCATGGCTCTGAATAAAAGCAACGTTCCGTTGCCAACAAAAAAGTGCATCAAATCTCCAAAACAAAAGTTGAAAAAACAACGATTAACTGATAACATCAGAGTTAGAAGCAACAAAAACACAATCGAGGCATTCTGTGTTGGGTTTGGACAACTGATTCCTATTTGCCATATGCAAAACTTCTGCAGGACGTGGTGATTACATGAAACCATTTCATGATGTTCTAATGTCTTCCCACCGAGAAAAATACCCTGAACTTGAATTTGATCACTAGGATATCAGATACAATTCATATCCTATACTTAGAGAGCATCATGAAAGTTACAGTAATTGGACTAACAATCCGCACAATGGTTTTGGGAGATCTGCAGCTGTAGAAATTCCAAATCCCAAGAAATTCCCAGATATCAATATCTCTCCTATTCAAAAACAATTCTGCAACTTCCTTGTTAAAAAATCTATTGTTCCAAAGTAAAGAAATGATCACATACAGAATTTGAACCATGGAATGACAGTCGTGGTCATTTACCCAGTCATTTAGAACCAAAACCACCACTTGACCATGTATTCATGGATATCACCATGGCATTTGATGGATATATGCCAAGAAATTATATTCTACGACCAAACGAGAGATATCAACTAAAATCATTCGATGTTGACGATGCATTTACAAGAAAATTGGATGAACAGTACAGTTACTTTGCTGTAAAATACTTGGGATTTCCAAGTGATGTTGAAAGTGGTGACATTGAATAATAACTGTACATTATGTGTACATACATCAAAATGATACATTACAAATAATGCACAAAACAAGTAATATATATATAGATATATAACAATGAAAAATAAATACAATATTTTTGTGAAATATTTGTTTAACATTTGATCCACGAATGTATATATTACGTGTTTCATCAACTAATACTTATACACTTCATGTCATAACTATTTCAGTAAACAACGAATCAATTCAACTAAAAATACTGCAAGTAATGTTTACCAAACAAGAAGCAAAGAATATTAACAATGAAAACAACAACGTAGAAAAGATGCTACACAAGAAATGAACAAGACCATACAACTATTACTTCCATATGAAAAATAATAATGTCTACATCTACCACCGCCACCGCGAGTAAAGACCATTACAATGATAAACATGATCGACATGAACCTCATTAGTCAGAAGCACTAGTATCTCTATTATGATTCAAATATCCTTTGTCGTTGGTGATAGAAGAAACTATTGAAAGATCTTACGTCGAAGCAAAATTTGCTCCGGAAGTTTGCTGTATTTGCAATGAATTCATTTGGTTTGACGAAAAAAAAAATTATAAATTGATTCCCCATTCCATCCATATGTAGAACCTAAATTCAACAAAAACAAAGTTAATTGGGAAAATGCATCAATAAAATTTGTTTCAGAGAACGTACATACTATTCTCGTAAAACAATATACGGGAAATTGCAACTTTTTTCAAAAATTTCCAAAATGCAAAGTTAGGGTTGTAAATCAAAAAGATGATGTGTATTACAACTTACATAATCTTATCTTGTTGCCAAGAACATATGGAAGTAAACACCCCAAGAAAAGAGGTCTCGGTAAAAAAATCTCCCAGAAGTTATTTGTTCTGGATCTTGTAGTAAATGCTACAACACAATAACAACTGCAAAATAAACAGTAGATAATCAAAACTTCCAGCTTTTGCATTAGCGAATGGTAGTTTTACATGGTTTTCCTCCATTGTATTTAACAGATATGTTAGAAACAGAATGTGCATGAATCTGCAAAAATAGTGTAAATCAACATATATTTCAATTCCGTGCAGGTCAACATAAGCAGATTAAAGTATGGCATATCATTCAGAGAAACAATCTCAAATACACTAGCTGAGTCTTCAACTTCTTTGATAGCATTGGTAAAAAGACATCAAAGTATGTCTTACAGGACCATTCACAAAACATCAAAGTTATATGGTCAAAAAGATTATAGAATTTTCAATTGATGAAAAAGAATAGTCACTATTTAGCAGAAGAAAATATTGAAGACACTGAAATCACGGAACCAATGATAATGGATGAATCAACTGATGTAACATCAGTGAATTCCAACATTGAGCAACAATTTCAAATAAATGTCATATTCCTAGATGACATTGAATCCCAAACTGACAACGCCAGATTTGATACTTCCAAAGAATAGAAAGAACAGTGTGTTAACCCATTACTAGGTAGATGATGATGCTACTATGATATGGAGGGCATCAAATAACATTGTATGTGACTATGAAGATGAAAATTTCATCAAAGCATGTCCACTACAATTACCATATGGAATCAGTTCAGGTGACACGAGCAAAAAAAAATCAGAAGTTCATTGTACTTTAAGTACTTATCACAACTGTCTTCATCAACAATTCAGGAAGCTACATTTACAACTGTATTATCATACAACAACGAACTAAAATGATCAAGCATTCTTCTTCACGCACATTGCCAAAGCAAAGATGTGATTTTGGTACATTAAATACCACAGGATTAAGAAAAGTTTCAAAACGTTTTCTGGAAAAGAAAAAACCAACAACAAATAAAGATTTTTTCTATCAAGGGTTCAAGCTACAACCAAATCACTTGGAAATACAAAATTTGCTGCACAAGACGCAAAACAAAAAATGTTCTGTCTCTTCTCAGTATTTGGGTTACCTTTCACACTATTCACAATGTCACCTGAAGACACAGTCAACTTCAGAATAAGAGTTATGTCAAAGACAGGAGATGACTGTGTAACAGTCAAAGATTACCCTGATCAATTCCAAGAAGATGAAACACTTTTTGAATATATGAATGAGTCTGCTGAACTCAGGCTGAAGTGTCCTGGTCTATGTGCTTTGGATTTCAAAAACTTACTTGATATCACATTGATGTATTTCATTGGGTGGAAAAATGACAAAAATATTGAAAACTTTGGATTGTTTGGAGATGTTGATGCATGTTCCATTACTATTGAAGAACGAGGAAGAGGAACACTTCATGCACATTTTGTTTTATGGACATATTCGAGTTACACAATCCAGAATACAAAGAAAAAGCAATACAAGTGATGAAAGAATACAGCAACAACATCATGGCAACAAAGTTATACAATACCTTCAATTCAGTTTGATTCCAAAATGAACATTGCTCAAAGTTACTATGCGAGACCCAAAAACAATGCACACACTAAGTTTTGAGACAAGTATGAAAAGCTGATATAGAAACATCACTACAAAAAGATTCAAAGAATATCATTCAATGCAAAGCATGTGGTGAAAGTTATACAAGTGAGGACTTATCAAAAGAAAGTTTAAATTCGTTGAAAATAGTTCCAAATAAAAATGAAAATGAAGATAACAGTTACTATTTCATGCACCATAAATACTGGAATGGCATGTCAAAACAATCCAAAGTGATTGCCTCCATGGAATTAGCATTGAATAATGCAACCGTAACAGGAGTAATGATAGGAAGAGTCCAACAGATGAACACTCCAGAATACAACAATACACTTGAATTGGTGAACTTACTGAGAAACTTACCTAATAGGTCTCATGTACACTCATGCAAAAAAAGATCAACACACAAAAAGCAACAGCAAAACAGAATGCCAATTTTTATCTACCGCATTAAAAAGTGAGCTCAACTAATATTATATTTGATTCAACAACTTGTAAATGTCATGATTACAAAGGTAACTACAGAGAACAAAAAATGTTCATTTGGAAACCAGAATGCAATCATAAGTTCAACTTTACATTGTAACAACAACATCCAATGGGGCATTAGTGGAAAAACAATCTACTACTTGACAAATTATGCATCAAAGTCTACTCAAAAGGATGATAAAGAAAAGATCAATGACGTTGCAAAAGTAGTGTTAACACAACTTGCAAAAAAAGCAAAAAAATAGGAAGAAAAACAACAACTTATGCAACAACAACAAAACCAACTGCAACATGACCAGTACCTATAACAACCATTACAACAACAACCATACCCGGGAGACAAAAAAGGAAAAGATGGAGAAAATGAACATCAAAAAGAAAAACAACGACAATAACTAGAAGATGAAATTGAAAAAGAAAGAAAAGGAATTCAAACCCTTATGAGAACTCTGTTTCAAGTTACGGAAGAAAATATCACTTCAGCTCCAATGGGTTCATTTCTAACAAGAAATGATTCAAGATTTGTGCTTTCACGCAACTTTGCACCACTTTACATGAACAACTATGAAGAACACAACATCAATGAAGAGATGACAACAAAATGGAAAATGAACAAATTCTAACTCTTTTATCCAACATAGCAGATTACACCTACCGTCCCAAAGAACTAAATGACTACTCCCTCTTCAACTTCTTTATGTTCTATGGAATATCACGCTTCAAAACTAAAACATCATTCCATTTCAACATGGCCATCTTACAAAATTAATCACTTTTGCATGAAATGAAAGAAAATAGTAATACTGACAGTTTCATGCAGAGACGCGCCAGATACAAGATCATTCAAAGGAAAGGAAATTGATCAAGATATACCAAATGAAAGCAATACAAACAAAACAGAATTCAAGAAAATGGTACTTTATGTAAAACAAGTTGGCATTCTTTTTTGTCCTTTCCGACAAGTATCAGATCTCCAATCAAATCAAGTGTTTCTATCTAAATTCAGTATGTTTCTTAAAAACAACCAACTGAAGCTTCAACATCAAGTTATTCTGCAGAATCTTCAAAACATGTACAACACATTGAATTCAAATTCATTACCAGATCCATTAGAAATGGTGACAAATCAACCAGAATCAGACAATAACAGTGACAGCAGTGAAGATACTGATACATAAGAAAAAGCTGGAGAAGATAAATTCCAAATTGGTGAGCTAGACATTTTTCATAAATGTATTTTAGGAATGGATGATGAACTATCACACAGAACAGAAAACAATACATTCACAATGACAACATTGATTACAACAAAAACAGGAAAACATGAACGTGGTAGAAAGCTATTACACATTAAACCCATTGACACATCAAAGAAAAAGAACATATTCTCTTTCAACACTTGGATACAGACTGAGTAGTTTAGATCCACCTTCAGTGGTTAAAGTTACTTAAATACGTATATTATTATTATTACTTTCAACACTGCACCAGAATATTCTAATTCAAACAAAGATCTTCAACAGAAAGAAGTTGGAAAAAGTGACTGGAAGGACCTCAAAACTGAAAACTTCATTGAAGTGATGGTGAAGAAAAAATGTGTAGTAACAAACAGCAACTACACAATGGTCACTGTTACTGGAACTTGTACCAATATGATTACATATGCTATGGAGATTTTCAAAAAAGACAAACATCAAACAACAGCATTTGTTTATATTGTATCTGCTTTTATTTTAAGTATCTGCCAAAAACTGAACAAAGAGTTAAACAAGACTTAACTACAGCAACAAGAAAATGACCATTCAAAGAACTTGTTGAATCTCCCCTACAATGTTCAGGTACTACCTTGAAACGACACGACTATACTACTTTTTGCAACAACAACAAATACTACAAAAAATACATCAAAGAAATAAACAAGCCATAGCATTTCTATCAGGAGCAGGTGGTACAGAGTAATCAAAGCTGTGTTTTCATACTGCACACAATTATGTGAATAAAATTCACACGTCACACAATTCTAGATACAGCACTAACTGGATGCACGGCTGTTGTGATCACGGATCGACTTTACATAGTGCATGCCACATACCTATTGGGAATGACGAAAGAAAAAACCACAAAAATGCTGAGAAAATTGAAACAAAATTGGATCGACATCAAAATGATAATCATTGATGAGATCTCATTTGCTCAATATAATCATTTACAACTTCTCAACACCATCTTGAACATACTAAAAGACTCTCCAAGATCAATTCAATATATGGTGGTATCCATATTATTTTTGCCAGAGACTTTAATCGATTTCCTCCAGTTGCAGGTAACAAAGTACACAACGAAAACAATACAGAGCTGTTTAAAGATGCAGTATCCACCATGTTAGAGTTAAAGACAAATCACATACTTAAAGATGATGAAAGATGGGGTAAAATACTACAGCAAATGTGTGACAATAAAGCCTCAAAAAAAGACAAATCTACTATTCATACAAGAGTTGTTAATCATACAGCTAAAATATGAAGTACCAGACAACATAGCTTGCAGTTTTGGACAACAAAGACAGATATGCAATAAATGACGGAACATTTGCCCTACATATAAAACAAATGCATTAAAAATACCCATATAATCCACCTCCACTTCACACCATCTGTATCCACCCATCAGATGTGGAATACAAATATACCACAGAAACACAACAATTTGCACCTTTCACAGACAAAGGATATACATGTTTTGCAACTTGTTCAGATGCAAATGTAACAGAAGGAACAAAAGAGAGATATTTCTTGCTACTTGTCCAGATGCAAATGCAACAGAAGCAACAAACCACATTGATCTGCTCCTAAAATTATAAATTGAATGTCCAGTGATGATAAGTACAAACATATGCGTTGAAGAGAAAATAGCAAATGGGTCTACCGTATGTATGAATTCAAAGGACTGGTACTCAAACCAAACCAATCACTACAAAAAATTATCATCGCTGGATATTACATTAATGCTATCAATGCCAACAATGTCAAATTACTGCAACTTCCCTTAATGGATGACAACAACTTTCCTGACAATCCAAACATTTATAACTTAACACTCAAAGAAAATCCAACGTACGTCAAATGTTATTTCCCATCACTATTTAATGATAACATTAACAAAACTACAAAAAGAAGACAAATCAGAATCAAACTCAGACAATTTCCACTAAACATATCACATGCAAGGACAGTGCACAAACTTCAAGGCAGATCCACTGAAAACTTGCTTATATCAAATTGGAACTATGGTATGCAAAATTGGATCTACTTACGTCACATAGTTCTATTGCAACGCAAGACATTAAAAGGCTTAGTATATCTATGACACCATTCAAACATTTCTGAATCAATTTCAGGAATAGCAAAAAAACTCTATCAATTTTATTTAACATGATCAAAGAATACGAGCAAGACACTGAATAAACACTTATTAAGAGATATTTATAGTACGGCATTTCATAAAAATTCAAAAATGAATTTTTATTTCACTCAGCAACGGCATCTAAAACACATATTCTATTAAACAGAGACTAGAATGTATAAAATTATGTCCTATTATTTTACAATATTGCTAGTAGTGCTCATTTCCTTTCGTGTTGAATAAAGTCACATAATAATTAAAATAAATTATCCCTCAGTCACGCATTGAGGTGTAATTGCAAAAAATTGTAACTACCTGACGCACGGTACAGCATACTATGTTTCACAAAAAATCAAAAATGAATTTTTATCTTACTTAGCAATAACAACCAAATCACATATTCTATTCAAAAGAGACTCGGATGTAAGCAAATTACCTTCTATTACTTTGCAATATTACCAGTAGTGCTCACGTCTTTTCACATTAAATAAGTAAAAATTCGTTTCTGAATTTTTAAAGAGATCATATTACGTATCGTGTAACAATTGAAATATTAAAGAGTACAAATTCTACCTACGTCATGCTTCTCTTATATTTCAATTGCGCATTGAACAAGTGTAATTACTGTGTGCGAAAGTAAAACAAACGCTGTCCAAAAGCTATCTAAAATCTAAAAACAAAATAAAAACTTTTGTACTCCAAATAGTACACAATAATCACACAATGTTATCAATATGTTACTAAAAGTACTACTCCGTATTAACATAACCAAGTGACATAGTACAACATACCCACAGCAAATTGGATTTGCCCCTGCAAATCGACCAATTTTCAAAGGTGTAGATTTGTTGTACCGGTGCGAGTTACGAGTCTTAATGACGAAGAGACAAAGTAGGACTACATAGAATTTGTACCAAAGAAAAATGTTCAACATAACACTCATGGTCTAAATTGGTCTCATGACTGGTTTTTTCTCTCTTTATTACACGAAGTACTTGTACTACCAGTACCAAATGGTTTTGAACCTCTATTGCAAACCTCTATTGAGCCTCATTGCAAAATGACTCATTGTCACTTCTTTGCTTCCTACTCCATCTAATTGCAACTACTTTAACAGCACCGAATAAAAAATAAACATTGAACTACTACTAATCGAATTAGTACACCGTAGTAGCGTCATTGTTGCTGCAAGAAGCAGGGGGATCATTGTGGCTGCCACACGAGGGGTGGGGTCATTTTTTGCAGTTTTTGCCCTTCATCATCTCGTTGTTGCGGTTGTTGACAAAGATCTTTTCTTCTAAACCACTTAGCCGATCAATCCAGAACTTGCGGGTCTTGTTGTTGTTCTTGTTGTAAGGAAGAGAACCCTGAGTAGCGGGCGCCTCTAATGCTATGGTTAAGGAATGGTTTGGTTGAAACCACTTGGTATTGTGATGGGTGTGTTAATGGAGTTTTTTATTATTTTTCATGATTTTCTTGACCAAAAGAATCATAAAGTTCGAAGGGGTTCCAGCGCGCGCACCCCCAGTAAATTGGGTATCTATGGAAAGCTCTTCTTGCTCTTGTTGCCGCCTTTTCTGGCGCAGTGATGACTTTGGTCAGGAAGTTACAGCTGGAGAGTAAGATCAATACAACTAACACGACCAGAATCCATGAGTGTGTCAAGGGGGAGGGGGAAAAAGTTGTCTCAAAATGGTCGCCCCCATTGACACCTATTCGTGCTTGTACTGGTACCTTCTGAAAGTGTGAAGTTGACCCAGGTCCAAAAACAAAGCCGTTTGAGTCAGTCTGTACGGCGTCAGTCATTCTTGGTTGCTCTCGATTGGCTACTGATCGCCACCACTCCGATCGATCGACGAGGGTTTCACGTACCGTATTACCTCTACAGGTAGAAAACCTGCGCGCGCCTTCAGCCGAGCATCACTCAATCTTCAACACAAGTTTTTTGGTCGTCCAACAACGCAAAAACAAGGTGGACCTGACTTACGGTTGTTGACAAACGTCGACTTCAGACAAGATTAACATACCCCGAAACCCTATTTGCCAAGCTTGGATTGGAAACTTCCCCTAGCTTGTACAGTTTAAGATAGAGAACGAAGAGGAAAATCACAATGTCGTCCCCTTTCACACCCGAGCACGTTGCGGAGTGGGTCTCCTTTGGCCCCAAATTGAAGGGAAAGCCAACGCCCGAACAACAAGTGGCAGCGCAAGAACGAAAGAAAAAGTGCACGGAAATGAAAACCCGTTTGGCAAATGAATTGAATGATCCTGCTTGGACAGAAAAGAAGATCGAAAAAGAACTCGACCGCTTGGTCGCTGAGGGTGAATCGGCTGCCAATGAAATACCTCGCCCTGCCTACTTGGACCCTCCCAGCGGAACCCGTGATTTCTACCCGCAAGAAATGAGAGTTCAGAACTGGTTGTTTGGAAAGTTCCGAGAAACGGCTCATCTTTTTGGCTTTCAGGAATACGACGCCCCAGTCTTGGAGCACGTTCAACTGTATGAACGCAAGGCCGGGGAGGAGATTGTCGATCAGATGTACAACTTTGTAGACAAGGAGGGCGACCATGTCACGCTTCGTCCCGAAATGACCCCTACCTTGGCCCGCATGGTGTTGAACAAGACCAACTTGCAAACGGGCGAGGTGCGAGTGCCCCTTCCACTCAAATGGTTTTCAATCCCACAATGCTGGCGCTTTGAAACGACCCAGAGAGGACGGAAACGAGAGCACTACCAATGGAACATGGATATTGTTGGTGTCGATCACGTCCATGCCGAGTTGGAATTATTGGCAGCAGCTGCTGTCTTCTTCAAAAGCCTGGGCATCGGCTCCGATGTGGTCGGTATTAAGGTCAATTCGCGAGCTGTTTTGGAGGCTGTTTTGGCCAAGCATGGAGTGAAGAAGGGGCAGAAGAACGAAGCCGATGGTGGAGACCTGTTCGCCAGCGCTTGTGTCATCATTGACAAACTGGACAAGATTGGAGGACCCGCAGTGACCGAACAATTGGCTACCATAGGAGTCAGCAGTGAGTCGTCCGCTGAGATTCTGAAGGCATTGGAAGCGCCGACCATCGAGGAACTAGCCAACCAAATCGGTGGTGACTGCGAAGCAATCGATGAAGTGAAGCGTCTCTTCGAGCTTGCCGATGAATATGGAATCGGAGACTATCTCGTGTTTGATGCTAGTGTTGTTCGAGGTCTAGCATACTATACCGGAGTTGTCTGGGAAGCATTTGATCGAAGTGGGGAACTTCGAGCAATCATGGGAGGTGGACGGTACGACCGATTGTTAGAGTTGTACGGAGGAGAAAAGTGTCAGATTCCATGTGTTGGTTTCGGGTTTGGTGATTGCGTCATCATGGAGCTTTTGAAGGATCATGGAAAACTTCCCAACTTCACCGGGTCGGGAGTTGACTACGTCGTCTGTTCTTTCAGCCCTGATTTGTACGGACAAGCTGCGAATATTTCACTGAAGCTTCGTATGACGGGTGCTAGTGTTGACTTGATGCCAACTCCTAAAAAGAAGGTCGCTGCAAGCTTCAAGCATGCTGATCAAGCGGGAGCTCGGCGCATGGTTTTTGTTGCGCCCGATGAAATCGCCAAGGGAGTGGTCCGAATCAAGGATCTACGAACCAAAGACAAGAATGGCGAGGCCATTCAAGTGGATTGTCCACTGGATGCACTTGACACAGTCGACGATTTGATTGCCAAAGCCGCCGGTGATGCATAGGCTTTGTGGAAAACGAAAGCTCCGATAAAACTATGGTTCAAAAACATTCCCTACAAAGTAAACCAATTATATTTTTGCTATTTTATCTCAATCAATCATCAATTAAAGAGTAGCTGAGTGCAACAGTGAGAAAGGGAGAGAAAATCGCAATTTTCAATACAAAAACTTCCTAAACTTCCTTCTACCACGGTTCGATGCCCATCAGTCGCTTCCCCAATTGCGTGAAAATGTCTTCGTCGGAAGATGATACCAGCTGATTCCTATCATTACACAGTGGTTCTTCCTCTGATTTATCTTCTCCCGTTGGTATATGGTTCCATTGGTCTCGAATTGGTTGTCGTGACTTCCAGGCTCGAAGTTGATTTTCAACGTAGCGTCTATTTAGCGCGATGTCCGGCAGAAAGGAAGCATATACAACGGCACGAGCAAGAGATTTGCTATCATTCCGATACGCGTTAGCATGTGGAATACGATTGTCCCAGAAGACAGCACTTCCCGCATTGATAGAAATGTGGCACACTCGTTTCATGACGTCGGCATCTTCTTTCGGTCGAATATGTGTGTATTCACCGAGGCATGGCGCCAGTTTGGTATTTGTAGTTGTATTATGATCAATCGCATTTGCTTCGTTATTCCGACTTTTCGCCCATTCGTCAAATGTGCGATGAAAACCGCCAAGGACTGCCTCAAAACCTCCCGTGTTAGCCTCCAAATTATCGGTTAAAGACACGAAACATTGAATTGGCCGCCATTTGTTGGTATTTTCATACATAGTATCAGGGCAACAATCCAAATGAGGCGTCAAAGAACGTTGAATGGAGCGCAACTTTTTCTTTTTCTTACTAGTCGTCACTTTAGTACCGGCGCTACGTTGGTGAATGCGATCCCCCCATTCTTGTGCCAATTCAGTCGGCAATCTGTACCCCACCCGATCTATGTAGCAAAATCCCTTGGTTTCGAAATCGACATCACCCCCATAAGGATGCCACTTAAACCGCTCATTCTCTGGCAACGAGTCTTTACTTTTCCCGCCATTACTATAGCCTGCTTTCCAGAGTTGTTGAGTTATCGAAAACAGCTTTGGATGGGTGGCAATCAATTTTAGCTTCCAATCATCGTGAAAAATGTCTAGCACGCCGCCGCTGCCATTGGTGGAAGAGAGTTTCTGAAATGCAAGAGCTGATTCTTCATCTTCGACATCAAACGAACTGACTCCTCGACTTTGTAACGATCGCAACAGTCCAATCTTGGCTTCTTCTAGTTCACGTTCAGTTAGAACGTCGTCTACGACCAAGACGCCGTTTCTGAGATATTCGTCAATTTGGTCGTGACCGAGTTGGAAGGAGGGCGATTTGATTGGGCTTTCCATTTGATTTGTTTCTCAATGATTGGGACGGCTTGATCTTCTACTGAGCACGACGATTTCTGATTAACTATGCTGAGGATTGACGTCCACGGATGAACGATAAACCCAAGCGTTTCATGGAAGTGTGAGTGGTTACGAGTACGAGTACTTGTATTCATTATTGGTTGTGAAGTTCGTCTTCGAGTTTTTTTAATCTAACGTTTCGAGTCGAATGGATCAAAATCTCGTTCTTTGTTCCGTACGGTACAGTACGTACCGTACGTTACGGTACGATACTTTATCTGAAGTCACAAAAACTTCGTCAATCCTTTTTCCAACGAAGGCGAAAAAAATACATGGAAGAGATACGGGGTAATAATGCAGAATAATCTAGAGCTATGACGCTACCGGTGCGTACCTACGCTAGATGTTCTCGGATCAGAAAGTAGAAGTTATGAAGCTTTTCGAATGACATGCTCCCTTTTCTTAATTTTTCGAAGTGCAGATTTTTTGCTTAGTTCCAGATTGATTGGTGAGGTGTCTCTGTGGTTAGTAAGAAAAAAATTTAAGCGGAATAGTCGGTGGCGATTGCTCGCTACCATCGCTGTTTTGTACTTGTTCTATAGTTCCGACTTTTTCAATGAAGTAAACAGCAGGTCCTGGAGATTCGATGCACTCTTCTTCCCCAGTACCATCTTCGTCGTCGGATGGGATCTCGACATCACTGCCGTGGACCTCAACGAGCCACTCAAAGTCCCCCGCAGCTCTTAACCCAGGAACCACGACATCATTCAACCATCGCACACCGCTCTCAACACGCGCATTTAAATGAGAAATAATGATTATGTAGCCACCCACTTTCAATACCCTTGCGCATTCAGAAACAATTTTCCTACAATTTTCTTGCCCACTTCCGTTGCTGTCCGACAACATAGCATCTAGAGTCCCTTTCTCGAGAATCATTTCAAAGCTTTCGTTTTTATACGATAGTTGCCTAGCATCGGCCACTTCGTAATGAACTTGTGGCCCCTTTTCTTTTTCATCGCTTTGTCCTTGATTCTTCTGTTGTTCATCCTTCATAGTTTCGATGACATTTTTCGAGTAGTCTAAACAAACAATCTTCTGAATGATTGTTGATGGATCTTGTTCAGTTGTAACTCCGTAGTCTTGAATGGACAAAGCGAGATCTCGACCAAGTGGAGCGTCTCCACAGCCAACTTCTAGAACGGAAATGGGGCCGTCTTTGGCGAGTCCTACGCGGAATACGGGCTCTTCGTCGTCGTCGTCATCATGATTCATTTCAATCACTTCAAAATCATCGCTTTCTTCTCCACTTTCGTTTCCATTTTCATTCCCAGCCTCGTTTTGTTCCAAATCAATTTCCTCATTTTCATGATCTTCGTTGTCGGCATCCGTTAGCTTTTCGTGACCTTCTTTTGATGAGAGCTTGTTTTCATCCTCGCCCGAAGCTTCTTTCTCACAATCGACCTCAATGTTGGAATTTTCCTTCTCTTTCGAGTCGCCAATACCATTTTCTCTTTTTTCTTCAGCGTCATCATCACTGTCTTCCTCGTCATCGCCTAGAATCAATGGCATCAGTAGCGGCGCCAAGTCTTCAAACTTGAAATACCAGGCATGATATGGTTCTGGATCATCTTCACCTTTCTGATGTTGGTCATCAGGATTGCTCTTGTATCGATCTTCCCAATATTCTTGAGAACCATATTCGGGGGTGGATTTTTCTTCTGTGTTTGCTACACTTTCTGAAGCGCCCAATGCATCTTTGGCCTTTTCAATCGCGTCCACTCGAGGTCGCTTCCTTGGTTCTGAAGATTCTATCGTTTTATCTGTACTCATCTTCCAAAGTTCTGTAGAAGCCTCTCAGATCCAGAAAGTAACTCCTCTATTTTTTAATGTTCGAACAAAGTTTGTTGGTTACAATTATTTTATGTTTCGATAGGCCCTATATCGTTTCATCACATGTTCAACCAGTTCAACCGGAAACCAGGATCGTTACAACGAGTCAAGTTTCGTCGGACGACTGGTATCGTTCCTGAATACCGAAATCTTTAAAATCTTTACTTTTTGAATTTTGTGTGGTCGCAGGAAAAAATCTAGGTTTTGCGCGCATACCATGCGCTGATAATGCGGTACTTTTTTAGATCTTGCTTGATGGCGTCAGTTTTTGATTGATGGGATTCATCCATTCATTCATCGATGATTCGCATCGCTCGTACGGACAGGGGTCAACTTTACACTTTCAAAAGGTACATCCGTACACTTTTGCAATTTAGGTACTATCTTACTATTATGATCTATAGACTATATGACTACAAAAAATATCCAACCTTCCGCAGAACAACCTTGCGCAACCAAAGCATATTCTTCGCCACACCTTTTAGCGAACCTTTTACTTATGTTCCTTTCTCATTCCGCCACCACAATCAGATATCACCAATCCTTCCTCACCTTCCACGTGTATCTTCTTTATCCATTCAACAAACCAATAACACTTCATGTTTTTTGCTTTCCTTTCCAAACACGGCAACCACCTCTCCGTACCTGTATTTCCTTAGCTAATCTTTTACTTAGTTTTCTTCGTCGTCTCTCCTTTACCATTAGATTTCACCACATCGTCAATATCCTCCATGTGTAACCTTTGTTTTCCATTCAATTAACGAATCACACTTCCAGTTTTACGTCTACCCTTCATAACTCGACAACCACTACAATTTTTGTGACCACAATCGTCGCAAACTTCCCCTTCGTTACGGTTCAGAATTTTCCGTAGATGGTACGACGCCGCCTTCTCTTCATCCGAACCTTGGTGATTACTCGCCATTAAGACAGTGTAACATCCTGCAATTGTAATTCCCGCCCCAACCTGTACGAGTGTGTCTTGTATGTAATGTCCTGTTTTTTGCACCTCCTCTGTTGATTGTGCTTCAAGCAACTCGGCGAACGGCAAAGACTCCAATGTTTCAGCCAATGTTTTCACCGAATCGACAATTACCCTTCTCATCGTTTCTAGGTTTTCAATGTTTGTCTGGTGATGACGAATGTGCATACAACGCGAACCAATCTTTAACTGCAGTGCAGTCCAATTTACTTTTGCTATGAGTCTGTCGATCGCCTTGTTTCTTTTGTTCTCTTCTCTCACTGCTGTTGGAAAATTATGACATGTTGGATATGGATTGTTAACATCATAGCTGCTATCACTACTGACATAACTGTCTTCTTCATCTTCATTTGTGTTGTTTTGTGTATGGTTATTACCTTCCCTGCCGGCTCCTGTATGGTTGTTTTCTTCCATTTTCTTCGTGTTTGACGTTAACAATTGGGTCATACCGTTATGTTTGCCATTATCAGAGTTGTGGTTTGTTTTCAATCTTTTTTGATGGTCTGCCTTTCCCGAACTCATATTGCTGGTTTCTTTATCACTCTTCCCCTCATCTTCGGTGCCTAATTCTCGGTCATACACCACAGCCTCCGCCGTACCATCATCTAATCCCTGGAGAACTTCCATTTGTCCATCGAAGTGGATTTGTTGCTGTTCCATAGCGCCACACTCCTTTTCCACGCACTCTGGAAGTTCACTAGCAGGTGTTTCTTGGCGATCTAAACAGGATCGCCCAGTGCTACATGAACCGGTGGAATGACCTGTCGGACTCCCAATTTCTCCTGAAGACTGTTGTACATTAATTGAGCCCAATGCCTTTGTCTGTGATTGTGGTATAGCAGTAGTTTTGTTCGTTAGTATCATTGTCCTAGTTTATAATAGCTCATTGGTCCCATCAATTCTCTATCTAATTTCACTTACAATCGGCATTTTATTTTTGTTTACTGTGGTTGCTTTTGATCATTTAGTAAAATACGAAATACAAAATATGATGAGTGATTTGTCACCAAATGATGGGGTAAATAATGTACGAGAACCTTTCTCCACGTCTTTCTTACCTTATCATTTCAATTATGATCCCACTACATTACACGATCCATTGGCATTCTGGCTCGCTTTATTTGTCCATATGTCATCCATTTTTTTTCATGACAGTATAATTGATGCAACAGTCACACTGTCTTGTTAGTCCGCAACGGATCGCTGATTCATCCTTCTTAACGAAATGATATTTCCCAAAACAGGCGCCAACCGCCCATATCATAGTATTTATTCTTCCGTTGAACTCATACTTAGCGATATGTTTACTAACATACCCTCTGGCTTGCTTCTATTACTATGGCTCCTTTCTTTCTCCGACTGAACTCATGTTACAATATTTCTCCTCACAACATCAGTTCCATAGATTGACAATTGCAGACGCCGTCAAGGAAGTATGGATGTTGACTCACCATCAACCATGGAGAATGAGGTCAATGATGACAATCGTCCTCTACCATCAACACCTACCACTACCGGTCTTGCTTGGAACGAAGCTACCTCATTATTTGTCAATACAGGAGACCTCTCTCCTGTTACTGCAGGCATGTTTCTCTCCCTTGCCGCTGAGGGTGACAATACCACATCCACCAATGACTCCGTGTCGCCTGATCGAGCATTACTCATTCAGCGCCATCGTACCATCGAAAACCTATCAATTGCATCACCGCGAAAGCAGATATTCAAGAATGCCGTGTCTTCAGCTTATGTAAAGAACAAAAAACAACAACTGCATTGCGACCATGAACTTCAACCATCTTCTGGTTTATTGTCGGCTAGGAAACAGTTATCATTTTCGCCACCCACTAATTCAACAGCCCCTAAGGCTAAGGAACAAAGCAGTCCGCCAAAACCCTCGCCCTCAGTTTGTGTTGGTAAATCCATCGATCCACCCAAAAGCAAAACTAAGAATAGTTTGAAACCTCGTAGGCCAAACTTCAATTGGAAGACTGCCCCATCGCGTACTTTTGAGAATCTTGAAAAAGCTCGATCCTTCATAACAACCAATTATCCGTTGCTTCGCAAAAGGTCATCGAAACCCAATGCGCGCTACCTACCCAACGGGACTACCCACGAATATCAGTGTTTTGTCGCCAAAACTCAACGAGGTTTTTGTCGTGCACACTTAGAGGAAAGAATTGGTCAATGCTTTGCACTAAAGGTGAACATTGTTGGTGATTGTGCATGCGGTGGTGATGGAACACTAAATGGTAGGGGTGTCTCTCCCCAAGATGCGCTGGTTCTGAACTCTGTTATGAAAGATAATCCCAAGCTCAAACCCAAAGCGATGGCAGGAGAGGTTCTTAAAGCTCTTGTTCAAGAAGAGAGTCCCTCGGTGTCATCTCCTGAGTTGAGGTCCCTGCTTGCAAACAAATTAAAGAACAAGATAAAACGTCAGTTTATAAGAGAACGGATGTTGGGTACGAGATCCTCAAATGTCACTAACCTTAAAGATCTTTTTGAAACCAAGCAAATGATGGGATTGACTTTACCACAGCATCCCAATCCATCAATCAAGTCGGAAGACAATTTAAAACAATGGGGGTCATCTCTATTTGACAAAGGATACTTACGCGTTGCACCCTGTGATGGGATCTCTAACATCCGTTCACAAGCATATAATTTGATGACAATATTGCATTCAACCAATTCCATGCCCCCAAACAATGCTAGCAATTCTGAGAAAAATCTTTATGCACATCTTCAAAAACTCCAAGGGCAAAGTAAGAAAAGCGATGACCAGGTTTGGGACAAGATTGTTTGTTTCTCTTCTTTGTCTCTATTGTACAATGTTGTCCGATGTCGAATCTTAAGCTACCAAGTAACAGCATCTGCAGATGGATTTCATGGAACCTGCTCCAACGACTGGCATGTGTTGACATTTGGAGTCTTTGCGCCCAAGGAAGATGGATCACGGTCATACCGCCCATTTCTCTTCATTCTTTGCCCAAGTGAAAAAGAAATTTACTTCACTGCAGGACTCTTGGTTCTTGTCCGTTTCATCGATGGGCTCTTTGGTGTCCGTGACTTTAATTTCGAAGGAGGAATAGTAACGGATCACACCGAAGTATTTGTAACTCCGTGTACAGTTGCATTCCCATTCTCAGTGAACTTACAATGCTTCCCTCACATTCACCGCAAATTCCTCATTGGCAAAGCAAATGGTGATTATAGCACACACAGTATGGACAAGAAGTGGTTTCAGGGTTCGGCAGCGAGTGACGTACAAAGCCTTTACCAATGCATTTCCAAACCAATGTTTGACACACTTGCCAAATTAACCAAAGAGTCTTGGTTGGCTCGTGGTGAAAAAAGGCTAGTTGAGGTTTTTTTCAAATCATATATTAACAAAGAATACTTCAACGTGTGGTATGTTGGATCATCTGGTATTGCTGGATGCATTCCGCAAAATCAAGCCAATGAAAGGGCAACATTAGAGTTGAAAGGGACCTCCAAATTTGATGGTCTATGTGCTATTGGGAAAAACATAGGATCTATGCTCACAGAAGAACTTCCGAAGGCTATATACATGATGTCTCTCCAACGAACAAGTCTTTGTCGCACATTCCCAATACTAAACAGTAACCGAATCTTCAACAAGAAATCCAACTTTCATATAAAGTTTGCTCAGTACTGTTCTTTGGTTGACAAGCAAATCGACATAAGAACTGTCACTGAAGGTACTCCCATATGGTATCTCAACAGCGAAGATTCCCTTGGAAAAATGGTTACTGCTACCCGAGTTGAAACTTACGAGAAATCTGTTGCTGGCACCAATAGTCATCTGTTTGTGCATTCCGAACGACATCTTTACATTGACTCGGTTCACAGTTTATGCAAGGTGAAGTGTTCCAGAATGGGTATTTCTTCTGATGGAACAATGCAGCGATTTTATGAGGGATCATGTGTTGCGTATCTAGAGAGCCGTTGTTGTGTTCACGCCGCTTACCTCCAGTATGGAAAGTCAACACAGATGAAACAAATGCTGACTGCCGTTCCAAATAGTAGACCTCGTCGAACCAAAATTGGACGTGGAGTAGGGTACAAAGGAGAGTTCATTCAACTTCTTAACCAGACCGGTACCAATATGCACAATGCCACTAAATGTCTCATCAACAACAGCGTAAAGAACAACTTCATGCGCAGTATTGCTAATAACCCAGCAATATCAACACTTGTTGTCAAGTTCAACATTCGTCAACGTAACCGATCATTTGTTGACAAGCACATGTCATTGGTCAAAGAAGCGCTAAAACATTCCTGTGATATTGCTGATGTTGCTAATCAGATGGTGTCGAATCCTAGTATGTTGGATGATCGTAATTTCATGACTCAGGCGATGCATTTGTCAAGGCAGTACTCTATAAGTGTGGAATCCTTAGACAGAGCTATTCGTTAGATAGATGATATGACAAGTCAATTTTGTCATGTTTGTATGTGATGTGGATAAAACTTACATAGTTATTAGTTAATGTTACTATTATTTGAAATACGTAGATACATTATTCGATGCCTACGAAGCTTAAGTTCATTACCGGATTCATTGCAACCGAATAGTTTTTGTATAGTCTGGAAAAAAGGTTAATGTTAGATTCCAATAACGACAGAGAGTTCACACAATATAAGCAGTTCTTCCCCTTACCCTTCAATACGTTTGCATGATTCATCATTCAATATTCGAAACATACAGCTAGGTTTCTGTGTCACCTCCCAGTAAGTTCTATCCATTGACTTGTGAAGAGCAATTCCATTCTGTTGTTCAATTTCAAACAATAATGTGTCCTTGACAAAAACATCCTTTATATTCAATTCACGGTGACCAGTAGATTCACATCCAAGTGTTTCCATGCATGTTCGAAGATATATAGGTAAATGGAGAGCCTGTGACGCAAATTTCATCATCGTATCTAGGTCGCAAACTGGAACTGGCTTGACATTAGAACTTGCTGTGTCTCTCATAGTTGGATTCAAGAAATGATTGAATGAAGCCGTTCCCTTTGAAGGAATGTTGAGTTGAAGCAAATGAATACCACTGTCTGGCAGTGCCAAACCAATCATAATTGTTAACCATTGGGATAGGTAAAATCTGCCAAAATCAAATCCATTGATACCAGATGACGATTGAATCCGTTTCACAGCACTTTCCATTTTTGTATGTATTACATCAATTGGTAGATCTTCTGCATGTTCAACACCGCATTGTTTCAATGCATTCATCCAGCATATCAAATCATAACCAATGTACAATATCTTTGAAAGCCTCAAATCAACAACATCTTTGTTGGTAGTCACAACCAACCCATTGGAGTCACAGTATGATGTACAAAATGCATTCCATTTTCGATTGGAACTGCATTGAAACCTAGGCTCAATTCCTCCCTGATAAACACCTTCCCCTAGCAACCTTGTAGAACTGTCGGCAAATTGGTACCAGGGGTGAATTTCACTCATAGAGTACTGAAAGTCAGACAAGATTGTATATACCATGACTGGGCTGTTGTAGAATGATGCAATGAAACTCAACTCGATCATTTGATCGAATGATAAGTTATCCTTGTGGTTGTAGATTGAATGTAGCATGGTGGACATCGATATAGTTCTTGAGGCACCAACTGGAAGCAGCAAAATTTCTCTCACAATTCCTGTGCCGGTTACAAGTTCGCAATTCCTCCATGGCAAAGATGAATGAAGAAACAAATCTTTATAATCAAATGGGTTCAGAAGAAAGCTCGTAGGTAAAGGTTTTCCTTCATATTGATTCCATACATGGCGATACTGTGCAGTGAGGAAGGATTTGTACCTTTGTATGTGCTGGACAACACGTTCTAACTGATGCTTGTGTGGAAATTTACTTGAACAACTTCCCCGAAAATTACACAACATTTGGAACAAGTAAATTCTTCCCTCACCATCTTTAAGGTACCAATTGCCTGCCACAGTTTGGGAATAGGCATAAGTAGAGTCATTCAGTGTGTCTCGATGTCGCTTACCCTGGCAAGGGTAGGGGAAAACCTGTGATACAACCAGAGTGACACAGTGAAATAGTGAGCTTCTTGCTCCCATTGCATTTCGAAAAGGAATGCCAAATTGCTTGTCACGTGAGAGATGTCCACCAAGAGGGCATCTTTTGGCAGTCATTTGAATATCCTGTGCTAAGTGCCAAAGAAAGTCCATCATTCTAGCAACTGTTGCTTTCACAACCACTGCATCATCTCCTAACACATCAAACTTGTCTGTGTTTTGAATGATACCTGTTCCAAAGTGAATTCCAATCTCCACAATTCTATTATCTCTTGTACGCCGAGCATCAGGAATGCCTGGTGATTTCCCATGGAACAAGACAAATCGAAACAGCTTGATAAGTTCACCCTCAAAATATGGCTGACACCGTTGATATATTGCAGACCCTGGTCTTACCACATCAAGGATGTTGAGTGGATCAAGTCGTTGAAGAACAGATGAAGGAATTCTGATCAAGTTTGAAGCAGAGAATTGGTCTGTCAATTCAGAACCTTCACAACCAATGGACCTCCAATGAACATAATTAACCAACCCACATGCTGAGTAGAAATCTGGATTGGAGAATGACATTTCATGAATGTGGTCCAGAGCACAGATGCGTAAACAAGAATGTACACGGCATTGTTTGAGGTAGTTACTGGGAGCTATTATGAGAGAATCCCAGTGTTCAACTTTGTGGGTGGTAGTAAGCTGATGGAAGGATAAATCCTGAAGTGAATGATGAGTTTCAGATGGAGAAACTGTGTCAAGTAATACTGTTGTTGATTGAACAATTAGATTGGAATGGTTGGCTTCAATGACAGATTCCTGATGATGTAGATGTGGCAATCCAACTGTTGGTTGTAAAACAATTGAAGAATTGTCCTGAAGTGGCATTTGTGACGACCGACTTGAATAGTTTCTGGTAGACTTTCGCTTCCTCATTTGGAAATCAGCTGATAAGAGTTTCTCCACTTTCAAATGAATTTCCTCCTGTGCTTTCAACTCTAGCCAAAGTTTGAACACTTTGTAACGTGCAGTTTGAAATTTGAATTCAACTGATGCCTTCTTGGTATTATATTTCACCTGCCTTGTTCGAAAAGCATTGTTTGCAAGGGAAGAAAAGGATTCGTAAATGGTGTGAGCTATAGTGTCATTATCCAATGATGACACACGAGCTTGCATTGTCTTTGACAATTCCACATGAGATTGTTGTATGCACTGTGGAATGATAAAGTCTTTGGTCAAAGACTTTACATCATCAACACACTTGAAAACCAAACAAGTATGAGCAAGGAGGGTGACATATGAAGGCCTTTCAGGACACTCAACACAAGTATCAATTAAAAACTGCATGGGGACTTCCTTTTGCTTTCTTTTCCTATGCCCTGTTGCATAGACGTTTTTATCAATTAAGATAACTTTGTAAATCACTTCATACAACACAAATCCAAGATGAATATGTTGTAAACAAAGCCAAATACATTTGCGAAAAGATTTAGGCAAATGAAATCCTTGCATTGCTACCCCTTCAATTGTCAAGTCACCATCATCAATGGGAAACTCCTGATTGGTTGAAACCGAGTTCCTACGAATGCGGTGCATAGTGCCAGCTTCAGCATCCTCCAGCAGTCTGTAGAGAAGGCACAGTGAAGCTTCCAGTTTTGCAACCAAGTTCTCGGGAGCTTGAGACGATTGTGCAGAAGGAACCACATATTGAACACTAAATGAACGAGTACCATAATTCCCCTGAACTTCCCAAGTTCGAATGTTTTGAAAGAAATCAACCATAGAAGTGGAATTGGAATTCTTCTGCAAAACAATGGCACAATTGTAGGCATCTTGGAAGAAATGAATCTTTCGTTTGGCTTGTCTTGACCACCTGTGCAATATGCCAAAACAACCAAGGGAGGGAAGGATGCTGATCATGACTTGTTGAGATTTCATTGCAGCATCCTTTCTTTCTTTCCTAGTGAGATTGTCTGGTGGACAAACAACATTTGCAAGAGCAGCATAGAAAGGTGTATTCGGTTTCAGATGTGGGAAATATTTCTTGACTGTGACTAAGAAGTCGCAGTAGCGAACTTCAGTTGGGCGACAGGAATCATCTTGTGGAAACAGAATGCAGAGAGCATGGGGGAAGAATTCTGTTGTGGCAGACCGTACTTTGTCAAGAAAGATTGCAGGATTGACAATCTTAGGGCGACCACAGACTATGCTTTTGCTTGTTGAAGACATGTTTGATCAGAACTAGAAGCTGATGCGAAAGTGGAAGCTGCTGTTGAAGTGGAAGCTGGTATTGAAGTGGAAGCTGGTTTGGAAATGGAAAGTGCTACTGAATTGGAAGCTGCTGTCGAACTAGAAGCTGATGCGGAAGTGGAACCTGCTGTTGAAGTTGAAGCTGGTTTGAAAGTGAAAGCTGCTAATGAAGTGGTAGCTGCCGATGAAGTTGAAGCTGGTATGGAAATGGAAGTTGCTATTGAATTGGAAGCTGCTGTCGAACCAGAAGCTGATGCAAAAGTGGAAGCTGATGTTGAAGTGGAAGCTGGTATTGAAGTGGATGCTGGTTGGGAAATGGAAGTTGCTATTGAATTGGAAGCTGCTGTCGAAATAGAAGCTGATGCGAAAGTGGAAGCTGCTGTTGAAGTTGAAGTTGCTATTGAATTGGAAGCTGCTGTCAAAATAGAAACTGATGCGAAAGTGGAAGCTGCTGTTGAAGTTGAAGCTGGTATTGAAATGGAAGCTGCTACTGAATTGGAAGCTGCTGTCGAGCTAGAAGCTGATGCGAAAGTGGAACCTACTGTTGAAGTTGAAGCTGGTTTGGAAGTGAAAGCTGCTAATGAAGTGGTAGCTGCTGTTGAAGTTGAAGCTGGTGTTGAAATGGAAGTTGATATTGAATTGGAAGCTGCTGTCGAACTAGAAGCTGATGCAAAAGTGGAAGCTGCCGTTGAAGTGAAAGCTGGTATGGAAATGGAAGTTGCTATTGAATTGGAAGCGGCTGTCGAACTAGAAGCTGATGCGCAAGTGGAACCTGCTGTTGAAGTGGAAGCTGCTGTTGAAGTGGAAGCGGGTTTGGAAATGGAAGCGGCTATTGAATTGGAAGCTGCTGTCGAACTAGAAGCTGATGCGAAAGTGGAAGCTGCTGTTGAAGTGGAAGCTGCTGTTGAAGTGGAAGCTGGTTTGGAAATGGAAGCGGCTATTGAATTGGAAGCTGCTGTCGAACTAGAAGATGATGCGAAAGTGGAACCTGCTGTTGAAGTGGAAGCTGCTGTTGAAGTGGAAGCTGGTTTGGAAATGGAAGCGGCTATTGAATTGGAAGCTGCTGTCGAACTAGAAGCTGATGCGTAAGTGGAAGCTGCTGTTGAAGTGAAAGCTGGTATTGAAATGGAAGTTGCTATTGAAGTGGAAGCTGCCGTTCAAGTTGAAGCTGGTATGGAAATGGAAGTTGCTATTGAAGTGGAAGCTGGTATTGAAGTGGAAGCTGGTTTGGAAATGGAAGCTGCTATTGAATTGGAAGCTGATGTCGAACTAGAAGCCAATGGGGAAGTGAAAGCTGCTAATGAATTGGAAGCTGGTTTGAAAGTGAAAGTTGCTATTGAAGTGGAAGCTGGCGTTGAAGTTGAAGCTAGTATTGAAATGGAAGTTGCTATTGAATTGGAAGCTACTGTCGAAGTAGAAACTGATGAGAAAGTGGAAGCTGCTGTTGAAGTGGAAGCTGGTATTGAAGTGGAAGCGGGTTTGGAAATGGAAGCTGCTACTGAATTGGAAGCTACTGTCAAACTAGAAGCTGATAGGGAAGTGGAAGCTGCTAATGAATTGGAAGCTGGTTTGGAAGTGAAAGGTGCTAATGAAGTGGAAGCTGCCGTTGAAGTTGAAGCTGGTATTGAAATGGAAGTTGCTATTGAATTGGAAGGTGCTGTCGAACTAGAAACTGATGGGAAAGTGGAAGATGCCGTTGAAGTGGAAGCTGGTATTGAAGTGGAAGCTGGTTTGGAAATGGAAGCTGCTACTGAATTGGAGGCTGCTGTCAAACTAGAAGCTGATGCGAAAGTGGAAGCTGCTGTTGAAGTGGAAGCTGGTATTGAAGTGGAAGCGGGTTTGGAAATGGAAGCTGCTACTGAATTGGAAGCTACTGTCAAACTAGAAGCTGATAGGGAAGTGGAAGCTGCTAATGAATTGGAAGCTGGTTTGGAAGTGAAAGCTGATAATGAAGTGGAAGGGAAGCTGCCGTTGAAGTTGAAGTTGCTATTGAAGTGGAAGTTGCTATTGAATTGGAAGATGCTGTCGAACTAGAAGCTGATGCGAAAGTGGAAGCTGCCGTTGAAGTTGAAGCTGCTATTGAAGTGGAAGTTGCTATTGAATTGGAAGCTGCTGTCGAACTAGAAGCTGATGCGAAAGTGGAAGCTGCTGTTGAAGTGGAAGCTAGTATTGAAATGGAAGTTGCTATTGAATTGGAAGCTGCTGTCGAAATAGAAGCTGCTGTCGAACTAGAAGCTGATGGGGAAGTGAAAGCTGGTTTGGAAATGGAAGCTGCTACTGAATTGGAGGCTGCTGTCGAACTAGAAGCTGACGGGGAAGTGGAAGCTGCTAATGAATTGGAAGCTGGTTTGGAAGTGAAAGCTGATAATGAAGTGGAAGCTACGGTTGAAGTTGAAGTTGCTATTGAAGTGGAAGTTGCTATTGAATTGGAAGCTGCTGTCGAACTAGAAGCTGATGCGAAAGTGGAAGCTGCTGTTGAAGTGGAAGCTGCTATTGAAGTGGAAGCTGGTTTGGAAATGGAAGCTGCTACTGAATTGGAAGCTGCTGTCGAACTAAAAGCTGAGGGGGAAGTGGAAGCTGCTAATGAATTGGAAGCTGGTTTGGAAGTGAAAGCTGATAATGAAGTGGAAGCTGCCGTTGAAGTTGAAGTTGCTATTGAAGTGGAAGTTGCTATTGAATTGGAAGCTGCTGTCGAACTAGAAGCTGATGCGAAAGTGGAAGCTGCTGTTGAAGTGGAAGCTAGTATTGAAATGGAAGTTGCTATTGAATTGGAAGCTGCTGTCGAAATAGAAGCTGCTGTCGAACTAGAAGCTGATGGGGAAGTGAAAGCTGGTTTGGAAATGGAAGCTGGTTTGGAAGTGAAAGCTGATAATGAAGTGGAAGCTGCCGTTGAAGTTGAAGTTGCTATTGAAGTGGAAGTTGCTATTGAATTGGAAGATGCTGTCGAACTAGAAGCTGATGCAAAAGTGGAAGCTGCCGTTGAAGTTGAAGCTGCTATTGAAGTGGAAGTTGCTATTGAATTGGAAGCTGCTGTCGAACTAGAAGCTGATGCGAAAGTGGAAGCTGCTGTTGAACTGGAAGCTGCTATTGAAGTGGAAGCTGGTTTGGAAATGGAAGCTGCTACTGAATTGGAAGCTGCTGTCGAACTAAAAGCTGAGGGGGTAGTGGAAGCTGCTAATGAATTGGAAGCTGGTTTGGAAGTGAAAGCTGATAATGAAGTGGAAGCTGCCGTTGAAGTTGAAGCTGGTGTTTTGATTGCTCGTTCCGATTGCTCGCTTGACCAAAGTTCGATAGTATTTCCAATCCAACTTCTTGTTAATGGTAGGCTTTGTACACAGTGATGTCGGAAAAGAAAAACTTGCGACAGTCGATCCAATCGATCCGTATTTCGATTGCTCGCTCGACCGAAGTTCAATTGTATTTCCAATCCAACTTCTCGTTAATGGTAGGATTTGTACTCAGTGCCGTTGGAACTGAAAAACTTGTGACAGTCGGTTGATCTTTGTTTCGCTCAACCAAAGTTCAGTAGAATTTCCAATCCAACTTCTGTAGAATGGTACGATTTGTACACAGCGACGTTGGAACTGAAAAACTTGCGACAGTCGGCCTATTTCGATTGCTCATTCCGATTGCTCGTTTCGCTTGACCGAAGTTTCTTGATAGTATTTCCAATCCAACTTCTCGTTAATAGTAGGATTTGTACACAGCGACGTCGGAACTGAAAAACTTGCAACAGTCGGTCAATGGACGCGTTGCGCTGCAAGAGATCCTGTCTTGGAAGGAGTAGCTCGACCGGACTTCCGATAGTATTTCCAATCGGGAATGTGCTGAGTAGTACAGAATGTACACAGCGCCGTCGGAACTGAAAAACTTGTGACAGTCAGAGTATCGTTGCTCTTTGTTTCGCGCTCGACCGAAGTTCGATAGTATTTCCAATCCAACTTCTTGTTAATGGTAGGATTTGTACACAGTGACGTTGGAAAAGAAAAACTTGCGGCAGTGGGTCTGATCGATCGATCGATCCGTATTTGGATTGCTCGCTCGACGGAAGTTCGATAGTATTTCCAATCCAACTTCTCGCTAATGGTAGGATTTGTACACACTGCCGTCGGAAAAGAAAAACGAAAAACTTGCGACAGTCGGTCAGCTCGTTTTGCTTGACCAAAGTTTGATAGTATTTCCAATCCAACTTCTGCAGAATGGTACGATTTGTACACAGCGACGTTGGAACTGAAAAACTTGCGACAGCCGGTCAGATTGATCCCTATTCTCGTTTCGCTTGACCGAAGTTCGATAGTATTTCCAATCCAACTTCTCGTTAATGGTAGGATTTGTACACAGCGACGTCAGAACTGAAAAGCTTGTGACAGTCGGTCAATGGACTTGCGCTTCAAGTCTCTGTTGCTATGATTGCTTGCTGCCGCGCTCGCTGTTGCAATCGCTTGCTGCCACGCTTGCTACTATTGTTGTGGCTTGCGCTTGTGCTTCTTGCGCTTGCGCTGTTGTTGCTGTTGTTGCTGTTGTTGCCGTTCTTGCAGACAGGGAGGGGGGGGGGGGGTATTTCCATGGTCGATGGAGGAGATAATGGATAGGTGTTGTGGTGTTGATTTTGGTATTTCCTGTACCAATAGCAGTAGGGATTTGGGAGTAAAAATGTCAGTACTTAGTTCTACAGCTATTGGTACAGAAAATACATATTAAAGGAGTATCACGTGAAAATCCAAATGAAAATGGTGTGTAGTGCGTGTGTGTGCATTTCGCTGTGTGCATTTGGCTGTACCTAACAATTGTGTGCATTGTCATTTTGTGTGCCGGTACATACTCACGTACCATTACGTAAAGGTAGTACCGAATTTTAAAAAAGAACAATGGTATCACGACGTGAAAATCCAAATGCAAATGGGGTCATAGTGGGTGTGAGTGCATTTGGCTGTGTGCATTTGGCTGTACCTAACAATTGTGTGCATTGTCATTTTGTGTGCCGGTACTTGAAAAAAGAACAATGGTTCATTTTTTTGGTAGCGAAGAATCTGGAGAACAGAAGACTATGAGCGTACCTTTCGTGGGTATCGTTGTACTTGAAAAGTGTATGGCAAAAGTGTATGAATGTACCAAAAAAAGTGTGAGATTGACCCGGTACCCGCTCGTACCGGTACGAATTCATGATAAATACACCCGTATTTTCTCACAGAATGATTGCTGTACCGGTACCGGTATTGTACGACCGTAACTTACGAATACATACTCGACGAACAATTTGACGGCAGAAAAACGTCAATATTAATACGCATGTGCCAAATATCTCACGAAAACGGAGGAATTTTTTAATGTTGCACCATGCAAATTTAATGCACGAGGAATCCACAACTGTAAGGAAGGTTGGTGATTTTATGGCATAGCAATACTTCTCGACTCCGAACCAAGTATGCTATTGCTCCGGTTCAATAGGCAAGTCCCTATCAATAGCCACAGACTCTTGATCGTGGTGCTGGGTGCCATCCTTGTGTCAAGTGCAAGTCAAACCGCTGCTTGGCTGTGGCGATCAGCTCAACCAGGTCAGAAATCGACAATTCGATTCCGTCAAAATGCAAAAACCGACCTTCAAAGCCTGAAGGGTACCGCACTGTTGCTTTCAATATCGGGAACGGACTACACATTCGACAATAATGCATCAACATTGGATTCCTCGAATGCGGTAGCTGCAACCTCGTCGACATTGTTCCGATCATCAATTTTTGGGGATCTTCGACGTCTTCGTTTGTCGGAGGACGACAAGGAAGATTCGGTACTGGGCGCAATGGGTGTTCCTACCTTTGCTGCCTCGATCGATAGTGCAAGCAGCGTTGATCTAGACACAAAGATCGATCTCACCGACGATCCCCTCTTGGCCGATCGAAAAAAATCACGTGGTTTGGAGGGAGCCCTGAATCACGGACCCGCATTTGTCGTCGACAACGTGTTGACGAAGGAGGCCTGTGAGCAAATCATCTCGGATTGTGAGCGTCTTGTCTTTGGAAATTTTAATTCGGGGAAAAATAATCATGGCGCACAGCAAATCGTAGTAGACCCATCTACAGCTGATGCAGTTGCAAAACAGTTGGCGCCGCACATCAATATAGATGAACTGGAAATGCTTCGGAGGGAAATGATTTTGCAAAGCAAATCAAACGAGCACACCGACACGAATTTCGACGATTTTCGTCTCTACATGGCAGGATTAAATCGTCGATGGAGGATTTATCGATACGAACCGTCCGGTGAGGAATCCTTTGCACCACACATTGATGCAGGATTCCCGCCGTCGGGTATCTCGGAAAGCGGAAATTCCTTGGTATGGGACGCATCCTCCTCCCTGAGGACCGATGAGGAAGAAGAAATCGTTTCTAGGCTTACCGTTTTGATGTATCTGAATGACGACTTTACCGGGGGAGAAACAAAGTTTTTCGCTCCGCAATCTTTGCAGGGAGAGCAAAGCGATCCATCTGCTATTGCCTCCGTCCGACCTGTAGCTGGCTCGGTGCTTTTGTTTCCCCAGGGGGTTGGAGAAGATGCGGTTGAATACGCTCGCAATCACTGGCCACTACACGAAGGATCCGCTGTGACCTCGGGTAGACCGAAATATGTTATTCGCTCGGATTTCCTATTCGCATCTCACGTTGAGAAGCCTCCATTCGATGACGAGATGTTATTTCGCCACGATAGTGCAGTGCGCCGAACGTTCATCCCAAAACCTACCGTATGGGATAGGAATTTCATGTCGCAAGCCGGATTGCTGTACAATCCTTGCATGGGTGTCGAGAATCTGGGACCGTTTCTCTACAGTTTTCTACGCATGACAAAGAGACGAAGGGTAGTAGAGATCGGAGCCGGCTTCACTACCTTGTGGATTTTGCAAGCTTTGAAAGACAACGACGTCGAAATGGAGTCGATACGATCTTTGCAACAAAGCGGAGAGTGCAAGCTCCTCAACATCGACTGGACAATACATCCAACAATAGAAAGTTTCGACGAAGAACCTTCGCAACTTCTATGCATCGACAACTGTGAACACCAAAGGGAGACTGCTTCGGGGGCAGGTGCTGTTGCCAGATCGCTTGGACTTGATCCCTATTTGGTATTTCAACGTGGGGACGCATTTGATATGCAATTGGAAGACTCGTCGGTAGATGTTCTTTGGTGCGATTTCGGTGTAGGCGCTCGAATGGGTGAGTTCATTTCTTCTGCCTGGGATTGTATTCGACCGGGAGGCTTCTTGCTTTGCCATTCTACGTTAACCAACGAGGGTACACGCCGTTGGTTGGAGGCTATTCGAAACAGAGAGCCTCGTGACATCACAGGCATCGAGCCAGGAGAATACGTCGAGCTTTCGCTCCTGGAAAGCCACAAACGATTCCAAAACTCGGTTTCCATATTACAAAAAAGAAAGGCAAAGAATGGGGATGCGTTCGAAGAACCTATTTATTCCCAATATGCATAATCAAATTTTTCTGACTTGGATCTACAATGAATTTCAGCTATTTTCTTCTGTATCGCTCGTTGCTTGCAAACAAACTGAATTTTGCAAGCGTGTCTAAAATTAGGTGTCATGCACCGTTCAAGCATTCTGCATGGCTTCGCAGGAGCTAGCTCTTGTCATGTATTCCTTTCGACTGTCGTTCATGACGGATTCACATCCATCATTGCTTTGTTGTGGTTTACTCGTTGTCCCCACTTCCCCCCTGTCAGAGCTATTTCGACTTTGCTTGGCGTCGTCATTTCTTAAATTGTACAATCGTTGAAAATATTCGTCACCAATCTTCTGGCCTGTTACATACACTCCATTGAAACAACTGGTGTCGAATTTTGTCAAGGGCTGCTCGGGGATAGCTAACTCGGTCACCGATGCTTCCAGGTCAGCCAAATCTTGATACATGACCCAGTCGCATCCAATCTTAACGGCAATCTCATCTTCCTCTCGTTCATAAGCAATCAGTTCGTTACGCGTTGGTATGTCGATTCCGTAAATGTTCGGATATCGGATGGGTGGCGCAGCACTGCAGAAGTAAACCTTTCTGGCACCGGCTTCTCGTGCCATTTGGACGATTTCGTTGGCCGTGGTACCACGGACAATCGAGTCGTCCACTAAAAGAACGTTCTTGCCTGCAAATTCGGGTTTGATAGTGTTCAATTTGAGCCGAACAGATTTTTTCCTCTTAGCTTGTCCCGGCATGATAAAGGTTCGGGCAATATACCGATTTTTCACAAAGCCCTCGCGGAATGGAACCCCCAAAAAGTGGGCAGTCTCCAGCGCAGTAGTACGAGCGGTTTCTGGGATGGGGATGACTACGTCGATATCATGATCGGGATGGATTCTTTTGATTTTGTCTGCTAGTTTTTCTCCCATCTTGAGACGCGATTCATACACCGAGACTCCGTCGATGATGGAATCGGGTCTCGCAAAGTAAACATATTCAAAAATGCACGGTGTCGTTGACGCGTCTTTCAGGCACTGGCGGAAATGGCACTTGCCCGTGTTCATGTCGACGAAAAATGCTTCTCCTGCGGCAATATCACTACGCACCAATAATAATAATAATCACAGACATGAAAATGAATATACAGTTCGAAACAAAGGCAAACCAATAAACTCCTTTTCACAGACTTGCAAACACAAACCAAATTTCACACACGCAAAAAGACATACCGAACAAGCTCGAATCCTAGCGCATCGATCGCAACCGACTCGCTGGCCATGCAGTAATCGAATTTCTTCGTAACGGAAACTTCTTCGAGTGACTCCGCAGTCCAGGTTTCTCCCTTGTCCTCGGGATCGCTTGATCGGCAACCGATTACGAGGGGTCGAATTCCGTTGGGATCACGGAAGCCGACCAATCCTACACCGTTGATCATGTACGTTGTAGCGTACCCGCCCTTACACTGGTTCATGACATCGGTGCATGTGTTGAAAATGTCGTCGATGACGGTCTTCTCTTTGTCATCGTTGTTGAAGCTGATTCTCTGGTGTTTGTTCAGCGACTCCGCGAAGCAATTCAAGAGAATCTCCGAATCGGAATCGGTGTTGACGTGACGCTGTATGTGGAGCATTTGCTCGTAGAGCTCGTCCGTATTAGTGAGGTTGCCATTGTGAGCCACCGAGATTCCGTGGGGGTAGTTGGTGTAAAGAGGCTGGGCTTCGGCGCACGAACTCGACCCAGCTGTGGGGTATCGGACGTGTCCGAGACCGATGTTACCTCTCAGTTGCGTCATGTGTTCTTGCTGGAAGACATCTCGTACCAATCCGTTGTCCTTGCGAAGATGGAGACGCTTTTTATCCGCAGTGACCATTCCGGCAGCATCTTGGCCACGGTGTTGGAGGACAGTCAATCCGTCGAAGAGCAATTGGTTCACCTGTTCGTCACATAACATAACATAACATCGAATCGCATCGCATAACATAACATACCATAACATCACACGATATCACAACAAAAGGCAATGCGTGAGAAACGGTACTGCGACACTTCCACAATCAAGCAGCAACGAGAACGCGTCTCGCTGCCTCCACACTGCGCAACCAGAAAGTTGCATTGCTGTGGCCGAAACCAAAGACTCACCCAAGCATTTTCGTCTGCAAGCAGCAAAGCGACAATGCCACACATGATATTTTTTCGCTCTTTTCCTTCCTTCCTTCTTTTTTGGGTTTGTGCTAGTACTAGTACGGGTATGGTACTTCTAGCGTCGTTTGTTGAATAGTGGCTGCAACACAGAACGAGATGTCTCGACGGTTGTTATTGTTGGCGATTTGGTTGTCGTCGTCGTCGCTTGCCATCAGAAAAATCATCAACATCACACCATCTGTCGTGTCGTCTGGGCCTGTGATGGATGGGTCCAAGGAGTTTCCAGTGGTTCTCGTACGATACAAGTTCCGTAAGAATCTTACTCGTACCTACCTTTCAGACTTTATTGCCGGCAAATGTACTGAATGAAATGACTACGCGCGAAAAACACAAAAAATAACGGTTATTTTTGACTGGACATGGGCTGAACTATGGTTTCGACGTACGGACGAATAGTGACATCTTTTCGTTGGTTTTTCCTATTTTTTTGTGTCGTACTGTAATAGTTGTACCGTACCGGTACGAGTAATCACCGGTATGAGGTGCTTGAGAGACGAACTGGGTTCATGTGGTATTCCAACGCTCACGATTGAAATTATCCACGATTCAAGAAAATCTGAAAAGCAAGCCGGTCTTCAATATTGAAGACTGGATGAAGAACATATCCAAATCTTCTATGTAAAACTGTACGTTGAATTTCGATTCAACGGCTGTTTACTGTTACAACCCTTTTTACTGTTGCAAGCTTTCTCAACGGCTCCTCGGAGTAGTTGACAAGCGCTAGCTCACAATCTTAGTTTCTAACCAATACATAAACCTTATTTTAGTACCTCCTTATTTTAGAGGCGTACGACACTGTTTAAACAGTCGAATAACCGCTTCGACCCTTTTTACTCTACCGGTAAAGACTACTTCAACTACCCGAATAAAAATTACCACTACACAACTAACAACCGATCCGAAGATTGTCCAGTATGTCTTACTCAGTCATTCCCTTCAAGTATGACTTTGATCAAGAGACTGTTGAAAAGATTGAGTACAAGGTTACCCAAGAAATCAATGGCTCCCAAGAAGTTACCAAGATCAAAATCCCTTTGATTACTGCAGGATCAACCAAATTACAAATTCTTTTCACCATCGATGCCTTCATTAGATCTAAGAAGACTCTCAACCTAACCACAGGACCAAGAATCTATGACAAGTTCCTAGACCTCCTCAGAGACTACACCGACTGTAGCTGGTGGAACAGCTATGTAACAGCCAATGTTCCACAGAGAACTGTCGACAACTTCCAGACGACAGTGGAAGCATTCATCAGCTTCAAATTCAGCAGCAACGTCGATGCCTACCAGAATCATAAAAGATTCCTCTCCAATATTAAGAAGACAACCTCCATGACTGTGCACCAGTTTGTCGCACAAGTCAACTTCCACAACCACGTTATTCTCCCATTACTACCGGGACACCCTCCACGAGATGCAGCAATCAATGAAAGTGACTTCAAGAATCTAGTCTTTGAATCGATGCCAGAGGACTGGAAAGACCTCTACCAACTTAACCATTCTCCCCATAGAGATTCTCTCTCTGAAATGATGATAAAATTCGAAAGATTCCAATCTGTACAGAATAAAAACAAGAACAAGAAATTAGACAACCAGTCTCAAAACAACAACAACAGCAACAACAATGCCAACAACAATCGTAACAACCGAAATGGAAACAACAACAACCGCAACAACCGAAACAATCGAAACAATCGGAATCGCAACAACAACAACAATAACAATAACCAACGCAACAACAACAACAATCAACGCAGCAACAACCAAAGCAACAACAACAACAAAGGATCAACTAGGATCTCGAACGACTCACCATGTCCTATCCACCCTGGTACCAATCACACCTGGGGTCAATGCTACACCAACAAGTATGGCACCAATTCCAATCAGTCCAATAACAACAATAGAGACAACGACTCGCATGTGAATGATCGCAGTAACTCCAACAACAGCAATCGATCCACTACCTCTTCCCATAACAGTAACTTCAACGAACCAGAACAACACATGTGTGTCTTCATCAATGAACCAGAAGAAACCATTCCTGCTACTCCTTGGCCGGATCTCTTCCATGTCGATATGGATATCGATGAAGAATACTACAACTCGGATCTTCAAAGATTTCCCTCTGAAAAGACCAATTCCGACAACAATAAGCAAGATGTTGTTCCTAGCAAGGACAATGTCGACATCGATCTTGCTCCAACCACAGTAAGCGTCTGCAATTCCATCAATGGATCCCTCGGGAAGTATTACTTGAAAACCCTCTTCGATTCCGGATCAACCGACAATCTCATCGTGGAATCAGCAATTCCTTCTGGAATCAAGAAGAACCTCCTAGACCAACCGATTCAAATGCAAACGACAAATGGCAAAACCACTTGCAACCACTATGTAACCTTGGAGAACACCATATTCCCAGAACTATCCTATTCCATGAAAGTCCTACAAATCAAGTGCTTCGTTGTGTCGCAGAATATCAACTACCATCTCCTCATCGGAAGAAAGACAATGAGAGACCTTGGAATGAAAATGGACTTCGAGACTTGTACCATAGAATGGTATGAGAAGACAATGGACTTCCATCCTCGCAATTACTTTGACAACAAGTCCTTGCTCCACAAGGTTATGTCTGCAGAACCACACGCCGTTGCAGAAAGTTACTCCCATCAGTCTATCCAACAATCTTACGTAGATGGAACCACCAAGTATGAGAAAACTGACCTCCACAAGCTTGTCACCGACCAAACTCATCTCTCCTACCAAGAGAAACAAGCCTTGTTACCAATACTCCTCCAAAATGAAGAACTTTTCGAAGGCTTGAACGACAAAGAATTAGGTATTTTCCCTAATCAAACGTTCCACATCGAACTGCAGCAAGGCGCAACGCCGTATCATGTAAAACAACCATATTCCATTCCATTGCACCAACAAGAAGCAGTGAAGAAAGAAATCGATCGACAAGTGAAACTTGGCATCCTAGAAAGGTGCTACGCAACTGAATGGGGAATGCCAACCTTTGTAGTGCCTAAACCAGATGGCTCCTGCCGACTCATCAGTGACTTCCGGGAACTCAACAAAGTAACCAAGAAACTTCACTATCCACTCCCAAAGCTCCAAGATATCTTCCACAGAAGAAGAGGCTTCAAATATGTCACCCTTATCGATGTGAGCATGCAATTCCACACGTTCAAACTTGATGAGGCCTCCACTTGGCTTTGTGTCCTTGTTACTCCATTCGGAAAGTTTAGACTCCTCCGATTGCCAATGGGCTTCCTCAACTCTCCAAGTTGGGCCCAAGGGTGTATGGAACAGATGCTCTCCCATCTGAAGGACATTGAAGTATACATCGATGATATTGGTATCTTCTCAGATACTCTCGAATCCCATTGCAAATCAGTCTCCTCTGTCCTGTCCTTACTGAAGTGTCACAACTTCTCTGTCAAGCCCTCCAAATGCCACTGGTTCCAATCCCAAGCTCCGTGGCTCGGCCACATCATCTCCCGAGATGGTATCCGTCCCAATCCAAACAAGATTGCTCCCATCCTGAAACTTGCTTTTCCCTCAACAACAACCCAACTTCGATCCTTTGTTGGGATGATCAACTTCTATCGGAACTTCTACCCCAAACGAGCCGAAGTCCTTGCACCCCTTACGGACCTCTCTGGAAGAACAAAAGGCAAAATCTCTCCAACTCCAGAACTACTTGAAGCTTTCAACAAAGCCAAGTCCCTCATCGCCAAAGATATCCTCCTTGCATTTCCTGATCCAAACAAGCCCTTCCATGTCTATACTGATGCTTCTGATTACCAGCTTGGCGCTGTCATCCTCCAAGATGGCAAAATCATCCTTTGTTTCTCCAGAAAACTCAACGCCGCTCAACGGAAATACCCAACGGTCGATAAAGAGATGCTCTGCATTGTAGAAGTCTTCAAAGAATTCCGCACCATTCTTTGGGGCGCTGAAATCATCGTATGGACAGACCATATCAACTTAACTCGACAAAACCTCACAAGCCATAGAATTATGACTTGGCGCATGCTCCTTGAAGAATTTTCCCCAGTATTCAAGTATATCAAAGGCAAGGACAATGAGCTTGCTGATGCTCTCTCCAGGCTTCCACTCCAGCAAGACCCTCCCGAGAAGAAGAAGGAGTTCTTCGGTCCTCCAACTCCCGATCCAACGGATGATTCGGACCTTGCAACTGCTGACTCAACGGACTCCGACGACCTTCTCTCTCTTTCTGATTTGTTTCTTAACTACCCAGAAGACATTCCCATGTATCCCTTAGCCTTCGATCAACTCGCCCAAGATCAAGCAGCCAACGACGATATTGCTACCAATCCCCGGTACACAACTGAAAACTTCAATGGCACCGACTTGAAAGTTGTAGACTCCAACGGTCGCCAGAAAATTGTACTCCCTCCAAACAGAGTGCAAGCCACCATCAAATACTACCACCACGTGCTTGGCCATGCCGGCGCAGAAAGACTGTATCGAACCATCAACCAATTTGTATATGCCGCAAACCTGAAGGACCAAATCAATGCCTTCTGCAAAACGTGTGACACGTGCCAACGGTACAAGAATAGCCACCAAAACCACGGACAGCTCCCCACCAAAGAACACCAGTATGTTCCTTGGGACACCATTGCAATCGATGGAGTAGGCCCTTGGAAAATCAAGATCCCTGGCCATGGAACAGTCTCCTTCAACGGCTTTACCATCATGGACATGTGCACCAACCTCCTCGAGATCATCCGAGCTCCACAAGTAAATCCAACCGGCCTCATGGCAGTCCATGCCCTCGACAACGGCTGGCTCTCCAGATACCCAAAACCAGTAAATTGTATTATCGACCAAGGAACCAACTTCATGAGCAACGACTTCCAACTCCACCTTGCCAACCTAGGAATCAAAGCCAAGGTTTGCTCCGTCCGCAACCCTCAATCCAATGCAGTACTCGAACGGGTCCATGACACCATGAAGTCTGCAATGAGAACCGAACTCAATACCAACCCTCCACAGACTCTCCAAGAAGCGACTGATATCATTGATAGCATCTTTGCTTCTGCTCAGTTTGCCGTTAGATCAACCATCAACAAAACGTTTGGAATGACACCCGGCGCCCTTGTATTCCACAGAGACATGTTTCTACCAATTCCAGTAATTACTGATTTGGCCATGGTCAGAAACAAAAGACAAGCTCAAATCGACAAGAATGCTTTGAAAGAGAACAGCCACAGGAAGCTTCATGATTACAGTGTAGGAGATCAAGTTATGGTGAAAAATGAAAAGCAAATTCCTGGAGCTTTTGAAGCAAGAAGCAAAGGCCCCTACACCATACAGCAAATTCACACAAATGGTACAGTTTCCTTTCTCTTACGAAATCAAGTAATTCAACGCATGAACATTCGGAACCTCAAACCGTATCACACCAACTAAAAAAATTTCTTATCTAAGGAATACTGGTCGCACACGACTAACAAAATTCTGTGCCACCAATCCAACCTTTACGAGAAGGAGAAGAGTGTGGTATTCCAACGCTCACGATTGAAATTATCCACGATTCAAGAAAATCTGAAAAGCAAGCCGGTCTTCAATATTGAAGACTGGATGAAGAACATATCCAAATCTTCTATGTAAAACTGTACGTTGAATTTCGATTCAACGGCTGTTTACTGTTACAACCCTTTTTACTGTTGCAAGCTTTCTCAACGGCTCCTCGGAGTAGTTGACAAGCGCTAGCTCACAATCTTAGTTTCTAACCAATACATAAACCTTATTTTAGTACCTCCTTATTTTAGAGGCGTACGACAGTTCACCTTTTTTGATGACGATTGATCGAGCTTCCAGAGATTCCCACCGGTGGATTCCGAAGATCTGAAACCACGAATCGATCGGATTTAGATTCGTACGATTCTCTGCGAGCAATACGTTGGATAGTACTAGGAAGGTACGAGCACGTACTTTACCAGACACCGGATGCATCATTAGTGATCATCTCGCCACCGAAAGGGTCGCTTTCTTGCATTGAATATTCTCAGCAGTATTGCATTCACCGTGTTCTCTTGCACAAGACCGTATTTTGGACAGACCTAACTACCGGTACTGTGACTACTGCTAAGGAATAGTGGCTTGCACAGAATACTCGATTGTCGTTTCGGATCAACAACGACAACAACAAGCACTACCCGATACGCAACAACCATCGTTGTCCAAGTACAGTACAGTCTTCGTACACGCCATCTCATTGTGCTACCTTCCGACCCACCAATCATCATGTTGTATAACCGAATGCTTCTGTTTGTTGGGGTGTGCCACATTCTCCTGGGCGCAATTGCATCTTCCGGATTTACAAATTCCCTGAATAGTGCACAACCTCCCTCGCGACCGACACCCCCCATCGTGTACACGATCGCCGGATCCGATTCCGGGGGCGGGGCCGGCATCCAGGCCGATCTGCGGGCCATCCACGCCATGGGCTGCCACGGTTGCAGCGCCATCACCTGCCTCACCGCGCAGAATTCGAAGGGGGTCACCGGCATTCACGTTCCGCCCAGCTCCTTTTTGGAAGAGCAGCTCGCGTCGCTGAAGGGGGACCTGGCTCCGCGGGCCATCAAAATCGGCATGCTGGGAACCCGAGAATTGTGCGAGGTTGTAGGGAAACTACTGAAAGAAATCCACGGCGGGACGGAAGAAAAGAAGGTTTGGATCGTAGTCGATCCGGTCATGATCAGCACCTCGGGTTCGAAATTGCTGGACGACGACGCCGTCAGCGCCATGATCGAGCACATTTTCCCCTACGCAGACATTATCACACCCAACAAATTCGAGGCCGAAGCCCTGCTCAAACGGAAACTGAAGACTCCAAAGGATATCGAAGATGGCGCTCGGGAATTGTTGAACATGGGATGTCGTTCCGTTCTCGTCAAGGGTGGACACACCCTGTTGGAGGAATCGTCGTCTGGTTCGTCGGACTCGGCGTCCGAATCGTCATCATCGTCATCGTCCTCCGAAGTCCAGAGCACACTCGAGTACGCCCAGGACTTTTTGCTTTCGTCCGATCCCGCTCCTCTGGATGGCGATGAGCGACTGTGCGACACTTCCGCCGCTTCGACGAAGACGAGAGGCGTGTGGATGCGTTCGATTCGATGGGACACGCCCCACACCCACGGAACGGGATGCACTCTGTCTTCGGCGATCGCTTCGGCCCTAGCGCTGGGAGAAGACAATCGCGACGAGTCCAATGGTAGTGAGAGCGTAGGGGCCACCAGTGCCATCGAAATCGTGGATGCGTGCTGTTTGGCAAAAGCATACGTTTCGGCAGGTATCCAGAGAGGAGTCCAGCTCGGATCCGGTCCGGGACCCGTCGCGCACACCGAGTTCCCTTCGTCGTGGGAGAATTTCCCTACCATTGTGGTCGACCCCACCAGCGGCTGCAAGTCGGATCGAGACGATTTCGGTGCCATGAGGGCGTTTTCGTCCGTAGACAACGAAGGAGGTGCAATCCCTACACTCGGTAGGATTCTTCCGATCGTGGACACGGTGGAACAGATCGAACAACTCGCAAAAATACCCGGTGTGACCGATATACAGTTGCGAATCAAGGACGAGACCGACCCGGTCAAGATTCAGGAGCGTGTCAAGAAGTGCCAAGAATACTGCAAATCCAATGGAGTCAACCTGTGGATCAATGACTTCTGGGAGGCTGCCGTAGAAGCAGGATGCTTTGGTGTTCACGTCGGGCAGGAAGATCTGGTAAAGTGCATGCTAGCTGGAGGATTGGACCAGCTGAAAGCCAAGGGCATGGCACTGGGAATTTCTACGCATTCCTACGGAGAGTTGGCCGTAGCTCTGGGCGTGAAACCCACCTACATCAGCATGGGACCAGTATACGCAACAAACTCGAAAAAAATTCAGTTCCATCCACAGGGTCTCGACACGGTACGAAGGTGGAGAAAGTTAATACCTCCGTCGATGCCATTCGTAACAATAGGCGGGATCAACAGTTTGGAAGCTGCAAAAGCAAACAGAGGGGCAGGAGCCGATTGCATCGCTGTGATTAGCGCGATTACCCAATCCGATGACGCGGCTGCGAGTGTCAACGACTACAACAATGCCATGGTGTTATAATTCTAGAAATTAGCATTCCTTCCATTCTCTTCTACACAATTTATAGCAACCTGTCAAGAGTCTCTCTCAACAACTTTTTCTTTTCGATACGGAACAAAATAGCCGTGAGTTCTTCGGGTTCTTGCAAACCGGATTTGGACGATTTGAGGCGTTTGAGCAGTTCGCGGTCTTCTTCCAGGGTAGTAGTTTTCGACGCGATTTCCATTTCGATTGCTGTTCGGGCCGCAATACGCGCCCGTCGTTCGTTGTCTGGGCTCACTTCGGCCGCAAAGTTTCCAACCGCCTCTCCGGCATCTTCCCACTCCTGGGCGTTCGAAACAAGTGCTCGCAAAGCTTGGAAAACCGCAGGATCGATGCCTACTGCTCGGCTAAGTACTACACCCCCGCGAGGGTTCCCTTCGGAAATCACTCCTTCCTCTTCGGTCGATGAGTCATCCGCTGCCGGTGTGACAGCGGTGAGATCGTCGCTCAAACTGATTCCTAACAGTCCGGCTCGGTCGAGTTTCTGTAGCCGGTCTAGAGGAAAGGGGGTTCCACCGCAAGCTTTTTCGATGGCCTCGATATCCCAATCTCGAAGAGGCGGCATGACATAAGTATCGTGGGGATTATCCTGTTCCACAAAACCTAGAAAGTTTGCGCACGGACGAAATGAGTAAGTCTCAAAGAGAAAAGAAATCTTTTTCCAAAAATAAAAACGAAAAGCAAAAACACCCTGCACGTATCGATACGTCCATCCATGCAATCGTCACTATCAATCGAGTGGTCGATGCTATAGAAACTCACCATAATACTGCAGCAACTGGTCGTTGGATCGGCTACCGTAGCTGATGAAGACCTCGGAGTTGGAAGGCACGGCGGATGTCGTCGCCAAACTGTACGCATTGGCAAAAAATTCGTATGCCACGTTGCCCGTGGTCCTCATCGAATCGTGGTTTGCCATGTCGATGACGGGACAAATGACGTACTTTTTGGTCTTGAAAAACTTTGGCAAGACAAAGTCTCTCAAGACGGAAGCACAGAACACGAGTCCCGCACCATTGGCGGCTTGGTCGAGTGTTCCCACATTCAGGCCGATATAGGCAGTCACCAAGACTAGCGTAAAGACGTATACGAATGGATTGAACGGGGCGCCGGTGTATCCTCCGCTGAAGGCTCGCGATCGAGCGCATTCACAACCCCATAAAAAGTCGTCGAACGACATGCCCTTCATCAGATTTGTTCCACAGGATTGGAGGGTATTGTACATGTCGTTCCAGGATTTTTCTTGTCGTTCCACCGACTCTACCATGTGCGGATATTGCAACCATTCCTTTCTGTCCTCTTCCGTCCAGTGGATTGGGGTTCCAAATTTTCGTGGCAAAGAATCCAACCAGGGCTGCAGGTCCACCTCTCCCTCTAATTTTTTCGATGAAACCTTGTCCAGTTTGTAGAGATACAAGGCAAATTGTGCGTACCACGGCATGGCGCGAAACGCCTGGCGATCCTCGACCAGCTCTTTCACGACGCTTCGGTCGTCGGGGCCGCCGCTGGGGAGTTCTACGGACAGAGCCAGCGAAGCGGGGACCGTTACAACCACGCTGTTTGCATCGGTGTTGCCGGACGCACCACTCGTGACCAGGCCCAATCCACCGGTGGTTTTGGATTCTTCTATTTCCAGAGCACTCGCGACTTGAATGCCCGCCTCGTCTTTGCTCCAATCTTTCAGGTTCGGAACTCGTTTTTGTCGGCTGGCGACCGCATCGAGACTCGTAGTTGTTGTTGTTGTTGTTGTTGTTTTCGTTTTTGTTTTCGTTGCCGTTGCAATTTGATTAATGCTCGTGGAATGTTGCGTGGGGAGATGCTGAAAAGCAGCTGTTACTTGTGACAAGACGAGAACAGCGATGCTACCTCTGAGGAGAAAACTCCCGAATCCGTGATGTGTCGTCATCTCGTTGAAGGCGAAGTGATTTTGTGCTCAGAAACGATTCTGTGTGGCGATCGAATGTCGAAATTCTGTTGGAGGGGTAGGTTGTCAGAAGACCCAATCGGTAGTCGTTCGGTAATATCCCTCCTTCAAATACCAAGAGTGACACAGTGAGTTGTGCGGTGATGCAGTGCAAGGAAAGCACTTGATGGCGAGTTGATGTTCCGATGGCCGATCGGATTCGATTGTTAAAATCAATTACTCCGTACAATAGTATTCGTACGCGTACGCGTACTATCGGTAGAGGCTTTTTCTACCGGTGCGATCTTCAATTGGGCATCATCTTCAAATCTCGATCGCAGCAGACAAGGATGCGGAGGAGATACCGGTAAGTCTTACCGGTACCGGTAGATGGATGCGCTCCTCGAGCGCGTGACGTTTTTTCTACCGTTGTTTTTCCAATGGTTTTTCCCACGGAGCGCGACTTCCGGTTCGTTCCTGCCGTTGACACCTCCATCACTCAACAATCACACAACCCATGTCCACAGTCCATTCACTCGTGATTGAAAAGTGGGTGAGAAAATCGATTTTTTTTGTCGATTGTGTCCTTAGTTTCTCGTGGGCCCCGTTCCTGGTAAACTTGCTTCTTCATTTTGGTTGTGGTATGGTGGTCGAGGGCAACGAAAAAGAGGGTCTCAGAGTCTAAACCAGCCTAAAATTCACCTGCCGAGATTCAGTCTCAGATTCGAGCGGCATTAAATAATTTTCGTCAAAGTGATAACCAAGACCAAGGAGATTCATCAACAATTATCAAATAATCGGGGTTGCGTGTAGACAACGTCGTCCGAGTCCGTCAGTAATCACCATATTTTAACTCGAATCATTACAGTACCGTATTTGCGTCGGTGTGTGAGGAAAGTTATGAGCGAGGACCGAGTTGACGGAGACATCAAAACACAAACACAAACTCTGCCAATGCGGAATGCATCGCATTCGCCCTCGGGTCCTGTGCCGAATACTCATACGAATACGGACTCGGTTGGTTTGAAAGTTTCGACGCCGAGTACAACCATTGCGCACGCCGCGTCCGGAAGGTCCATATCTCCAAGAATGCGAGAAGAAGATGCCGATTTACTCGAGTCGATGCATTACGCCTCCTCTCAAGTTTCTCAATACACGCCCGATGGAACTCCGCTGTTGAGACCGAAGGATCGTTCCCTGCCGATGCAGGACGTCCCGTTCATATCGATGCCGCTTGCTTCAGCGAGCGAAGTTTTGACGGAGAAACAAGATTCCAGCGACAAGTACCGCAGTATTACCATGAGTTTGAGCTTTCGGGGCAACGAAACAGACAATTCAGAGAGCGGAGTATCTGTTGGAAATGGTCGGTCCTTGGCGTTCTCGGCTCTAGGCCAGAAAGACCAGGAAGCTGATCAGGCACGTTCGGCGCCTTCCACACCAGCGAAACATGGTGATTTGTGTATCCGCAAGCTCTTGTCGGGAGAGATTCGAACTTTCTCGGGAGAGGTAGAGCCCGAACCAAGAGACGACAGTTCCAACCGCAGCCAACACGCAACTTCCGAAATCACCGTGCAACAAAAAATTGTAGACCACGAAGAAAGGGAGGGAGGGCAAGATTCCAAACCAGATAACTTTACGGGGAAGGAGGTTGCGTTCGTCAAGACCGAGCAAGATGGCATGGCGGCGCGCAGACGCGTGAGCGATGCCATCCTTTTCGCACAATCCGTACGCGAACGAGTATCAATCAATCCAGATGATCTTTGCATCATTGATGATTCGGAAATTGACGACGACGATGACGACGACGATGATGACGACGAAGAAGGAAATCAGGAGGACGAAGAATCAAAAGAAAAAGCAGCACTGAACCATTCCATTCACGAGAATGTTCTGTCATCCGAGTACTTGATAGGAGCGTCGCCCATGGCTCCTAAAAAAGTCAAGACGCCAAGTTCCATAGAATACGATACACCAATGAAGAAACAACCTTCAAACTTTGCATCCCTCAGCTTTGTTCATCGTCGAAAATCACACCATACGTGGCCGTTCGAACAGCCTCTAGACATTGAGTTTAGTTCCATGAATCACTTATCGGATGGAGTAGGAGATCGGACGAATTTTGTGTACAAGGGGATTTGTGCGAACCCTCCAGAAATCACAAAGCGCGGTATTCAGCGGGGAAATTATGCACAACTGCACAGAAAGGCTTGGCTGGAGGTCAGCGACAAATATCATCGTTACGGGAAGAATCTTCGTCTGTATTATCGTTATTGGGAACGATTGGGTTTTCCTACGAATCAATTCTTCGACTGGCTCGATTCCAAAGGCGAAGCAGCCGGGCAGCCTCTTCCAAATCTCGATGAATGTCCTAGGTCTGTGTTGGACTCGGATACGGTGCTATACATCACGAACCCAGATGTGTCCGAGGGGTACGCACTCAGTTTTGTTCCTGGCGAGGACGGCCGCGGTGTTGTTGTTAACGTAGACGGGGATCCAATACAAACCGGACCGGACGGTTGGATCTTCATTCTGCGCGATAACGTCACATACGGTGCCCCAAAAATCACATCCGTTTCGGGCCATTCCAAACAGCGCTTTCATCACTCCTCCTTTTTCGGTGGCAAGGCAGTAGCATCGGCAGGAATCTTCATTACCGACACCCAAGGTCATCTGACTCGATTGTATCCTCACTCCGGACATTACCGTCCCGGTGAAGCCCACATGCAACGCATGCTCTTCTTTTTGCACCGAAACGGAATCGATCTACGAACCTTTGATGTAGACACTCAACAACTATCTCATGTATCTCGCGAAAAAGACGCCGGGAAGGGGAAAACGGAAGGCGGCGGCGAAGTGAAAGAAAAGAAGATGAAAAAAGTAGACAGTCTTCATCTCGAGAAAGCAGTGGACGTGGCCTGTTTCTTGGCGCACAAAGCCGATTTCATCGGGAAGGAAATTTTCAACAAGATCCACCAGATTCGGAGGGCCGATGTCACAACTGTCTCGGAGGCACTCAACTTGGTGAACAAAGGATTGCGCCCAAGGACTGCGCCCAAGGACTCCGAATGACTGCAAGTAGCTAAACAGGGGAGAACCACTAGCTTTTCTGGTTCTTGTATGCATAAAACTTTCTTGAACAATGCAACCTACGATTGCAGTTTTTCAAGGAAATCATGTTAAAAATAGGCAATAATCATAGGAACAATTTTGCCGCGTCCGGAAACAAACCAGCAGGTGCCAAGTGGGAACATACCTACCATTTGCTCAAATTTGTACTATAAGCGCGAAATTATAAATAACAATGCTATTCTCCACTATTCAATAGTGCATATCCCAATGCCTTGACGCAGTGGTTATCTCAATTTTATTACTATTGCTGGAGAGTTGGACATATACATGCAGTAGACCATCCAAGCTGGATTTTTTGTTGCTGTTGTTGTTGCTGTTGTTGTTGCTGTTGTCGTTGCCCTTGCCGTTGCCCTTGTCGTTATTAGTGAACAGTATCCTAAAAATGAACGGTTTGACACTCCAGTATCAGGGCAGCTGAAACACTACATGAATAGCAGGATTGTTTCTTCTGGATAACCATAGGAGCATTCACCACAGAGGAGTCTCAATAATAGATCTAAGGTTGTTCTTTCTCTCCCTGCCTACTACCATTATTTGAATAAGTATGATATTTTCATCATCAGCAATATATTTTGCAGGAAATCATTATTTTAAGTCTCTTGCTTTTTGATTTACTTCTAGTCTTCAAGTACTTGTTGTCTCTACTCCCATCTCCTGAACCCTACCGGTGTGCACAATGGTAGGTACGACTGTGTTGTCTCGTACCATAGTATGATTCCTGATGTTATGTCTTTGGACAGGTATCATACTGTAATGATTTGAATCATTTACAGCAGAAGGAATGATAACAACATCATGAGGTATAAGTACTCGTACTCGTACTCAAAGAAATTCTGAGAATACGGGTCCAGTATGCCACCCAAGCAAAAATTCTGCGGTCATGAGCAGTCATTCGGATCACTTCCACTATTCGATGCTGTAAGATTAACGAACCAGCTGGTGTTTTCAGACGTATGATAGAGAACATTACTTGTACTTCGAAAAAAAAAATTTGCACCTTCGCTCACAATTGAGGTCATTATTACTTTTTGGACCTCGCAGTGATAGAAGTTTTTCCGATAACTGACAGCGATTCCCGTACAACGCGGAGTCTCGCGAAGGGTACGTGTTCGCTCATCACTACTATTTCTATTCCTTAATTCGAAACACTACCATTCCGTACCAGGTACGAGCGATGTGGTGCGCTCGCAAGAATGTCCGCCAATCAGATAAGCACTACGTGACAACTCAACGTTCCCTATGTGCCGGCTCGAATATTTTTTGTCTTCGAACCCGATCATTAAGACCAGTAGATTTCCGCTACACACAATACACACAAACAATAGGACGCACGAGTCGTATTGTGTGCGGGGAACTTCACTCACCCTCGTAAACTAAGAAAATACAGCCAGCAGCTCCTGGGGACCTCTCGTGCCCTGAAAATTACCGTGAAAAACTAGCTTTACAGCTCGGTTCCGTGTTCCTATTGCTCTCTCCGTGCTTGCATCCGTATAGTACCCTGCAGACCAATCACCCAAGATAACCCAGCTAGTCCATGAAGTAACCTCCAGAGATCCACCGTTATAACCACCGTGCCAACCCCATTATTCGATAGTGACACACTGTCTCTAACAAGTAAGCTTTTGGCTAGAAGCAAGCGAGAAGGTGTCTTTTGGGAGGAAGCAAACGATTGAACTTTCCGCCGGGGTTCTTGGAAGCTCGTGTTTTGCTCGCATTGGTTGTGACCATTTTTCCAAACATTTTTGTTGTTGTTGATGTACAGTAACGACCATAGGCTCTACGAATCGTTTCGATTATATAGCACAAGAAAGGATGACTGCAACGGCAGATCTTACGACAGAGCAGCAGCCAGCTGTAAAACAAGCAAAAGTCCAGGTGGATTTGAGCAACATGATCGGGAGGATCAAGCCGAAGCCGGTATGTCTTGATGCCACGTTGAGGCAACAGTCTACGTCTAGCACCGATATAGGCAAACTGGTCTTTCCCTCTGGGGTTGCAGGTACAAGCATGATGGAAACGGCAAACAAGACTCCTCTAGACGCTGGATCACAGTTTTCTGTGGTTTCCTCCAGTTCCTCCACTGCTTCACGTGAGACCGGATCATCCGACTCATCAATCACCGGAACTAACAATCAGGGCCACGGTGATGGTAGACAAAAGGTCATTGCTACAACGAGCTTTGCCGATGGTGATTTTCTGCGTCGAAAGGAAGAGTCGGAGCGCGTCAATCTCAAGGTAAAGACCCAAACCATCTCACGGAACGGAAGGCAGACCCAACGATACTACACCGACCCCGCAACCAATATTTTGTATCGAATGACTACCGGATGTATTCCGATTTTGGAGGACGGTAAGATACTATTCTGTTCGGCTAGTCGTAAGCCGGATTGGATTCTTCCGAAAGGAGGATGGGAGAATGACGAGGACTTGGAAGAAAGCGCGATTCGCGAGACGTTTGAAGAAGCAGGAGTTTTTGGCGTCATTGGACCGGTGCTCAGCGAAATCGCGTATGAAACACGAAAAGGGAAGAAGAGACGAATCGAGTTTGAAGAAGTCCAGAGAAAGGTTGAAGAAGTCCAGAGAAAGGTGAAGCAGATACGTGAGTCACAATCGTCTGGTCCCAAAGCTGTAACCCCAACCTCCGACTATGATGGAAGTTCTACCCTCCAGAGAGTGGCCTCGTCAAAGGACACTGTGGTCTCTTCGTCTTCGATAGATGGTTCGTGTGGACCAACCGATGAAGATGGCAGTGCGGGACAAGGTCAACGGGCATCACAAACACTACCGAAGACTTTGGTGCCACAAATCTCCGACGGAGACAACGTCTCTGTCGCATCCGAGACATCGTTGGGCCAAACCCACATCAAAATGAGTCTCTTTCCTCTGTATGTCACCGAGGTAAGACAGGAATGGCCCGAGAATGGTCGGTTCCGCAAAGTTGTGGATATTGACGAGGCCATTCGAATCACCGAGCCCCGGCCATACTTTCAAAAAGCTCTCAAGGAGCTGAAGGAAAGGAATCTGCATATTTGCCATGACTTTAGAACGAACGACAAGAAAACGAGCACAACAACGACGTCGCTGGTTACGGGGACGGGAGCGACATAGCATCAACTTTTGCGTTTGTACGAACAAACGCAAAGACGCAAAATAAACCGCGCCTCGGAATTTATCATCTTTTCCCCGCTATGACACAGGTATATATAATCACAACGAAAAACTAGAGCATAAACACAAAAATCCACATAATGTTACATTTACAGTTCTACGATTAGTCAGCTAGCATGTGTGCAGTATGCATGGCCTCCATCTCGTGAGCATCATTTCAGTCATTCGTTGGGAATTGTGTGTGGTGTTTCCTCGGCGAATGGTTCGGGCTCTCCTCTGGTCGTACCGCTGGCGTTCTCGTCGTTGCCGTTGTTGGATTGTGTGGTCCGCGAACCAGGTGCCGTTGTGGGCAGATCTTCCCACTGCCCCGCTTCGTCATCAATCTCGTAGCTTGAAGTATTGTGGGTGCTCCGTTGTTCGTCACAGGATGACCTCGCATCGTCGGCATTGCCCGTAGACGATGCCTCGCGAACTCCGCCACCATCCCCGTTGTCGTCCACAACAACATCGTCGTCGTCCAATCCATCCAAGCCCAGGCCTTCCGAGACGTCGTCCTCGAGTATGATGCGTTCCCGTTCTTGCTCGCGTCGGCGGTGACTTCTGTATTCCAGAAGGGATCGCAGGGTCAGAGCCAAGAACAATTGCAGCACAAACAAAACCGTGGTCCCGATCGCCATACACGTAAAGAACCATTCTTTCAGGACCAGCTGCAACCCTCTCAGTTCTTCGCCGATGTGCAAAATTCCTTGTCCGACTTCCACCCGTTCTCCCCTCTTCCGGTTTTCCCGCGACACCACGAGGTGGACTGTTACGTAGCGCAGGGCAAGTTCCTCACTCTCGACAAAGAATCGAAAGGACTGAACCGTCACCCTTCGGCTTTCCGGGATGGCACCCAACACGTGGGGAAGAATGCAAAGGAACTTGCGAACTACCGATATCCAATGGGATTCATGGGGAATCCTCGCAGCCCGAGTGGACGACGCCAAGAGTGTTTTGGTAGTGGTCGTTGTGGCCGGAGTGTTACTACTTTCGTCGTCGTCTGCCTCATCTGGTGGCGACGAGGACGACGAGTACAAATCCACCACGACACTGAACACACCGATTTTGTTGCGATTGATTTCGGACTCTGGCAAATCGAGAAGGACTTCGATGTAATGGGGTGCCCCCTTTGTCAGAATATGCTCCTCTTGTTTTGGTGGCGGGACAACGCCCGGATGGTAGTGTTGCCATGAATCGTGGTTCGAAAGCAGGTCCACGACAGCGACCGGAGCGGATTGCATCGATCGTCGGGACGGTTCATAGTGGTCTTCGCGTTGTAATTGGTGCAAGGGGAATGTTGGGGGCGAAGACGAATCTTTGTCTGTCGTTGTGCTATTATCTGTGTTGCACACAACATTGCTGTGGTCGTTCCCAGGTGGATTGGTCCAATCATTTGCTGTGCAAGTTCGGTTCGCAGTATCGGCATTTACAGCAGCAGGAACAGCACCGGGTGGGACCTGCGAGGGTATGAATTTTTCTAATCCCCTGTCAGTATAATCAAAGTGGAGTGTGTCACTAGAGTGCAACCTGGGCATTACTAGATTGTAAAAGATGCCAAATTCTCCCAAGGACACCAGCATCAAAAGAATCGCTAAGGTCCCGTACATAGAGATCTTGAACACGAAGGGAAACAATCCGATAAAAGACGAAGAAGACGATGGCGAACGCCCTTCTCGTTCTCTATCCCGAGGAAAGTGCGAGTGCTCGTCTCGATAGTGCTCCGGGTACTGTCCGAGGAGTCGGGGACGAAGGATCATCGATTCTGCCCCCTGCAACAAAAATCGAATCGCAGCCGTGTCGTTGTCCCCCTCTGGGCGGGGACGACGACTCTGTCCGGCATCGTAGTTGTAATCATAAGCGCTATCACGATTCAAGCTATTTTCCATTATAACCTTTTCAATGCTGCAGCGAGTGTCCGCAGAAAACTGTTCATCGACTATTATGGACTTCACAACTTTCCGTCTGCATTGGTGTCATCGTCAAAATTGAAAAACTGAACGAATTTGAAATTCAAACAAATGTTTTTTTAATCTCAATCTACGGTACGAATAGTACTTCTACTCCTACTCGTACCTACCGGTATGATGTGAACTAAGATCGCGCACTAATACCTACTAGGGATATGTGAACAGCATACTCTTCTTATCTACGAACAATCAACGGATGCCAATAATTTTTTCAATCATCTTACGACACTGGCACCATACATCTGGTGTCACTTCAACAATCAGACTTCAATCACAATAAGACTCGTATGTGGTCCGCACCATGCGTCATAAAGAATAAAATTGCGTCACCAGGGAACAGCTTATGCAAAAAACTTAACGGATTCGTTACGTAATGCATTCCGACGAATCGATTGGATTCTTACATTCATTCTGGAACTTTGGAAATCGGCCATTCTTGAAATTGTGTGATGTGTGTGTGTGTGTGTGTGTCTGTGTGTGTGTTTCCAACCGAATGTGCATAACGGGGAATATACGCGGAATACGATCGGATCTTGAACCAATCCGCAACCGAACATAAAACAAAACAATTGCGTCGAATCTTCTCCCCCAATACCTGTATCAAACCTGAACTATCGCCATGACGAAAACTCGACAAGTAGTACGGTGGATCGCTCCCGTCGTCTTTTCTCTCCAATCGCTCTTTCTCTTCTCCGATGCCTTCACCTCTTCCTTTGTTTGGAAGGAGAAAGCTGGCGCCTTTCAATCGATCCCGAGGATTGCCGATGCGTCGGTAGGAACAGCCACAACCGCCGCTGCTCCGCTTCATTCCACAACCCAAACTGCTTTTTTTGACGACCTAACTGCAGTCCAAGACGACGAAGGTTCCGACAAGGTATGCACTGTACAGATCCTCATGAGTAAAACCGGCGGTGGACACTTGGCCAGTGCCATTGCCTTGGAAGACGCCCTGAATTCCTTGTACCCCGGTAGATTCGAGTGCGACATTGTGGACATTTACACGGATTATGGTCCCGTCTGGCCGTACAACGACCTGGTCCGAATGTACAAGCTAATGGCCGAATACTCCTTCGCGTGGGATTTGTTCTACAAGTTTGGCGAAACCGAGTTCGGCCTCCGATTGAACGAATGGATGCTAGATGTATTTTGCCACCAAGCGTTTACAAAATGCATGGAGCGAAAATTTGAGTCCACCCAAAAACGAGCCGATATGGTAGTTTCCGTGCATCCTTTGTGCCAGGACCTTCCTCTAAAGATTTTGGCCGAGTTGGATGCGGATGCCGAGAAAAGCACCCCATTCGCGACAGTGGTTACCGACTTGGGCGGTGCGCACACGACGTGGTTCAATCCAGGTAAGTGAAGCATAGATACCTTGAATGTACTGTCTGCCTTTCGATGTTGAATATTTTACTTCCTCTGTTGTATTGCATACGCGTACGCGTACGATGCAAGTAAACTTACATCAACTTTTACATCCGGTTGAACGTTTGCCATTGGTTTTCTATTCAGATGTCGATAAGTGTTTTGTTCCATCCGATGCTCTCAACGAAAAGGCCCAGTCCCGTGGACTAGACACTTCCTCCCAGATTGTACAATATGGCCTTCCAATCCGAAAGGGTTTTTGGCCAAAATCAAAATACGACAACGATGTTCGTTCGAACCTTGAGGTTTCCGAAGTGCGACAAGAGCTGGGATTAAGTGACGTTCCTACTGTTCTTGTCGTTGGTGGCGGCGATGGAATGGGCGGCATCGTCGACATTGCCTCCAACCTGGGAAAAGCTCTCGGAAATCAAAACAACAACAACGGCAATAATATTTCTGAGTGTCAAATGGTTGTCGTATGTGGGAACAATCAACAAGCTCAACAAAAATTGGAAAAGATGAATTGGCCAAAAGGGGTAGAAGTGAATATTCAAGGATTTGTTCGGAACATGGATGAATGGATGAAAGCCAGTGACTGCCTTGTCACGAAAGCTGGCCCTGGAACCATTGCCGAAGCTTCAATCTGTGGTCTTCCTTGCATGCTGTTTGCTTATCTGTAAGTCATTTTCATTTATCTTAGTCCTGACATGTTGAAAAAATGATCCTTCTTATCGGAGAAATCACACATCACTCTTAAAACCTCGCCTTTTTTCTGCCTTCCAGACCGGGACAAGAAGAGGGCAATGTTGCTTTCGTTGAGGAATCTGGTTTTGGAAAGTACAGTAGCGACCCAAATGAAATTGCAGCTACTGTGAGCTCCTGGTTGAAGTCACCCGAGAAACTTAGGACAATGCAACAAGCGGCCTTGTCCGCAGCGCGACCCTCTGCAACGCTTGATATTGCGCGTGATTTGGCTGAGGTTGCCTTCTCAACTAAGGAACAACAGACAACCAAGAAACAACAGGGAGAGAAGATATTGGTGAATTTGCGGTGAAGGTCGAATACCTGCATTTGAACATCGTGCAAGCCTATCGCTTTAGAGTGCAGTTCTCTCTGTTACTACGTGTAGTGAGAACCAATGAAACAAAAATAGTGCTTCGGCATATGGTAAAGAACTCTATTATTTTTATTCGTTCATGACTTTTATTGGTAGCCATTCATGTTTCGTTGTAACCAATCATACGTGGCAGTTCCCATGCTGGTGCGGGCCGCATTCACAAGTTCCATGATGAATGCTTTCTGTTCGTTTGATCCTGGCGGACCCCTCATCTTCAGTCTCTTTCTGACTCCGTTCGCTAATATCCTTGCTTGTCGCGCATTTTGTGTCATTGTCAGCATACTCGCTTCTACCAGTGCTGCGATTTCCTCCGAGTGGGCCGAAGCACAAGCAAACGCATGTTCGAACATGTGACAGAAACGCACACCCAAACCACCCTGACTGGTGTTCCAGCCCCCCAGTACATCCCAATATTCATCACTTAATTTGAATGGTGCCTTTTCACTAAAAATGGGAACCTTGCACATTTTGGGGGTATCACCAAGAACAAAACCAAAGTCAATGTGAATAATGTTTCCTTGACGATCCATCAGAATATTTGCGTTGTGTCTGTCTTTGATTTGCAATATGTAACAAATCACACTATATCCAACTAATGAACGAAGAAAATTGTCTTGCGCTTCCTCAAAGGATAGGGCGCCATTTGCTCTTGGTTCACTGTATGTTCCCGGAGAACCATATGCGCGTTCGAAATAATCGCGTAAGCTTTGAAAACCATCTGTTCCCTTCTTCACTTCGTCCACACTCTTTGCATCCGCAAGGCACTCAACGATGCCGGCATCACCTCCAACACACATGATGGTGTAAGGACGCATGTAAGGACGATATGTTTCGGGAATATCTGTCTTGAACCAGTCATTTAACTTGGAAATCACTTGCATGACCAGGGCTTCTCTTCGAATATCCTCTCCGGCTTTCATGATGAAAGAGGCAAGGCGCCATCCCTCGACCTTCCCATAGGGCGAGGCCTGTCGGATCTCTTCACACTTTTCGGCCAAAGGTTGTCCAAATATTCTGTCCAAGAGTGCTTCTCCAGTTGATACCACCGGGCCACTGCAACATTTGCAATGAATTGTGAGCATAAGTCATTCCAACAGGTCTGTAAAACACGTCAGTCTCATTTTGTTACATACCTTTGTCCCATTCCAGTCGGTGACTGGGCAGTCACAGGATATTCGTTGTACATTTGATCGTTGTACATTTGATGGTGAAGCTGCTCAAATTCGTTTTCACGAACAGTGTCGTATGGATTGGTAGTGTAGACATCTTCGGGACTGTGAGAATAGAATACTGTTTCATCTGATTGCCACCCTCCCCGTGGCATCTCTTTCGGCGCGACATCCATGAGAAGTTCTTTCTTTGTTATTGTTACAGTTTGTAGTTCTTTCTTATTGCTAGAGGCAGGTGCGAGGAGTTCCGATGGAATATGATAGGATTTGGAATGATCCTCAAAATGCTCACCGCCCGGAGGTGCAGCGGACGTGGCCGTTGCAGTCATAGCCAAAGCTTCTTCCATGGTTGCTCCAAGCCCCGGTGCACCAGAGGCATACAGTCGGGAATCACTCCCTCTCAGATTTGTGTCTGCAACTTCCACTCGAACGAGATACGGACATCGCTCCCGCGACGACAACACACGGGCCTCTTCCACTACGATATTCAGAATTCGAACGGCGCCTTCATTTGCATCGGATGACGTTGGTTCACATCCAGGCCAAAATTTATCTTGCTGTTGGACGAGAAAATCAGAGACAAAAAGAGGATGAGATACGCGTCACTATTTTCGAGTAAAACACTGTGGAGCTGCACTGAATACGCACCTTGGGATCCAAAGGAAGATGAACCGAATACATCAGCATGTCGGACGTGACATCGGAAATCATAGGCCAATCATCGGGGCCGCGATGATCTTCGACATCGAGGCTGACATCTCCACGAGTGATCATTCGTCGTCGCACCCTTCTGTTCATTTCCCTGAGACTGTCTTGAAGAAAGGCATTGCGATGAACAATAGGGACATTTCTCAGATCGAGGGATATTTTCGTAAGTAGATCGATAAAATGCATCGTATCCCCAAAATGGCTGCATCTTCGAAGACTCAGACTCGATGGCAGTTTCCTGTTCGGTGGAGTTATGTCATCGTGATCATAGTGTTGTTGTTGTTGATGATGATGGTGGTGGTGATATTGAGGGTCCCGATAATAAAAATGGTCTTCAAACGGAATCGTGTGGCCAAAAGCCGTGGCTTGTTCGGCATCTTGAAGCAGATCGAAAGCTTCCCTCTTGCCCGACCCAATGGTTGCTAAGACGGCAGCCTTTTCGGCGGGTAGAACAATGATTAACCGTCTTCCAGTCTGCTGTCGGTGCTCGAACAAAGACTTCCATGCTCTGCCGACTTCGGCCTCTAGCAACCAACACATGTCGACCCCCCAGTTTGCGTCTTCGACACAACGCCGAACAATGAGGCGCCGCAGTTTGTCCACGGGGTTCACCAGTCTCGGGTCAAAAGCAGGTGGGGATTTGAGAACAACCGAAACGAGTTGTGGTAGGTAATCGCGGACCACCCGTATTGTTTTTTGGGCATCGTTGACTTCTTCGGGGGATGGTTCGATCGTCTGGTTTTCTTCCCGTTCGTCATCGTCTGGTCCTACTATTATTGAGTCTACTCGCGGTGTTTCTTCAACGACTTTCAGTGCGGATTCTATTGTGGAATCGGGTGCTATGTCTTTCGTTTCATCCTCGTCGGCCTCTTTTATTCGCGCGTTAGGATCTATATCCGTTTCAAGCATTTCCTTTTCTTCTGTTGTGTCGCCATCTTCTGCCGAACTTTCCGTTGATACCGATAACTCTGGCACGTCTTCTTGTGCTTGGCGATAATCGTCGGCTTGCCGTCGACGCCGAGATCGTTCGTGATTGTCAAGTGTTTGGTCCGCTTCCTTCAGAGACCATGCGAGTCGTTCTACCAACTCCGCCCTCATCGCATCCATAATCAGGAGCCGTTGCGATCCCGGTGGATAGGAAAGAATCCCTCTGAGGCACTGATCTCTCCATTCGTCTTCGCATCTGACAGTGGTCGCAGTAGACAGCGATGGCAACGAAGACGGGTTCGTGCTCGAGTGAGCCGCCGCAACGTGCTCGTAGCCACTACCGGTAGTTATCGTTTGCCCACTGTAGTCGACGGGCGTGACGTGTGGTTGTGATTGTGGGACGTTGGGAGTATAGGGAAGGGTTTGGATTTCGGCAATGTCTCGCACTAGATTGCTCAAGAAGAGCCATCTCATCAAGAAGTTTGTCACATCAAACATAGTTGCTGCGCCACGTTTGATTCGGTGGTCGATGTAGGATTGGCTGCTGACTGACTGACTGACTGACTGATAGACTCACTCACTCTCACTAATCTTGTCCCTGGCTTATATTGTCATCTCAACTCTATTGTAACGTTGGTAGTCAAATGCAGAAATATTCGCGGTGCTTTCCCGTTGGGTTTGTGGATCCTATTGATATCGAATCTCTGTTGGCAGTGCGAAGGTTATTAATACTGCGTTAGCGGTCCATTTCGTGTGTCATGTCCGAAAAAGTGATGTGTGTTCTCGTGGGGTTCTTGTTACGAGTACGAGTACGATACGGCATGTACCGGTATGAGTATCTGGTTCGTACCTAAAACGGTTTGTTTTCGATGGAAGTCATGCTTGCAGTTCCACTTCTCAAACGTAGCGAACGAATCTCGAGATCACAAAGTCAAGCTGAGAGTAGCATTACACGTGGCTTCCCGATGGGGAACTGAGGGAAATTAATTATTTTTCGAAAATTTCGAAACGATCGATACTCTCCGCGCGACCTTACGGGTACACGAGTATTGTATGGAATAGGGTACGTACCGGTATCCGTACTTATGCGAACGGTAATACGAACTGTCGTACTCTCGATTTCGATTTTTCAGATTTTAGTTGGAGATTGCTTATTTTTGAAACATACCCGTCGGTAATCGTACCGGTAATACCTTTGGAAATGAAACGCAGATTGATTCATGGAAAACAACTGTACTATGAACACCCAGAGCAACTCGAAAGACAGAGGAGCTCCACCGAGCTCCTCTTTCGTTTCGAGCGGTAGGCAGTCGAATACTAAGTCGTGCAGAGTATCACTGCCTTGAGTAACGCGTGAAATCCTTTTCACCTACCCCTATATGTGGAAAAGGTTTCAATATCCTTTGGAATTCTTTCCCTCCAACGGTGACTGTTGCACCGTACTTAATTTTGCGCAGTATCTCTCTCTAAACCTTTCCGTTCCATCGGATGCGATATAACCAGATGTATGTTCTCTACGATCTGTCACCTGGCAGCGTCACTTCTGTGCATCAAGGATCTTAATGTTCGTCTAAGTTCCGGTAGATCACTCACAGCTGCAACATGATTGGTGGACTATCTTGGTCCCCAAGAGGAACCCAAGCGACGCTAATGGAAATCCAACAACGATCATTTCAGCACCATTATTGTTTATACTGTACGTTAATTCAACAAGAATAATTATCAGCAGCCTATCAACTTACACAAGTTGTTAGATAAGAATGCTGATCATTTCGTCCGGCGTAAAAACGCGTGTTACAGTTTCCTGTTAGACCCTGTTGCCGTCCTCTGCATTTTTGATCGCAAACATACTTCGCAGCATTCGACAATGAATGGAATGAGTGGCACTATGAGCAACTGTAAAACTGGTCGGATGTTGATACTCATAACTCTTAAACTGGCAAGTTTCGTCCGTTCGATACTACTACTATTAATGGCATTTGGTTGAATCAACGAAGCTCTGATTTTAAAGGTGGTGCCATGGCTGCCAAGCCTGTGCCAGTTTCTGGTTTTCCGGCCCTATTATTTTCTTTGAACGGCGGTGCGTATTGCAAAAGAGGGTCAAACAATTCCCGCTGGAAACAGCAGTCGCAAAGGGAAGCCGAACGTGCACAAGTTGGTCGGTCTCGGTACCTGCTACCTACACTACACTCAAAACGACGTACAGCAGCCCAGTCGACTTACGAAATGAAATTCTATTTATTCACAAGAATATACAGACTAGTGGCTTCGGCGTAGAGCACGTCCTTGTCCTCGCCATCATCGGCATCCCCAAACATGCGTGCCTTCCAGTAGATTTTTCTGCCCTCCCGGTGTTCGAGATTCACCTCCATTCGGACTTTGATGCCTTCCAGTACGGGCTTTCGGAAATCCACGTTCAGATTGGCCGTCACGGGGATTTGCATTTGCCTCTGTTGCGTGCCGTCGTTGTTGCTTTGTGACATCTTTTTCATTACCTCCTCGCAGGCAAATCCCATGATATCGTCAAACATCAAACTCAAGATTCCACCGTGGACGATGCCGTTGTGGCCATTCAAGTGCTTGCCGAATTTGACGTGGGCGACCACAACCAAAGCTTGCCGTTCCGTATTCGTACCCGAGGAGTGACCCGTACCCGTGCCCCCGGCTTCCGACGCGGCATCGCCGGTCGTGTTTATCCTTGCGGGCCGAAACACCTCGTAGTTCTCGATCATGGTATCTCCCCAGAGTGTCCCGAAGATCGCGTGCTCTTTCATGGTACCTCGTTCCGGCGTTTGCACCCTTTCGTACGAACGGCTGTGCCGATCCGAAGTTCGAGTGGCACTGGCACTGGAACCGGAACCGGCACTGCTGGTTGCCATGGCCGTGGCGTTCGAAGAGACGGAGTCCTCTCCCTCCTCCTGCATCGCTCGGGGTGATTGCGAAGATGGCGACGAAAGCAACGATGTCGACGAAGACGATGATGCATCACAAAGCGATCTGTGGATGACGGGACCATGGAAAAAAGATCCAGGCGCATTGTTGTTGCTGCTGCTGCTGCTTGTGCTGCCTCTGAACGACGGCGGCGGCGGCGACGACGACGACGACGGGAAAACGGAAAAGGCATCGGCAGTCATGGTATTCACATCCTTATTCATGGACACCGCCACTGCTGTACAGAACACCCCGAACAGAGGCGCGGCTACTGTTGATTTTGTTGACGCTATTCTTTGCCACATGCTGTTGTAGTAGTGCTTGTCGAATTAGTTTGCCTTGTGTTCCGTTCTTGAATCTTGAAGGCGTAAAATAAGGAATTACAACAATAAATAATGGTGCAATTGTCATATTTTCGTGTGAGAGAGTGTGTCATCGTAACAAGTCCAAATTTTCACGCGTACAAAACTACACGTAATCGTGAAAGCGTAAGTCATATTTTACCCGTAAAATACGGTCTGGCATTCCATCCTGTGACTGACGAATGTCCCCCTCTCCCCCAAAAAATTGATTTTGGATGGAAAGTTGATTTTACCGGTATCGTAGTAAGAACGGTAGATGCATCGGTAAGATTGACACAAGAAACACAGGATTTCCAGCAGTAATCTTACTTTGTTAGAGACTAAACACCAAAAAACATGAGCCAAATTTCTTTGCCTTGCAAATATGTCTTGAGCATAAAACCAACAGTCTACTAGATATGAGTTGCACCAGGTAGTAGTAGGACTACTACTAGCAGGATGATCTAGTACTACTAGTAGTACTACTACGTCACAGTAGGAATACTACTACTAGTAGTACTAGTAGTAGTAGTAGTACTCACTTCAATAATGCCACCAGTATCAAATTCACTTGGGCTGCGCACATTCTTGTTGTACCGTAGAAGGAGGCAACCAAGCAAATGGAACCCCAAAATTGCCACACTCAAGCCAAAACTTTGGTTCTTGTTGATTTACTAGTACCTACTAGATGGTCGTGTTCAAGCCAAGAACAAAGGTTCATAAAAGAGTGATTTCACCAACAACCTGCTGCTGGTGGTGCTGGAAATCTGGCATAGTAGTACTTACATATTATAATCATCTTTCTGGCACCCCCCTTGAAATTGACTTGATGAAATTTGGCCTCCTCACCGGCCCTTTCTGTCAGGTACTGGCTGGGTTGCAGTGTTTCACAGGCAGGCAAGGTTCAGCATCATTACCTCAGACTCTCATTCTTTTGCCTCTTCTACTAGTATATAGGCTCGGAAGGAGTACTAGTAGCATGTTCTTATATCTACAGGCACTGGAGATGATGGAATTGGACCTATTGTTTGCTCAATGGGAACAACAACTGTTGTCCACAGGTAACAGGACCCTTCTTTTTCACTTGCAAACACCCCATTTGGATACTTTTGTATTCAATCGTATTTAGATTGGGAGAAGCTTCTCATATACAAAAGTGACGTGTTCTTGGAATTGGAACATGTGATTAAAGTTCTGATTCCGATTCAATTGTATAAGGAAGAAGGACGGATAGACGTGTAATGGACGAAGGAGTGACGGGTTATGACACCCTTCTCCTTCTTGTAGAATGAGTCAAAGAGTAGGATGATAGGGCTTGATGTGACAAATGTTGATTCTTTCCTTGAGGTGCAGAGTTTTCCAATAGGCGATAGTGCCATTGGTGAAGATTTGGTCAATGGTGGATGGACCAATGTTTTTGGCATGAAGGGCATCTGCATTTGGTTTGGTGATCATGATTTGCTCATTGACCACAAAGTTGTGTTGCTTGCGGTGAGAGTTTTCATGAAGTGCATCTTTGTTGATAACGTTTTGGCATTTGTTTCTAATGATGTTGATATCAGTGATGATAGGGATGGGGAGATTATATCGCGGTTGAATACGAGACTATCATACATGAGATACATATAATTAGTTCCTTCTTGCAAGGAGACACAATTCACATTGATGCATCATGATAAGCATAGTGATGGAGATCAGTGTGTCCGATCCTCATCCATTGTTGTCCTCTCACTTTCTACTTTAGCATCACCAGATCATTGCAGCATCTAAGAGAGTCACTTCTACAGGTTATGAGCCCAGCTCTCACAATGTCAACCATTGCATGCCTGACATCTTACAACATGATCACCTTGGTAGTAACATTTGCCTCTCAATGTAGTACTACTACACTACTAGCAGTAGAAATGATACCAAGTGTACTTTTGGCTGTGAGATCATAACTTTTGGTCCTACTACTAGTAGTAAGAAAGGAGGGGCTTCTTGCCAACAGCATTCAAATCATTGCCATACTACTAGTTTGATTCAAAGGAGAAACAGCAGATTAATGCACGTGCAGCAGTCAGCATTACTATGAATGTTTCATGCATGTGACGTGACTTTTTGTTGGTCAGCCAAATCTTTTTCAAATTCTTCTTGTATTTGAGTGTGCTGGTGGTGGTGGTGGTGATCATATTTCCATGCATGTCAGTCGTGCATCATGGGGGGGGGGGGGTAGATTCAGTTTTCCTCTGGGCTTCTTGCTACTATCCTCTACTACTATTAGTAGAATTGGTTTTGTGTATGGTATGATCATGTGGAGGATCAAACAACTCCAGCAGGAAGTGGTGGCATTTGCAAGCGGAAGCTACTACTAATACTTCATACTAGTAGTAGCTAAGGGGGGCAGACCCGTCAGACCTCGGTAAATAATCTTACTTGTACGATACTACTACTACGTAGGCGCCGGATAACAATTGAGAATTGCAAGTACCAACACAAATTAGTAACACAAATTAACACCAAGAATTAACAGACACAATTTGCAACATAATTTCCCGTGATACCTTTTCAATGGATACAATACATGCAATGACGGTCATTTGGGTTTTGCAGTAATCTCTTTATGATAGTAAGTCATTTTTTCTTAGTGAGTCATTACGTTGGGAAATGAGTGATTCCCAGCACCGGATGAAAGTGAATAGAATGCAAAGTGAATAAAAAGTATAGAATGAATACTTTTTTATCACACCCAATGGACGAATACTTTTACTAACTGCCAACTTTGGAATTTGGAATCCCTAAAGAAGAAGAAGCAGTAACTGGTGACGTGTCTGTTTAATCACTACCCGCGCCACCTACCGGCCCAGCCTTGAGGTTAAGAAGTAGTAGTTTATTCAATGGGCATTTTGCTTGATCATGATATATGGAATAAATGAGGCTCTTTCCGACCCGGTATTGATTTTCATGATTGCAATAAGTAATTTACTCACGGGCTTTTATACATACTCTTTTAAATGCACATATGGGTTCCAAGTGTTTAATTATCGATTCAGTCTTTGTTGGTGTATTGGACCAAATCGATTAACCTGTTACATTTGTAGCCTTAAGAAGTGTAATCATTTTTACCACTTAAGGATTTCGAAGTAGTGGAGGTTCATTTGATTCTAAGCGAAGATATTTGTACGTGCAATGTTTGATTTTTAGATTCCGTTGAAATCTATTCTGTGTTAGTTAAGTGAATAAAAACTATACTTTTTATGTGTTTTCATCTGGTGGGAATCACTCATTGTGTCCTCAATCCCTGACGGAGACAGAAGAAGCACACTGTAGAATTTGTACGCGTTGCGTAGAAGTACCGGTACTGTAGCATTTCCATACGCTCCCACGGGAACGTATCTTACACGTACGTACGATCCCTGTACGTGTCCGTGCAGTACAAGTACGCACTCTTATTCCATTATTATTTGATGGTCGCGTTGTTTTGCCGCGCGCGGCGTCGGTTCAGTCACACTTCCAAAAAATAATTACAAATAATTGGTCACAATGAACAGCTCACGGCCGCGAAGAACTCTCCTCTCTCTCTCATCTTACAGCACTCGTACAGTAATGTTCGACCTTGAAAACGGTAAACTGGTTCGCCTCTCCTAATCTACAGAAAAGGTCCGTGAGAAGCTTCTATTACGGCTCAGTAATACGGAGCATTTTTTGTAATTTTCGAATAATATGGAATGTTTGCTTTTAGAAAAGCAAACATGTTTAATCAATAGTAGGACACATTGTTTTGTGTAGTTTTGAGAACTAAAGGAACAAGGAAGGAAGGAAGAAAATCACAAAAGAGCACAACACAAAAGAACACAACACAAAAAAGAACACAAAACAAAACAGCACAGCACAACACAACACAACAACACAACAACACAACAACACAACAACACAACAACACAGCGACACAGACAATCATGGCGGTAGCACACTGCACACGGATTGCAAGCTTGGCATTCTTGTTCGTTGCCGTCCTCGTCTGCCGGCAGGCTTCCCGTCCGTCCGGCAGGGCGTTCGCCTGGAAATCGTGCCCGGAGGACGACGGCGACGACGGCGTCAGCGGCGGCGGCGGCGGAATCTGCCCCAACGGCACGACGTGTTGCCCAACGGGAATCCCCGGTACCTCGGCGTGCGTCCCGCTGGTCCACCTGGACTACGGGTCGCCCGATCGGCCCAGAGGCCGGTGCTGCGGAAGTGGAAGCGGAAGTGGAAGCGGAAGCACGAGCACCATCACCGGGTGCCGACTGGGATACGAGTGCGCTTCCAAGGATGGCGATGGCAATGGCAATGACGACGGCAATGACGACGGCAATGACGACGGCAATGACGACGGCAATGACCAGCCGGGAGCAAAACAGAAGCAGAAACAGAAACAGAAACAGAAACAGAACCAATACTGCAAGGCGACCAACGAGACGCGGCGGCTCGATCCGTCGGCCCGGGACACCCCCCGCTACGATCTCTGCCGCATCTCCCCTCGGATGCGGACCAAGCACGGATTTCCGGTCCGGGTTGTTGCTCCCAAACCGAGCGACATCGACAGCGACAGCGACAGCGACACAGACGATCACGAACACGAACACGAACACGAAACCGGGGACAACGTCTACCACCTAGCCTACTATTCCAGTGTCGGATCCATCACGGACGCCCCGGGGCAGCAACCACCGTCGCCGAACCCACAACGCAGCGCCAATTCCAATTCCAATTCCAATGGCAATGGCAATGGCAATGGCAATACTACGGCGACTGTTAGGTCCACCGTCGAAATCGAAACAGCGGTCGTTGTGATTCACGGATCACTCCGCGATGCCGACGATTACTTTTGTGCGGGACTCTCGCTGATCGACGAGGGAAACGAGGACAAGGTGATGATTCTGGCCCCACACTTTGCCTCGGTCCGGGACGGCCACGACGACCGCAGCAGCAGCAACGAAAACGAAAACGAAAACGAAAACGAACATCACCGTGAATTCCTGGTGTGGGACGACGATCCGGTGAGGGCCTACGACACCTTTTTGTGGCACGTGTGGAGGTACGGGGCCGATGCGGCCAATGCCCCGATAAGCAGCTACCGAGCGCTCGACGCAATGGTAGAGCACCTCGCCAAATCCATCGATGATCGGTTTCCAAACCTGCGGCAAATCACGGTGGTAGGCCATTCCGGTACGTACGGTACGGCAAACACGCTCTAACAATATATAGCTCGGAGCGGAGCACAACAAATCAGAGTAGAGTAGAGTAGAGCAGAGCAGAGCAACGATTGGAGTAGCATGTTATGTTATGCCGTTATCAATCGCCACTGACCAAACAAAACCCAAACCCACACACCGTCCTATCCATCCGTTCGTGACTACTACTGCTCGTTTTCTACTGCTCGTTTTCTACTACTCGTTTTTTTCCAACAAAATAGCCGGGGGGCAGATGGTCCAGCGCTGGGCGCTTCTTTCCAACAGCCCGGCATGGAATTGGAACACCGTACACATCCGAGCCGTGGTTGCCAATCCACGGAGCTACGCGTACCTGGACGATCGTCGATGGTTCGATGCTAGCAACAGCAGCAGCAGCAGCAGCAGCAGCATCCACAGAAACCGGAGCGAAGCGGATCTCCAAGAACCGGCCGTCGCCACAACAACAGGCACCGCCGTGGCAAGACCCTTCGGACCATCCACCCAAACACAAACACAAACTAACAACCGCAGCAGCAGCAGCAGCAGCAGCCGGGTCTTTCGAAGTCCCGTTCCCGGAGACGACATCGACCAGCATTGTCCCGAGTACAATTACTGGTTGTGGGGCTTGCAAGAGGATCCCAACGGAGAGCTCTTTTGTCCCTACCGAGACCGAGCCGTGGCGGAAATGGGTACGGGGTCCGCGGCGGTTACGGCCATTGCCGAGAGGTACGCGTCCCGGAACGTGGTACGTACATACATTGTTATAAAATAATGAGATACAGTACGGTTCAATGCTTTGGTCCCGATGGTCTAGAAAATGAATCGATTCTACCCCGCAAACAAGCACAAACAACAAAGCAACTAATTATCGTGCTAACCAACCGTTTCAACAACGCGGGTTGTTGCTTACTTCCTGTTTGTTTGCTTGCTTGCTTGCTTGCTTGTATCGCGCTCCTCAAAACAAAACAAAACAAAACAAAACAAAACACCACAAACCACAACGCTTGTTGCTGTGCTGTGCTTGCTGTCCCGCACACTCCAGATCTATCTCTCGGGCGAGCGCGACACGATCCCCAAGACCGACGATCGGTGCGGGAATCTGATGCAGGGAGGAAATCGGCACGAGCGTGCGGTTCTCTTCTACAGCGGATTGCAGGAATACTATAACAATAACGGACATTCGTCGCGGCACCACCACCACCACCACCACGACCAGCAGCAGCAGCAGCAACAGCAGCAGCAGCACCACGGCCCGTCCTCCGTGCCGGGAGGTGGTGCATCGTCGACAAAACCATCGTCACCGCCACGACCGCCACTGCCACTGCCAATGCCACTGCCACTGCCACAGCCACTGCTGGTGCATGCCTTTTACACCATACCCCTGTCGGACCACGACCATTCGTTCATGTTCCAGAGCCAATTGGGAAAAGCTGCTATTTTGTTTGGGGGGGGGGGGGAGGTAGTCGTGTGGCAGACTACTAGTAGTAGAGGTTATCCACGGATGGGTACATGATGGATGGATGGATGGGTAATACTACTAGTACTACTAGTAGTAGATGGATGGAGGATGAGGATGTCACACCAACCAAGCAGGACAACCACTAACAACAACTGTACAGGATGAATACTAGTATGTGTGCCATGTAAAGCCATGCGGGAGAACAAAATTGCGGCACTGCTACTATGAAGTAAAGAGCAACAAAAACTACTGGATTCTACAAATATATTTTACAACTATCTAGCTTCTTATACTAGTAGCAGTTTTAGTGCTACTAGTTTCTACTAGTAGTAGTAGTTCTACCGGTATAACAATACTACTACCGTAGTAATAGTAGTTCTCCAGTTCCCTACTAGCTAATTCGTACTAGCACCACCAGCACTGATGCTCATCAATCAGGATCGACAGGCAAACTACAGCAGTTCTTGCGAATTATTTGCATTGCTATTTTCAGTACCATACCATATGAGTATGTGTGTTAATGACGAAGAGACAAAGTAGGAGGCCGACGTACCAGAATTTGTACAAGAAGCCCCAAATGTTCAATATTGTCGCAAGCCTCCCTCCTCTAAAAAGAGAACGTTGTGTATGGTAATTTGAATTAGTAAATGTTTAGAATTGTGGGATTGATAAATCTGAAGAGAGGAAAGAACATGTTTTTGGATACTTTTGTATTCAATCGTATTTAGATTGGGAGAAGCTTCTCATATACAAAAGTGACGTGTTCTTGGAATTGGAACATGTGATTAAAGTTCTGATTCCGATTCAATTGTATAAGGAAGAAGGACGGATAGACGTGTAATGGACGAAGGAGTGACGGGTTATGACACCCTTCTCCTTCTCGTAGAATGAGTCAAAGAGTAGGATGATAGGGCTTGATGTGACAAATGTTGATTCTTTCCTTGAGGTGCAGAGTTTTCCAATAGGCGATAGTGCCATTGGTGAAGATTTGGTCAATGGTGGATGGACCAATGTTTTTGGCATGAAGAGCATCTGCATTTGGTTTGGTGATCATGATTTACTCATTGACCACAAAGTTGTGTTGCTTGCGGTGAGAGTTTTCACGAAGTGCATCTTTGTTGATAACGTTTTGGCATTTGTTTCTAATGATGTTGATATCAGTGATGATAGGGATGGGGAGATTATATCGCGGTTGAATACGAGTGCACCTGGAGAGATACCAAACGTCTTGTGGACAGTGCAACAAAGAGCAAATTGAGTGGATGCAAAGATGTCGTCAATGATATCGTGAGCTTGTTGTAGATCTTGAGGAGGATTGGTATTAAGTTTGATGCGCATGGCTGATTTGATGGTGTCATGGGCACGTTCAAGAACAGCATTTAATTGTGGATTCTTGACTGTTGATATCTTGGGTCTGATTCCTAGATATTCAACGTGAAATTGGAAGTCATGACCTATGAAGCAAGGGCCTCTGTCAAATTGTCAATTATTGGGTCGAGGGTAACGAGATAGCCAGGCGTTGTTGAGTGCATGGACTGCCAATAGACTGGTAGGGTTGACTTGAGGAGATTGAATGATTTCAAGTAGGTTGGTGGACATATCCATGATGGTGAAACCATTGAATTGGATAGGTTGAGGATGACCAGGGAATTCAATGGACCATGGACCGATTGCATCAATGACTACGGTATCCCAGGGTAGGTGAGTTTCTTGGCGAGTAGCTAGATGACCATGGTGGTGATGATCTGTCTTGTATCGTTGACAAGCATTACAAGTACGGCAGAATTGATGAACTGCTTCTTTGAGATCAGGAGCGTAAATGAATCAATTGATTATGCTGGTGAGACAATCAGCTCCAGCATGCCCAAGAAGGACATGATGATACCATTTGATAGTGTTGGATCTGAGGATGCTGGGAAGAACAATTTTGGTTTGGTTGTTGTGGTTAGTAAATACAATGATATCAGTTCCATTGAAATTTTGAGTTGTATACTTTTCGTTTTGGGTGATACTTTCATCAGCAAGTTGTGCTTGTGCAAGGTGTGGAAAGGCTAGTGGATATTTGGGAATTGCTTCTGGACAGTTGATGAAGAGATCTGAGAGTTTGAGAGCAGGAGGATCGCTGATAGAGGATTTCAATTCTTCAGGGAGTGTATCTGGATCCTTGTCATCCTCTTGCATGGGGAGTTGCAAGAGTGCATCTGCAATGGCATGTCTTTGCCCTTGATATACTTGAAGACTGGAGAGAATTCTTCAAGGAGCATTTGCCAGGTCATGATTTGGTTGGAAGTGATGGTTTGACAAGTGAGAGGATTGATATGGTCGGTCCATACAATGATTTCTGTGCCCCAGAGGATAGGTCAAAATTCTTTGAAGACTTTGACTACGCAGAGCATATCTTTATTGATGGTAGGATACTTGATTTGAGCCTTGGTTAGTTTTTGAGAGTAACAGATGATGATGCGGTTGTCTTGGACAATTACGGCACCTAACAGATAATCAGAAGCATCAGTATAGACGTGAAATGGTTTGTTTGGGCCAGGGTAGCTGAGGAGAATATCTTTGGCTATCATAGCTTTTGCATGAGTAAAAGCTGCGATGAGTGCTGGATTGGGCTTGCCCTTTGGTTGGCCAGAGAGAGCTGTAAGAGAAGCAAGGACTTTAGCACGTCCGCGCCCAAAATTTTGGTAGAAATTAACCATACCAATAAACGATCTTAGTTGGGTAATGGTTTTGGGGAAGCTAAGCTTCAGGATGGGTTCTATCTTGATAGGATTAGGTCTAACACCATTGGAGAATATGATGTGTCCGAGCCATGGTGCAGAGCTACCAGTGGCATTTAGCGGGCTTGACTGAGAAGTTGCGGGCCGTTAGTAGATAAAGGATGTCATTGACTGTTTTACAATGAGCATTAAGTTCATCGGAGAAGATTCCAATGTCATCAATGTAGACTTCGACTTGAGGGAGGTGAAGAAATATATGTTCCATACAACCCTGGGCCCAACATGGAGAGTTTAGGAAGCCTATGGGTAGTCAAAGAAGGCGAAAGTTGCTGTAAGGAGTTACAAGGACACACTTCCAACTGGATTCTTTGTCAAGTTTGAAGGTGTGAAACTGCATGCTGACATCAATGAGTGTAAGGTATTTGAAACCTCGACGTTGGTGGAAGATGTCTTGAATTTTTGGTACTGGGTAATGAAGTTTCTTGGTGACTTTGTTGAGTTCACAAAAGTCACTGATAAGACGGAAGGATCCGTCTGGTTTGGGTACCACGAATGTAGGCATTCCCCATTTGGTGGCATAGCAGCTTTTGAGGATGCCAAGGTTGACTTGTCAAAGGAGTTTGGTTTTGACTGCTTGTTGCTGGTGGATGGGAGTAGAATATGGTTGCTTGATATGATAAGGAACTGCATCGGGTTGGAGGCCGATGTGGAATTCTTTGTCGGGAAAGATTCCTAGTTCGCGATTGGTGAGACCTTCAAATAGTTTTTTGTGTGGACTAAGGGTCATGAGGAGACGGTCTTGTTTGCTTGAAGATAGATGAGTTTGTTCAGAGACTAGCTTGGGTAAGTCAGTCTTCTTGTATTTTGTTGCCCCATCAACATAAGCTTGTTGTTTGGCTTGGTTCTTCATGTAGCATTCGGCAATGGCGTATGGTTCATTAGACATGACTCTTTGGATGATGGTCTTGTCCTGAAAGTAAGTAGGAGGATGGAATGGCATTGTTTTCTCATACCAGGTCATGTTTGAGTTTTTGAAATCCATTTTGATTCCAATATCCTTCATAGTCTTTCGACCAAGGATAAAATGATAATTCATTTTGGCATCAACTACAAAACACTTGACCTTGTTGATAAGGAGCAAGAAGGATAGCTCGGGAAGCATGAGGTTGTGAAGAGTTACTACATACTTGGAGCAGCTGGCTTTGCCATTGGTAGTGATCATGTTGACCGGAGTTTCGAGATCATGGAGGATGACTGTTGGAGGAAGCGATGACTGAAGAATGAGGTTGTTGGTTGATCCCGAATCAAAGAGTGTTTTGAAGCAGTATTTTCCTTTTTGTTTGTTGACTTGGTTGCAAGTAGTGATGGCAGTAGGATCAAGATCTTGAGGTTTGTTTGGCTTGGAGAGAGCAGTGGAGTTTTCAGTGTAGCCATTAGGTGGGCTTGGAGAAATGACATAAGAGTCATTGAGTGGTTCCTTGTTGGGCTTGTTGCTGATGTAGATCAATTCTTCTGTTGGAATCTCAACAGACGAATTGTTGTTGTATGACAGGAACCGTTGGATGTCTTTATCCTATCATTCAGAGCCGGCTTCAATATTGACATGAAAGAGATCATGTCAAATTTCTTTTGGGGACTCGGAGAGTTCTTCAATAACAACGCACATGTGTTGTTCTGTGTCAGGAGGGTTAGGAGGACCGCTGTTGTTGTTATCTTTGGAATGATTGTTGGCGTATGAGTCATTGTTGTTGTTTTGATTGTTACTGTTGTTGGGATTGTTCCTGTTGGGATTGTTTGGGTTCTGGAAGCATTGTCCCCATGTGTGGTTTGATGCTGGGTGTATCGGACAAGGGTCCAAATCTTGTAGTCTTTGTTTGTTGTTGTTATTGTTGTTGTTGTTGTTGTTGCTGTTGCGATGAGGATTGTTTGCATTATTGTTGTTGTTATCAGTGTTTTTACGTCAATTGTGGTTGTTATTCGAATTGATGTTTAGATTGCCGTTGTTGTTGTTGCTATTGCGGTGATTGTTGTAGTTGTTACAGCGACTTGTTGTTATTTTGTTGTTGTTGTCATTGTTGTTGTTGTTGTTATTGCTGCTGGTGTTGTTGTTTCGTACGGATTTTTGGTGTAGTCTTTCCATTCTGGTGATGATTTGAGCGATATCATCGTCAAAGGGTGAGTTGTGTTCTTCATAGATAATCTTCCATTCAGTTGGCATTGATTCATAGATTAGACTCTTGAAATCTTTGCCATCAATAATGGCATTTGTGGCTTCAGGGGGGGCACCGGGAAGCAGAGGGAGAATGACGTTGTTATGGTAAGATACCATTGAAACAAACTTGTGGACTGTCATGTTGGAAGTTTTCTTGATATTGAGGATGAATCGTTTGTGATTACGGTAGGAATCAAAGTTGTTGGAGAACTTGTATTGGATGAATTCTCCTAGGATGATATCAAAGTTATCTTCTGTATCTTGGATGTCTTTGATTTGTTCAGAGTACCAGGCATCGTTGGAATAGTCATCAAGGATGTCTGGGAACTTGTTGAAGAGCTTAGGACCAGTATCCCATTGGAGGGTTTGTCTGGCCTTGTTGAATTCATGAATAGAGTGAATGATTTGCATATGAGTAGAAGAAGCTGGAATGATGGAAACTTTCATTTTGGTTGTTTCAGTAACACCATCTTCGACTCTTGAAGTTTTGTATTCCACCTTTTTGATGGTGTTTGGATTGAAATCAAACTTGAAGGGGATAACAGTATAGTTAGTCATTGTGGACAATAATGTTGATAGTTAGTACCGGTGAGAAAAGAGCTGATTAAGATGTAAAGCGTTGAATAGTAATACTCGAGTAGTGGTGAAGGGTAAATACCGAATAGAAGCGTTTATTTGACTGTTTAAACAGTGTCATAAGCCTCTAAAAAGAGAACGTGTATGGTAATTTGAATTAGTAAATGTTTAGAATTGTGGGATTGATAAATCTGAAGAGAGGAAACATGTTTTTGGATGCTTTTGTATTCAATCGTATTTAGATTGGGAGAAGCTTCTTGTATACAAAAGTGACGTGTTCTTGGAATTGGAACATGTGATTAAAGTTCTGATTCCGATTCAATTGTATAAGGAAGAAGGGATAGACGTGTAACGGACAAAGGAGTGACGGGATACGACAAATATAACACTTATGATCTAAATTGATCTCATGGCTGATTTCGAACCTATATCGGTTCGAACTTTCTGTTTTTTCTCTCTTTATTTTTGGTTGGAATCGAAATTCCCGAGACGATTTTTTCGCACCTCTATTGCAAAACTTGAAACTCGTCATTTCCTTCCTTCCTAATCCATCTAACTGCAACTACTTTAACAGCACTGAATAACAAACAAATTACAGATACTAAATTAACTAATTCACTTGCACCACACTGGGGGGTGGGGGGCGAACACGATTCAACCAACGTGTTGTCGTCGAAGGGCAAAACGCGGTGTAGTTCTTGACGACGACGATGTCATTGATTACACTGTAGCCACCATATCCAAATCGTGCGTTGGTTACTCCTGTTCCACCCTTGTCGCTTGCATCCTTTAATGTACTCAACCTTTCCGTCATTCAGGTCCTCTGCTATCTCCAGCATCTCTGGAGTCACCTCCTTAATTGTTTGAACACACTTCTCTAACTTCTCTGCCATGGCCTTTCCCAAGAGTGTTTCTTTCATGGTGATCCCTGCTTCCTCCAGTCGCTACAATTCAGTGCCGCGGCCAGCGCGTCATCCTTTGCTTTAACTAGAGCAGTATCTATTTGCTCTTTTTTCATTCCAGCAGTAACCTTATTTCCAAACTTCCATTCATATATCACTTTCAAATGTTGCACCGCTAGTCTAGCAAATTTGCCCCCACACTTTGCAACTAAGGCCTCAGCTGCTCCCTTTTTCTTCGCAAAAGCAGCGTCCCGCGCCTTTTTTCAAACGTTCCTTCAAGACTTCTGCTTTCCAAATGTTCTTGGAGCTAGTGACAAATCCACTGGTGATACGGAATTTCTGTCCTGCGGTATTTGTGTTTGCCAATTTCAATATTTGCTTGTTTGAACCCGGTTTAGTAGAGGTGATCTTCTCTTTCTTGTTGTTTTGTGGCGCCTTTGCAGCAAATTCTTCACCTTTCAATCCATTCTTGGTGATGTACTTTACTGCGTTGCTGTTGCAAAGTTCAAGGTCAAGCAACTTTGCCGTCATTGGATCCACTGTAAGGTCTACAGAACCATTTTGTAGCATCGTCACCTCGTGAGCTACATTGCAATTCCCTAGACAATTGCGTGTGAAAGGGATGATACCGATGTGGTGCCAGATAGCCTTTGATTTTTCCACAGAAAATGAGTTGTGAAATGCGCTGTTCAAAGTAATGTACTCTGCTTCCTGTCCCTAAAATACAAGTCGCGGAATATCCAAGAGTTTTGCCTTCTTCCGCAATACTCTCTTCTGTAGGGACCGATTTTTGCTCTCCTCCTGTGTAAATCCCGCTATTAACATAGCAGTCGCTGTAGTGATAGTAGCAGTGTGTGAATGGTTTAGAATAACAGAAGTGTTATTTGTTAACTTGCAAGGGGGAAGAGAAACGCCTCTTGCCACAGCAGCGCCAACTGTGTGAGTTGTTGTTGCTGCTGCAGGGGGGTTGTGTTTGCCCTGGGGGGGGGGGGGGGGGGGGGGGTTGTTTTATTCGAAATGACCAGGCGGATCAATCTGCAACTTGGGGGGCATCTCGTCCTTGATAAGTATCAATTTACCCTGTAGTGGCGCTTGCTTGTTGATGCCGCGAGCAGGGGGATCCTTGTTGCTGCTATGGGGAGATTTTTTGTCCTCAGAATCTTGCCCTTGGGGGTGTTGCTGTGGCTGTGGCTGTTTTTTTTTAAACGGCTGGTCGGATCAAACCACAACTTGGGGGTCTTCTTGTACTTGATAAGTATCGATTTATCCTGTAGTGGGGCTTTCTTGTTGTTGCCGCGAGCAGAGGGATCCTTGTTGCTGCTATGGGAGTATTTTTGGAGTTTTTGCCCGTCCCCGTCGATCCGTTGTTGCTGTTGTTCCAGCTGGTTTCTCCTATACCACTCGGCGGATCGATCCAAAACTTGCGGGTCTTGTTGTTCTTGTTGTAAGGAAAGGAATACCAAGTAGCAGGTCAATTTAATGCTATGGTTAAGGAATGGTTTGGTTGAGATCACTTGGTATTGTGATAGGTGTGTTAATGGAGGAGTTTTTTTTTTAATTGTCTTTTTCTTGACCGAAAGAATCATAAAGTTGCAAGGGGTTCCAGCGCGCGCAACCCCTGCAAATTGGGTATCTATGGAAAGCTCTTGTTGCTCTTGCCAATTCTGGCGCAGTGATTACTTTGGTCAAGAAGTTCCAGCTGGAGAGAAAGATCAATAAGACTAACAGGACCAAAATTGATGCTTGTAACAAGGGGGGGCAGGGAAAAGTGGTCTCAAAATGGCCACCCTACTTTACACACTTACTCATACCACAGTAGTCTACTACCATATCCTTGTCAATCCAAAGACAACCGGATCGGACACTCCACCCCCGGAGTCTGTGTCACGTGCACTGTGGAAAGGACCTGGAGAGGACCACGCTCGCTTGAGTTGATATGCTGATACACTCTACCATCTGTCGTATGCCTCTAGTTGAATTAGGTAGTAATACAAGAACGTGTAGGTGTGTATGAAAAAGTAAATTAAGATTAAGATTGTAAGCAAAGCGTTGAAAGCTTGCTTTAATTTGCTAAACACTAAGTGTTGAACTCTTACAAAGCTCTTTGCATATATAGTACGTCGGACGTAGGACTTAAGATATCATGTATTCATCCGGTCTTCAATATTGAAGTGCTGGCTGGCGTGACTGACATCGCAATTTGGAGAAGTTCCGGTTTTCAATGAATCATGGGAATTCAATTGTGAGGGGTTAACTACCACATTCTTTTTCTTCTCGTAAAAACTTCATCTGGAAAACACAGAATTTTTTCATGTTCCCGAGCAACCAGTATTCACTAGCTAGTTAGTAAAATTTTGAATTGGTGTGATACGGTTTGAGGTTCCAAATGTTCATCCACTCAATAATGCTTTGGCTTAAGATGAAGAAGGAAACAGTCCCATTTGTATGAAATTGCTGGATGGTGTAGGGGCCTTTGTTTCTTGCTTCCAAAGCAGCTGGATTTTGCTTGCAATTAAAAATCATAATTTGGTCTCCAAAATGGTATTCATGCAACTTCCTGTGGCTTTTTCTATCGCAATATTCTTGTCGATTTGAGCTTGTTATTTATTTTTAACCACGGTACATTCAATGTAAGATCTGTAATAACTGGAATGGGGCAAAGCATGTCACGATGGAAGAACAACAAACCCGGGGTCATTCCAAACGTTTTGTGGATTGTAGATCAGAACACAAACTGAGCCAATGCAAAGACACTATTGACAATATCTGTGGCTTGCTGAAGGGTCTGAGGCGGATTGGTGTTGAGCTCTGTTCTCATTGCGAATTTGATTGTATCATGTACAAGTTCAAGGACTGCATTTGCTTGTGGATTTTGAAATGAGCAAACCTTGGCTTTGATTCCAAGATTCTCAAGATGGAGTCTGAAATCATTACTCATAAACTTCGTTCCTTGATCAATAATACAATTTACAGGTTTTGGATATCTGAAGAGCCATCAACTGTCAAGAGGATGGACAGCCATGATGCCAGCTGGGTTGACTTGTGGAGCGCGGATAATTTCCAAGAGATTGGTAAACATGTCCATGATGGTGAAGCCATTGAATTCAATTGTTCCAGGGCCGGGGATCTTGATTTTCCAGGGACCAATTCCATTGACTCTGATTGTATCCCAGGGGACATATTGGTGTTCTTTGGTTGCAAGTTGGCCATGACTTTGGTGGCTATTCTTGTACCTTTGGCAGGCATCGCAGAATTTACAAAAGGCATTGACTTGGTCTTTCAGGTTTGGTGCATAAACAAAATTGGTAGATGGTACGGAGAAGTCTTCGCACCCCAGCCTGACCAAGGACATAGCGGTAATTTTTTATCATGGCTTGGACTCTGTTTGGAGGGAGTGCAATTTTATTTTGGCCGTTGGATTCAACAATTCTCAAATTAGTACCATTGAAGTTTTCTGTGGTGTACCTTGGATTCATAAAGTTGTCTGCATTGGCGGCTTCATTGGCAGCCAGTTGAGTAAAGGCAAACAAATACATTGGGATATCTTTGGAGTAATTGATGAATAAATCCAAAAGAGCAAATCTGTCTTTGTTGGTTGGGTCTATTGCAATTTTTGAATCTGAAGCCGGAGTTGGAGATTCCTTCTTTTCTTCCAGGGATTGCTCAATAGGGAGCTGTGAGAGCGCATTGACAATCATATTGTCTTTGACTTTTATATACTTGAAGACTGGGGAAAATTCTTCAAGGAGCATTCTCCAAGTCATAATTTGGTGACTTGTCAGATTTCGTTGGGTAAGGTTGGTGTGGTCAGACCAAAGAGCAGTTTCTGTACCACAAAGGATAGCGCAGCATTCCTTGAAGACTTTGACAATACACAACATTTGTTTGTTGACCATTGGATACTTCCATTGGGCTTTGTTGAGTTTTTGGGAGAAGCAAAGAATAATCTTCTTTTCTTGGATTATGACAGCTTCAAGTTGATAATTGGACCCATCAGTATAGATGTGAAAGTTCTTGTTTGGATCTGGGAAAGCAAGGAAGATATCCTGTGCAATACGGGCCTTGGTTTTGCTGAAGGCTTGGATCAACTCTGGAGTTGGGGTGAGTTTTCCTTTTGGTCAACCAGAGAGGGCACTGAGTGGAGCAAGAGCTTCAGCTTGTTTCCGATAGAAGTTGCTATAGACAATGATCATCCCAACAAAGGACCAAAGATGGGTGATTGTTGAGGGAAAAGCAAGGTTCAAAATTGGTTCTATCTTCTTTGGATTGGGTCTGATCCCATCTCTGGAAACGATGTGGCCAAGCCATGGTGCTTGAGATTGGAACCAGTGACACTTGGCTGGTTTGACTGCAAAGTTGTGGGCTTTGATCACGGACAGAACAGCAGAGACAGATTTGCAGTGAGATTCAAGAGTCTCTAAGACGATTTGGATATCATCACTGTATACTTCAATGTCTTTCAAATGGAGGAGCATCTGTTCTATACAGCCTTTGGCCCAGCTTGAAGAGTTGAGGAAGCCCATTGGAAGTCAGAGGAGCTGGAATTTTCCAAATGCGGTAACAAGGACACAGAGCCAAGTGGAAGCTTCATCTAGTAGCTTGAAGGTGTGGAATTGCACACTGACATCAATGAGGGTGGCCTATTTGAAGCCTCTTCTGTAAAGAAGATATCTTGCATCTTTGGAAGTGGATAATGGAGCTTCTTGGTGACTTTGTTGAACTCCCTAAAGTCACTGATGAGTCTACAGGAGCCATCTGGTTTGGGAACTACAAACGTTGGCATTGCCCATTCCGTTGCATACCACCTTTAAAGAATGCCAAGTTCTATTTGTCGGTCGACTTCCTTCTTCACAGCTTCCTGTTGGTGAAGTGGAATTGGATATGGTTGTTTGATATGGTATCGCTTTGCATCTTGTTTACATGGCTGTGAAAGGTAACCATGGAGAAAACTTGGTGTACAGTCATGTTGGTAGTCTTCTTGATGTTGTTGAGGAACCATTTGTGGCATCAATTTGTGTGTCGGTGTTGTTGTTGAACCTGTAATTGACAAAGGGGTTGGCTGTGGCTGGAAAGTTTTCTACCCTTTGGCTGTCCAACAAGGCTGTTATATATTCAGCCCATCCTGTCAGTTCTGATATCATGTAGTTTTGGTCCTGTGGTTAAGGAAAGGGTTTTCTTCGCATGTGAGAATTCATTGATAATAAAAAAAACTTGGAAAAGGAGGGATGCTCTGGCAGTAATGAGTGGTACTTTGACCTTGACAGTTTCTGTGACTCCATTGGAAGTACTTGTGCGTTTGAATTCTATCTTCTCAAGGGTCTCTGAGTCAAAGTCAAACTTGAAAGGGATAACAGAGTAACTTGTCATTGCTGGGCAATCTGGAAAAGGAGCAGTTGGATACTTGTTTGTTACTTGAGTGAAAGGGTCAAAGTAGTTATTTAACTGTTTAAACAGTGTCACATGCCTCTAGTTGAAGGTAGTAATATGACGTGTAGGTATGTATGAAAAAGTGAATTAAAATTAAGATTGTAAGCAAAGCATTGAAAGCTTGCTTTAATTTACTAAACACTATGCGTTGAACTCTTACAAAGTTCTTTGCACATATAGGAGTTAAGATATGGTGTATTTTATCCAGTCTTCAATATTAAAGTGCTGACTGGCGTGTCAATATGACTGACATCACAATTTGGAGAAGTTCCCGTTTTCAATGAATCGTGGGAATTCAAACGTGAGGGGTTGAAATGCCACCCCATCTTTGTCCGTGAATGAATCTGTATCAACTTTCTTCCAAGCTCAATGCAACCATGAGCATGGTAGTCATAGGCACTAGTCATACTTCTACTGTACTAGTCATCTACCGTACAGTTCCTTACATTGGTTTGTTTGTTTGTTTCCACCCGGAACTCGTATCGTATTGGGTTATTCCCGAAAACACAGAATGTCTGTGTGTTCCTTGTCAGACATTTTCTGTATCATCTGACACGCATTGTGTGCAGATTTTACACACATACGGCTATTTTTGGCACAAAAGATGATATTTATAGTACAACAAATCCAGGGCACAAACTGACTTATTTGGTTATCACTCCCAAAGTATTAGGTAAGGGCCACAAATATTTTTTTCATGACTCATCTGATGCATATCAGGAACAACATTGCCACACAGAATGATGAAAATGTTGTGGTTTGTCTCTCCAAATGGCATGCAAGAGAATATTTTGGGTGCAAATCAATGGCACAAAATGACTTATTGGGTATTGACTCCCAAAGTATTAGGTCAACAAGGCCATGAATAATTTTTTCATGACTCCTCATGTGATGCATATTGAGAACAACATTGCCACACATAACGCAGAAAATGTTGTGGTTTGTCTTTCAAAATGGCACACAAGAGAGTATTTTTGGTGCAAGAAATCCAGGGCACAAAATGACTTATTGGGTAATGAGTCCCAAACTATTAGTTAAAGGCAAGGAATATATTTTTCATGACTCATGTGATGCATATTGGGAACAACATTGCCACTAAGAATGCTGGAAATGTTGTGGTTTGTCTCTCCAAATGGCACACAAGAGAGTATTTTTGGTGCAAACCCAGAGCACAAAATTGTGACTGATTTGGTAATGACTCCCAAAGTATCAGGTCAAGGCAATGAATAATTTTTTCATGACTCATGTGATGCATATTGGGAACAACATTGCCACACAGAATGTTGGAAATGTTGTGGTTTGTCTCTCAAAATGGCACACAAGAGAGTAGTTTTGTTTGTGTAAGAAAAGGGGAGAGATTTAGTTTAATTTTTTTCAGGTTTTTAACCCCTCCCCTTGTTTCCTCTGTCCTACCCCCATCCTTCTTTTTGGTCTGGCCTTCATCGGTTTTTGCTTCATCCTTTTTAGTCTATCCCTAGGCCATCATTTGTACGAAATTGGCTTGCGCGCAGGCTCCAAGCGTGCATAGCCTATTAGAAGTTGTACAAGGCATTAATCAACACTTAATTTACTTAGGTTAAAAAAAAGGTTCTCAATATTTTTCAGAGCACAATATATTCTATGTACTAATTTGTATTTAAAACAAAGATATCAAAATATGGCTTAATATTTTCAAATCGAAGGCATATTTGTCCTTAAATATAGAAATATTACACTGTTTTTGACATAGAGACGCTACCAGAGCCCACGACTGAAACCCAAAAATTGTTTATTTCTAATGCCCCCCCCCCCCCCCCCCCCCCTGGGACCCCCAAGCTCACACAGTTTGGACAAGGGTTTGTTTTGTTGTAACATACATTCATATCATATCATCCTAGTGTTACAACAACTCCCCCGATGTGAAAAATTCAGAAATGTTTGTTGCCTGCATGAAAAAATAATTATCGATGTAACTTTGCACGCAGCTTTGCATTCATAGTTTTAGCCCCATTATTATTGTTGCTTCACAATTTTTCTATATTACAACTTCGTTTCATGCTTACCCATAATAATTTAGACTCCACTTGATTTTTGTTTTTCCCTAATATACTTACTCATTTGTTGTAATATTATCCTCCATGTGCAATGATATTGTCATATCATTACTATTACCAATTTCTTTATAAATATATTAGCTTCTTGATAACCAGCAATCTATTAGTATGCTACATCAATTTCACAATATTCACACTAGAAATATGAAATACCAAAAGATGGCAAACATAGTTTGATAAAGAAGAAAGTATTTTATCAGCTTTTGTAATAATCTCCTTCATAGTAATCAATTTTAATGGAAGACAAACATATTGTGTCAGCAGACATAAAAAAGTAATGAACTAACCGCAGCACTATTGTTGTTATCACCATTTACTTTTCTAAACTTTTCATGTATCCGATGCAATATTTGTAGTCCTTGTCACCCTTGCCAAGAGTCCCAATTGTGTTATGTTGTTCCTTCTGTCTTTGCTCCTTTTTACTTTCTTCGTCCTCTAGTACTACATCTCGTGGTGAAGTATTACCATTTTGCTGTTGGTACGTTTTAAGTAGTTTTATCTCTAAGTCTTTCCCCTGTTGCTCCTCCTTTCATTTTTCTATTTCAGTTGGGACATATTTGCAAAGATCTTGTCCCTCATCACTCCATCCCTCCTTATTACACAACTTACTGTCAGTGAATTTCTTTCTCATTCTCGTGCCCTTCCTTGTGTTTAGCCAAGAGCCGTCCTCATTGTAAAGGAGAAGTAGTGCAAATGCTTCATCGCTTGGGGTGAAAATGTTACTGATTGTTGTTTGTAATGATTTTCTTTTGAAGTCTGTCTCATTTGGGGACATGGCACCAAGAATTCTTTTGACAAAGTGTTTGAATTCAGGTGAATTTTTACATCAATAGTCCTTGTGTAATTGGTACCTATTTTCAGAGTTCACATTTCTGGTGTCGGTGATTAGAACTGTTGCTGGGAAATTATCTGGAATCTGATTGTTCCTTTTATCATCTAGGTGTCAGTGTTAATAAGACAATTGAGTTAGAAATGATGAAATAGTATATACTGGTAAGCATGATGTTGCCAGTTCTTACCTTTGTAGTTTCTCCTGGCAAGAGTTTGAGCATTGTGCCTACATGTAGTGATTGTTCCACATAATATTCCATTCCACTTTTGATTGCTGATATTGATCGTATTTGGTATTTCATTGTTATTTCCTAGTTTTACAATTCTCGTGATCATCGACTGTACAAAGACCGGTTCAGGGGGCGGGAATTTCATTTTCCCGAACGATGTTTCTTTGATGTACCGGGTAATGTTTTGTTTTATGTCATGGTCATTGGTCTGTTTTGTTGTCTGTATAGTATTGCTGTTGTTACTGTTGAGGATTGTATCTGTTTGGCTATCATTTGTGTGTGTTAGCTCACTTCCAGATACACTGCTTGTTGGGCTGTTTGTTGTATGTGTAACAATGGTGGTACCCTGCACCGGACTGTGACTTTGTTGTACCATTATTTCTTTGTTAAATTGTGAACAGAAACTTACTTAATTTTTTTAATTTTGATTGTTTTGGGGCGCTAGTTTTTTTTGGTAATATCATTGTTTTGGAGCAAGTGTTTGGAATGTTTTTTCATTCATACTGTTGTAAATAGCTGTGGTAAAATTATTACGTGCTGTGAGTGCTTGATTTACAGTGTACCGGGAAGTGCTGTATGACTATTATTACTTATTTCTTGTATTGTTGCACTTGTGAGGGTGGTCGTACTGACGCCTGCCTATCTTTTGTTCATGTGTGCCCTGATAATTGGTTCAGTAGAAAATTTCACTCCACTTTTGATCATTGACATTCATCATCTTTGGTATTTCATTGTTATTACCTACTACTAGTTTTACAATTCTCTCAGTCATCAACTGCACCAAGACTGGCTCTGGTGGGAATTTCATTTTCCTGAAAGTTGTTTCCTTGACATACCGGGTGATGTTTAGTTTCATGTTAATGTCATTGCTCTCTTTTGTTGTCAGTGCAGTATCACTGTTGATACTGTTGGTGGTGTATTTGTTTGGCTACCATTTGTGTTTGCTGGCTCACTTCCTGATACACTGCTTGTTCTTGGGCTGTTTGTTGTATGCTGTGTAACATCGGTGGCACCCTGCACCAGACCGCAACTTTGTTGTACCATGATTTATTTGTTAAATTGTCAATAGAAACTTACTATTTTTGCTCTTGATTGTTTTGGCGCGCTAGTTTTATGGGAATAGTAGAGTTGTTAATTCCACCTTGACTATCTAGGAATCAATTCCAAGCTCTCAACTGTCAAGAACCCACAGTCAAATGCTATTCTTGAACAAGCCCATGACACCATTAAAACAGCCATGCACACTGAACTCAACACCAATCCTCCTCAAGATCTACAACAAGCAAATGACCTAATTGGCAATATCTACGCATCTGCTCAGTTCACAATGCGTTGCACCACTGTCCACAAAACATTTGGCATCACCCCTGGTCGCGCTCTCATATTTCATTGAGATATGTCCCTCCCTATCCCAATCATCACTGATATCAATATCATTTGTAGCAAACACCAAAGTGTTATAAACAAAGATGCACTCCTTGCAAACTTTCATCAAAAACCCCATAACCACGCTGTCAATGATGATCAAATCACGATCATCAAACCAAAGCAGATGCCCTTGCTGCCAAAAACATTGTCCCCTTCACTATTCACCGAATACACCAACAGCACCATTTCATACTGGAAAACTCACATCCTCCATGAAAGTATCAACATCCGCCATATCAAGCATTGCCATCCTACTCTCTGACTGCCTCCTTCTACTACTAGAAGAAGGAGAAGAGGAGTGTTGTATCTGCTTGTCACTCCTTTTTCTGTTACACATGATAGTCTCTCCATTGTCCATCATTACTATACGACTCAATCAGAATCAGCAATCGGAATTGGAATTTCAATCCCATGATCCAATTCCGAGAACATGTCACTTTTGTATATGAGAAGCTTCTTCCAATCCAAATACAATTGAATACAAAAGTATCCAAAAACATGTTACGGAGTATTATCTTCTATCAGAATTGATTATCTCACGATCCTAAATATTTACAACTACTACTACGTCACCGTTCAAATTACCGTACGGTACTAGTACACGTTGTCTATTTTCATGTTCAGGCATGCTCGTACCGTACGACAGGGATTCCTACCGTACTACCGATAGTACTCGTACAAGTACCAGTATCTTACCGTACCGTACGTACGGTATCGTAGGTGTGGGAAAAAAATACTGTATTTTTGTTGAGTCGTACAAGTACAAAGTGTACCTGGTTCAGTACGGTATTATTACTGCTTGATGGCCCCTTTTTTTTTTGCGGGCCGAGTTTTGCTCCGGCGCGCCCGATCGAGTGCGCCATTTTATTTTTGTGCCCAATAACGTTCCGGATATAACATTCATATATCCGCATAGCGTTACGTACTCGTACGTACTGTACATAACGGTAGAATACGAGTAAATTTCGAGTAATCATACGAGTAGATGCCGTAAAATGTGCGAGTATTAGGCAGGTAATTACGATTATTACGAATAGTACGAGTAGTGTACGTACCGCTTACTGTGCCGTAGGACCGATAGGAGCAATACAGCAATTGCCCAAAACCAATTACCGTAACATCTTTCCCACTCGTAAGTTGCTGTACCGTACCGGTAGAACTAATCGGGCACCAAAGAGAATACGAGTAATCACTACACTGCGCCCCCATCGCTCAGCACTAAGATTTTTTTGCTTTTATCAACAGACGACAGCTATTGTACGGTACATACCGGTAGCTAAACGTGTAGGAGTTTTTCGTACGGTACTCGTACTACTACCGGTACGACTACGAACTCGTTGAGGTACGATAATAAAAAAAATAGAAATAACCAAACAAAACCTACGCGATTTTGCACAAAAAAAGATTCATCATCTGCATTCTGCATCCGGTAGGTACAGGCAACCCAATCCGAGACTAAGACTACGGTAGGAGAACAACACAACACAACAAGATACCACAAGATACCACAAGATACCACATACCACATCTTATGAAACCCTAACCCAAACGCAGACGCAGACGCAGACGCAGACGTAGACGTAGACGTAGACGTAGACGCATACGCAGACAAGCCAGCCATAATGGGAGGAACGTTGCAAGCCATCGATCTGCTGTCGTCCTCCAACGAGGACAGCAACAGCGAGAACGACTCGAACGCCGACGCCCATCCCCGGGTTTCCAGAGGCATAGGCACAGGCACAGGCACAAGCACAGGCAGCGATCGCCGTTCTTCTTCGACAACATCATCATCATCATCAGCAGCAGCAGCAACAGCAGCGGCGGCGGCGGCGATTGCGAATCGGCAACCATTCGGCGCGGATCCATCTTCCCCCCACTCCGAGCAATTCCTCGGCCGAGAGGAAAGGGCCAAGAGGGTGATGGATTCCTTTCTGGAAGCAGGGATGGCGTCCAACGCCTCGTCGGTCCAGAGGGCCCGGGAGCTGCACCGCCAGATCATGGAATCCGACAGCGACGATGATAGCAACGACGATAGCAACGACGACAGCGACTTTAAGAACCAGTTGCTCTGGAACGGGGGATTCTCCTCGAAAACCTCCATCGATTTGCTGGAGGACAGAGATCGTGACAGCGACAATGACAGCGAGAGCGAGAGCGAAAATTCCTCGATCGAGTTCCTCGGCGTGATTGCCAACGACGATCACAATCACCAGGGGAGTATCAGTAGTCCACACCGTCCCGCAATGAATGCCCGCCACCTGAGCGGGCGACAGCGCCGGATGGAAGCGGTGCGCAACCGCAACGCCCTGTTCGAGATGGACGGGAACGCAAACGAGGGTTTCGGGGAGGATGACGACGACGACGACGATGATGAGGAGGAGGAGGAGGACTATGGAGATCCCGACGCCATGATCAGTGACAACGACCACAACGACAATGATGATCACAACAATGACGACGAACACCGAAAACCGAGCGCGGAAACGGGCCCGGCGGAAGCCGCCACGGCAGATTCGAACTCGAACTCAAACTCAAAAGACAGTGGTCGCAACGACAACAACGACGGTGATGCGAGCCCCCTGCCATCGATCTCGGAGGGTCCCACCGTCCGCAATGATAGAGAGTCTGCGTTTGCGTCTGCGTCTGCGTCTGGTGCGAGTCCCCTGCCATCGGCTCCGAGCTCGGACGGTCCCTCCGAAAGAGAGTCTTCTTCTGCGTCTGCGTCTGCATCTGCATCTGCATCTGCTACCGTCCATCAGGTGTCCGCGGAGTCCACCCCCCGCGAAGTCTCCCCGGACACGAACACCGATCCGATCCACGACGGGGAAGCGATTCACCCGAAGCCACCGGCACCCCAGACGAACGGAACAACGGCCACCACCCACCAAGCCACATCGGCAGCCGCACAGGTAGCAGTACCATCACCCACCGCCAGAAACGAAAACGAAAACGAAACCGAAGCAAAAACGATGCCCCGAAAAGCGTCCAAGAGGATCAAGAACAACGGCAGCGGCGGCAGCAGCAGCAGCAGCAGCAGTATCAACAAAGCCTTTGACAACCTGTACATGAACGGGAGGGATTTCATCGTGGTGTGGGCCGGAATTTCCGATCCGAGGGAATTTCTGGTCCGGGCCAAGAACCTCGAATCGAGGGTGAATGCCTGGAGACACGAGCGAAAGGCGGCTCCGCTCAGCGACCCGTCCGGTTACATCAAGACTTTGCGGCGGCAGGTCCGGGACAATCTCAAGGCGATTGCCAAGAAGCGGGGCATCAAAACAATCCTGGAGGGTACTGGCAGCACGGCGGCGGCGGCGGCTGCTCAGGGTCGATCCCCCAATACTAATAACAATAAGCGCCAGCGACTGATTGTCCGCGACGCCGCGGAGCTGTTCGCTTCCTCCTCCGAACCAAGCAAGCAAAGCAATGCCAACAACAACAACAACAACAACAACAACATCGCTAAAAACAACATCGCCAACAACAACGTCGGCAGCAGCAGCAGCAGCAACGGCAAGACACTGGTGTATCCCTCCCTGAAGAACCTTCCGAGCAACGGGGCGGACTTTATGGAATACATGGGAATCACGACCGCCGAGGAGGTCCTCCGGACCAAGGGATTGCACAACACCATCAACGAGTGGAGAAAAGAACGCAACATGCCGCAGGTACAATCCTTTCAGTGGATCGCGTACAGCTGGAGGAGGTGGATCCGGGACCACACGCTCGTCAAGCACGCCGATGGGGAAACCACCGTTGCGACGCTGGACGACTTTCAGGGGATCACCCTCGCCGGTGGTTCGGCGAAGGGCTGCGCGATCCGGCGGTACGAGCGCAACACCAAGGACGACGACAACCACGGCGTTGGTGCTAGCGTTGGCACTGGCGTTGGCACTGGCGTGGGCGTTGACATGGACATTGACGAGGAGGAGGACATTGACTCGTCCGATTGCATGAAACTGGTCGCACCGTTGAGCAAACGATTTCTTAACAAGGATACGGGCTTGCCCGTGTACCAATTTGCGGTGTACGACACCCTTTCAAAAGGTAAGATTATGCAGGGTACGGTATCGGTATCGGTATCGGTACCAGCAATTTACGACCGCGATGCGGCGTAGGCTTGGTCGTTTGCTCTCGCTGGGTGTGTGCGTGCGTGTGGATGCGGGGATGGAATTCTATCTGACGTCCTCTTTCTCTCTCTCTCTCTCTCTTTGTCCATCCATCCTCGTTGTTGTCACGTCACAAAAGACACTATCTACGAATTTCGGGTGGAGGCCAACCCGTCCTGGATTCCGAATGCCGGGAACGGGGCCTTTTTGACGTTTTTGGGCGCACGGGAAGCTCGTCGTCGCGCGAGCACGGAAGATCCCAACAACACAGCATCGTCCAACGAGGCAAAGATACGACAACCGCTCGTGTCGAAGGACTCGGACGGGTATCACATGAACGTGCGATTGCTGGGAGACCGTCTCGAAACCGACGACCAAACCTACAAATATCCACCCGCGACGAGTCTGCCCTCGGTGCATGGATCGTCCGAGAAAATTTCCGTCGTCGATGGTAGCAGATATCCCTGGGATCTCGGACCCGAGGGACTTCGGTTGTTGGAGGAGTACGCCGAACAACCGGAGCGACTCTTTTCCACGACCGAAAAGGGTTGCTCTACCATCGAACTGGGGCGATACGGCCCGTTCCGTCGATCGGATCGAAAAACCCAGCTGCACTATGACATGAAGAACTTTGTGTTTTCCAACGAAACGTCGGAATGGGGATTCGACATTCTCGAGGATCTGAACGGGGAAGAACAGGTAGCGGACGTCACGGACGATCTAACCGGGATGCCGCACGACGTTGCCAAGAAAAACATTTGCATGTACGTGAACGAGACGGGAGGAGACCCCAAATTAAAGCAAACGGTGTGGTCCAGACAGGTGCTGGACAGAGAAGTCAACTACTTTATTCGAACAAAGAAACCAATGAAAAAGGGTGAAACCATCGAGCTCTTGATTTCGTATTTCGGCACGTACAATGAGTGAGTATTTTGAGTAATTACTATGCATCGGTGTGTATGTGTGTGTGTTTGTGCATGTGTATGTATGTGTGTATGTAGGTGTGTGCAATCGAGTTGTTCTCATTGTCTGTTGTTTGTTCGCGCGTTCACAACACAACCCTTCAGGATTCGAGAACGAAAAGGTTACGGAGAAAAGAACAAGAGTGGAGAAGTTCGCAGTGATGACCACTTCCCAACATTTTTAGAACGGAATTTTGTAGAACGATATGACATGGTCGAGGTTGTTTACGAGATTGAGGATGCGGTGACACTCTATCGACTTTCGGAATTTTTGGAGGGTATCCGAAGCAAGCTTGCCGAAATTGTGGAGACTTTTATTCGAGATATCCAGTTATCGCCGACAACAGCCCGCATACCATTTGCACAGCAAATAGTAGCACTGCGACGTCTCAATTGGATGAAACCATTTTTCCTCAAAAAAATTGAAATCATTCGGAAGAAGGTCGAGAAATCAAGAAAAAATGCGTCTATTGCTGCATGTCACGTGTCCATGTTGAGACAATGTACAGTAAATGCTAGATGTTTGGATTGGGGATCGTGGCCAATACTCATGGATCGATTGGATGAAAACGCTGATCTTGTTGATGGCAGGGGCATCAATTTGAGAGCCAAATTTCGAGAGGAAATTACAGAGGATATTTGCTACGGCGTGAACACAAAATTGTGTTGTCCATGTAATGAATCCGTCTGGTGTGGCGTAGCCTCAACTCTGACCCATGATTTGTGCTATTTAATCGCAAGAAATATATGGGACTACAGAGCGGCAAAACCTGTATCAAATCTGTCTGCTGCCTTGATACAAAAAGCCGCAGAAGCTGCCAAGGCGATTCACAATCCCAAAAGCATCGACGACGTGAAGTTTGATTCGAATATTTGGACGAGATACGCCCTAAATAACCGCGGAAACTTACCGAAAGAGCCCGCTGGAACGGAATGTCTCCTGACTCTCGCCAATGACTGCAAAGGTCCCGAATTGAGGTTACCGGCACCAATCGTTGTGAAGACAGATTCTTCTGAGGAACGATCGAATCTGTTGGGCATCATTCACAAACCTTGGTACTTGACACGGCAGATAATCTTTTTGGCGGACATTTTTGCGAATAAGTATCTCGATGCGGATGATTCATATTCGTTTGAAGCACTCTGCCAAAAAGTTGATGTACCAGTGCAGACAACTTCATTGTTCTTGAGGGGCTACATCGACCTTCATCTAAAGTCGCGTCTCTTTTTCGGAAGGGACTTCCATACGATTTACTCGACAGGGAACAATTTACACGCTTCAATCGACAAATCTCTACCAAAACCCCGTGTAATGAGTGATTCCTCCTCGACTCGACCAAAACCCAGTGTAATGGGTGATTCCTCCTCGACTAAGCCTTTTAAGCCTACGAAGTCTAGGGAGAGGACCACGCCGGTGAAGAAACTTTTGTTCTGGAATATTTTAGTGAAAGGTCTGATTGAAATAAAATGGTCTGTGGAACGGGGACATCGCCCCACCGATTGGTACCTATTGCCCCCCGGTGTCAAGAGGGGTCAAGGTTTCAGGCCAAGAAATGACTTCTTTGACAGCGCTTCACAGGTCATGAAGTGTTTAAACACGGATAGAAGATATTGTGATATTCCTGCGATCAAATCTCTCATGGGCGAGTATCGACAGTGCCAGGAAGAGTATGAGAAAATGAGATCTTCGAAGAGCAAAGACCTCAAAAAATTATCGAGTGAAGAAATTGTCGATCAGTTGAAGAAACTAGCAAATAAACCAGGAAATCAATCAAAGACGATAGAAAGTCTTGTCCAGAATGGTGGAAACAGAACAAAAAAGGTTGAGGTAGTTTTTGATACAGACAAATTGGGACTGATGCTTACGAGAGCGAATGAGGGGGGATTAGCTAGAGTGTTTGTGAAGGAAGTCACAAATCCAGCTTACAAGACACATGTTAGAACTGGAGATGTAGTAGTTGCGATTGGGGATTACGAAATCTGCAATGAAAATCTTTCTGATATTTGCACACGTCTTCGGGATTCAAAAAGACCGATTACTGTTACTTTCGAACGAAAGGTTGTAGCAGCTTAAACTCCGTCAAATCATCGTGGCGTGGATTTGAGTGCTAAGCCTGTCCCTATGATACGAGATTTACGGTATAATGGACCATTGACCCGCAACATCAAGTCAAGGTTTTGGTGGATAAGCATGGATGGAAGAATGTTCTATATTTCAGAATTTATAACTCTGTCGTCCAACGGAGAATCATAACACGCTTTGAACCAATGGGAATACTTTTCAAGCATCTCTTTCGAAACTTCTAGTGTCTCTAGAGAAGCATTTTCTTTATCACCACGCGAATAACGCAATTTGTATTGGGCGGCTGCTGCTGCATTACTCGTCGAAGTTGTCCATTGATAGGCATGAACCGCAAACAGTCGGTCGACAGTTGTAGAATTCAACGGCTGGCCATCTTGTTGGTCTTGCACAGCTTGTCGAAGAAGAATCTTGGCCCGCGGTGCGTAGTATTCCCGGATTAACCCGCTCCAATGCTTTCCGGCGTAATCGATTGGGCCGGGAGGAACTTCATCTGCGTCGTGCGGAGTGGGATTCCATGTAGTTATTTGAGTTCTAGCATTGAATTCGTAGAAGTGCAAACAGGAGCCAGCATCACTATAATTCGCCAGGATTGGTGAAAAACAATCATTTTGGGATTCTCCTGTTGCGTCCTCTTGTGCGAGACGTCGGGCAGCCTCGAGCCATGGGCTGAGCAAGAACGCTATGTTTGTTCCCAACAGACGATCCAGATCCAGTAGGAGATGTATGTATGATTCCCCCGTGCGTACAAGCTCCTCGTATTCCATTGTATCTTTCGATCGTGCGTCAGAAAAATTCAGAGCCATGGGCACCGTCAATTGAGCCAAAACTTCTCTTCCGACATCGACAAGATCGTACAAGAACGGGTCTGTCAGAGCTTCCATGTTGTCTCCGGCATGTATAAGATTCTTCCATGCATTGAATATATTGCACAGCAAAGGCTTGGGCGTGCTTCGGTCAATTTCAAAGAGAGAGCTCGACGCACTGGGGTTCAGATTTTTTACGCCTGTTGGATCCTGAACGCTAAAGTCTTGGCTATATGAGCTATTTAATAAGTTGGTCCAAGCTAGGGCTATGTTTCTGTCGTCCCTTCGCACACCGTATCGTCTGTGTGCAGTACCGATCAAGTGGCTTGTGAGGTTGGCGACCGGATCGGTTCGAAAATTTTGTTCGTACAAAAAGTCGTAATAGATTGGATTCTGGTCGATCCCTTCGGGAGTTCCGCCGATTCCAATGATGGAAGACCGAGCCGCCAGTGCCTGGTGCGGAAACGCCCAATTCAAATTATGTAGATCACCACGCATTCCACTGGTATCTCCAAAATTGTGCAGCTTTGTCCAAATGAATGGCTTTTTCATTCGTACAATTCAATCCGAGTGGGTATAAACAATACAAATGAATGGTTCATCCATCAACGCAATATCGATAGCAACGCGAAAATCAATGTGAGACTAATTAAATTTACTCGACTCGACAGCAAGCTCCCGATGCTCACGTTCATATGAATGCATGCGTTCACATTTCGTCTGCACAAAGCCGTCTAACTAACAAACAAACTAACAAACAAACAAACAAACAAACTCACCGCTCCAAAAAAGGAAGCATTGGCCCATTTTTGCCACTCCCCGTCCGGGGAATACCCCATGTCGATCACGACGAACTTTCCGTGTGGTGCACTTTCCACGAATCCCTTTACGTAAGACGCCTGTTCGTCCGTGTCCCATCCAACAAAGGCAAATCCCTGGTACATCCAGTGAGCATCCGGGTCGGTCCGGTTCAATCCAGCGTAGGCCGCTCGTCCTCTTCGGTACCAATCGTCGTCGTGGGGGGGAAGCGCCGATGTAGCAAGATTACCACGCAACAAGCCGCCGCTCCCGACCACGGACGCCCCCCGCGTTTGGTCATCGACATCGGCATCGCCATCGGCGGTAGCAGTAGCAATGGTCCGTCGTTGTCGTTGTCGTTCCTGGCGCACCGTGTCCTCCTCGTGGTTGGCCAAGTTGGCGTTGACCAAGTTGGCGTTCGTGTTGGGCTGTTGGTTCGCCATCCTCCAGGGGGGGACACCGCCGTTGAACCACCCGTCCAGCTGGTAGTAGTGATCCGTCCCGAAATCCTCGATCAGCTGTGCCATCCACGCGTCGGCGATTTGCGCGAACAACGGATCGAGGGCATCGATCCATCCTGTGTCGCCCTCTTCGGTGATGTTCGCGTCGTGGTAGAGAGCCGCGAGCTGGACCGGAACGTTCCCCTGAAATGCCGGCAGGACGCCCACCATTCCCAGGCTCCGCAGCCGCGGGAGTATGAAATCCCGCTGTAGGGCCCACTGCGATTTCATAAACGACGGGGGCAGCGGGCCGGCGATGCCGCTGCCGTATTCGTTCTGTCCCCGGCTCCATGTCAACAGGGCGGGTCCGTTGAACCAGGACCGGATGTCGCGGTCGTCGAGGCCGAGTTTGGTAAAGACGCGGTACTGGATTTCTTCTTGTCCCGTAAGGGCCAGCACCGTGTTGATGCCGCGGAGTGCCATGTTGTCGATGAGGCTCTGCCAGGCGGCCCGGTCGTGCCACACCAGGGAATAGCTGTGCGTACAGACGTTCATCAAGTAACTGTTTTGATGGCATTGCATTGCATTGCATTGCAATAGAACAGAATAGAACAGAACAGAACAGAACACAATTTCGATTTAGTGTTCAGCAACAAAGCAAAGACAAGGATGATTCCACCAACCAATCAAGAAGCAGATATGCAACACGAGTTGTGAGGTGAGAGGAGTGTCTCACAGCACGGTACGGCACGTTAAGTAGTGACCGCCCCCCACCCTGCCAGCCACATCCGTACTCGTACTCGTACTCCTATTCGTACCTCAATCGGGTGGTCCGATGACGACGAACCACGGTGGTCGGCTCGTCGTTGGGGCCCAGCGGAACGGGCCATCGCTCGGGCAACACAATGTGCGATCCACCAGCTCGGCCCCCGGTGGACCACTCCAGTGTAAAGTTGCAGTAGTGCTTGAAGTAGTACCCGAGACCGGCCGTCAGTTCGCTCGCCGAGGTGGCCGTAACGACGATCGTCGTGTCGGCATCGGAATCGGCATCGGCATCCGGGCAATCCGCGTCTCGCTGTTCCAATCGAAACCAGGATTGTTGTTGGGTGGTTGTGGTTGTGGTTGTGGTTGTGGACGACGACCCTGACCCCTCTTCTCCGTCGTCTCCGTCGACATCGCTCTGGTGTGCGGAGACAATGCGCAGGCGAAACGAATCCTTGGCGCCGGGATCCTTCAGAACGCGATCCATCAAGTCGTAGACGGCATCCACGGTCCCGATGAGCGGAGGACCGTAATCACTGCCACCACCGGCGGCGCGCGTTCCTTCGTTCCGTCCGACATCTTCTGTTGCTGCTGCTGCTGCTGCTGCTGCTGCTGCTGCTGCTGCTGCTCCGACCACAAAAGGGCGACCTTGTTGTGGACCGAACAATCCCAGGAACGAGAGGTTCAAACCCAGGAACAAGAACAAGAACAAGAACGAGGCAGTCATTGACGTGCTGCGTGTGCGCCCCAATCCATCAATCATTCTCATCGTGGTGGGGTCTTCGTTGAGCGCTGTTGTTCCGGGGACTCTTTGTAGAATGTGTTGCCCGGTGCTGTACCTTACGTGTAAGTGTGTGATGGTTGTTGTTGTTGTTGTTGTTGTTGTTGCCTTCGAAAGTTCGAATGTTCCGTTCCGTTCCGTTCCGTTCCGTTACTCTACCGGTGCGTTCAGTGTCGTACTTACGAACCGGTACGAGTACGTGCCGGTATCTACCGGTATCATGAATCATGACTCATGACACCAAAACCAACCAAAAAACAAAAAAATCTTTTCAATCCCGCAGGAGTAATCCCGGATGTCGTTTGTGTGTGTGTGTGTGTCGTGTCATGCCATGATACGGCGAATACTGAGCACTTCATACGGTACGATTACTACGTACGAGTAAGAGTACCGTACTGTTACCGTGTACTCTTACGAGTATCGTACTGGTAACTCTCGAATCGTCTCGAACACTCCTTCTTGCAGAAAACCTATTCGTGCCGGGAGGATGGATCATCGGTCGTAATTACCGATTCGTACCGGTAGTATTCTTACCCTACCGGTACCGTTCGTACCATAACCAAGCATTACGCAAGATTGCTGTCCTCTGTCTACGCTTAAGAATCTTACTGCATCGTCCACAATAAGTACGTAGTCAACCGCAGATCGTGTGACACACTCCATTCCAAGCGAGACTCGACTACTACAACATTGAATAGGAGCTGATTCCATCCACCATGGGAACGAGCAAGAATCATCGTTCCGACGATCGGCATCGCAGCAGCGAAAAGCGAGAACGGCGGGATCGAGATAGAGATAGGGATAGGGATAGAGATCGGGACAAACACAGAGATCGGGACAACAAGGACAGAGACAAAGATAGAGACAGAGATAAAGATAGAGATCGACACGACGATCGCCGAAACCGCCGCGATCGCGATCGCGATCGAGACAAGGCCGGGAGCAGCAAATCGAGGGATCGCGACGAGCGTCGCAGCGACAAAGAGAAACACGGCGGCCGCAGAGATCGGGACCGAGACACCAGCAAAGACAACAGCAAAGACAACGACAACGACAACGACAACGACAACGACAACGACAACGACAACGACGGTGGCAACAGCGGGGACGATTCTCGCAGCGACAGCCGGGACCGAAGGCACCGAAGCAGCGGCGGCGGTAGCAGCAGCAGCAAGCGAAAGCGAAAGCACCGAGATCGGGACAAAGATCGCCACAAGCGAAAACGCAAAACGAGCAACAGCCGCTCGGACGACGAGGAGAGTCGGGGTCGCGGTCGCGATCGAGATAAAGATCGAGATAAAGATCGCCGGCACAATTCCGATTCCGACCACGGCAGCCGGTCGAGAGACGAGCGAAAACAAAAACGAAAAACGAAACCAAAGAAATCATCGTCGCGAAAATCACACCGAACGGAACCAAAGCCCGCCGTACCACCACCACGGGACAAGTCGAAGCTCTGTCCGATGGGGGAGCCCCGGGGACGTCCCCCGGACTCAACGGTTGACCCGGAAAAGGACTATTTCACCTTCCACCGGGAGTTCTGGATCTACCTCTTTCGAGAGGAAGGCACCTGTTTCAACGACATCGAAACCAAGGAAGCGCACGCCGCCTTTCGGAGGTTCGCGACCGTCTACAACGCCGGGAACCTCGAGGAACCCTATTACACGCGAAAATTCCCGAGCGAGGTCATCGAGGAGAGCAAGACGACCAAGCACTCGTGGAGCTTCAAGACGACGGATTCCGAGCGCAAGGGCCTGGACGACCTGCAAAAGGGCATCCGCCGACAGACCGAATACAACAACAACAACAACAACAACATCAATAATAATAATAATAATAATAGAAACAGCAAAATCAGCAGCAATAGCACCGTCTGCCAGGTAATACCCGGAACGGAGGCGACTGCGGCGAAGCCAACGGCGCGGCTGCCGAATCCGAAGCCGAATCCGGATCCGGGGCCGTTTCGTCGTCCCACCGCGGAGGAGCGACTGCAGCAGCGCCGCGCGGATCGGCGGCTAGGGGAGGACGCGCGGATCGCGCTCGACGAACTGACGGGAGGCCGGAAGGAGGGGAAAGAACGGCAGTGGGAGAAGAAGCGGGAGCGGTCGACCCGCATCCACGGGGCCTTTCGGGACCGGGAGGAGGGGGCGGCGGCCGGGATCGAGCTCTCGGACGCGGACCTGTTTGGGGCAAGCGGGAGCGGGGGTGACAAGGACAAGGATTCGGACTCCTTCCGGGCCGCGCTGGCACGGAGCAAGCACAACAAGGAGCGGGCGAACGAGCGCCGGGCGAACCGGATCGAAGAACTCAAGGCCAAGGAACAGGATCGGCAAGCGAACATGCTCAAGCGGCTCGGTCTCGAACACCTGCAGGGACAGACCAAGCTGGAAATCGCTCCCCGGAAGGACCCTCCCAAATAAACAACGAAATAAATACCGGTGGGACCAACACAACTCGAAGACGCGAAACAAAACGAAACGAAACGGGACGATTCGTTCGTTCGTTCGTTCGTTCGTTCGAACGGTTTGGGTGCCAATTTTTCTAATTTCATTGCCAAACCCAGCTGCGTTAGGAGTTACGATCTAGCAAGACGAACAGGTGTCTAGTTCGTCATTACTATTATTATTATTATTATTCATGTTATAGTTCTATATGTTCGTCCGTTTTGAATACTAGGACGTTCTCAATGATCTTGTTGCCTTTGATTCAAAAGTCAACGTCCTCCCTCTCCCCGGAGTCGTCGCCTCGTTTGTCGTCTTCTTCCTTTACTGCTTCTTCGTCGTCGTCGTCGCCTCCCTTCGAAATCTTTGCGAGCACTAATCCCACAACCACGATGCCCGAAATGGTGCCGACAATGCCCCAAAAGATGGCACTCAGGTTGGCATCCGCGCTGTCCGCAAAGAACGTCTGGTAAATCTTGATTCCGGATTGGATTTGGTACCAGCCCAGCGCCAAGAGCGAGACACCCATCACGCGGTGCAGGACTTCCCACGACCTGCGGGAGGTGGATTTTTCCTCGCCCCTCTCCGGTGTATGGGGGCGGAATTGTCCGCTCACCACCTGGAACAAGACCATCAAAAACACAACCAGCCCGACAAACCGATGCGGATACGGGCTGGTAAGAAAATGAACGGCGACGCCACCGGAGGGAGCCTCCGAGTTGATCGCGGCCACCGCCAGGCAAAAGGCGGCGATCGTTAACGCGCCCACTCCGAGGTTCAAAAAGTAGTGGATCGTAAACCACGCGCCGTCCGGCAACCAGTTTCGCAGCAACGCCGCCGCAATGGCCAGGGGCGAAAAAAGTCCCCAGGCAAGAGCGGCGCACCAGCCGTGCGCCTTCCACAGAGTGCGGTTGCGGGTCTCGATGACGATCGCCGTCGCCGTTGCCGCTCCGGTATCTACCTTCTCCGCTTGTCCGGAGTCTGTCTCGCCCGAGTCCATCGTGCCCGAGTCCGTATCAGTGTCCGTATCAGTGGTCGTAGTCGTGTCCACTGCCACCAGATTGATGCCAAACGCATCCCGTTTGGAGTGATAAAACAATTCGTTGAACAAGCCAATGGCTCCGAGAAAAATGTTGGAACCAATCACGATCGGCTGCTCGCCGGCTTCGTCCATGATCTTCGTAAATTGCATCTTGGTGGTTCCGTTTTCCTGGACGAGAGACGTCTCGATGAGTGTCTGTTGCGCTTCCGGCATGGGAACCACGCCCGTGACATCAAAAGCAGACAGGCTGTACTTCAATACCTCTCCGCTGTCGGGAAGTCCAATCACCGCGCCGGAACCAATCATCTTCCCGTCGCTGCTAAAGCCAATCGCTAACCAGGATTCTTGGGGAACGGTATAAACCATGGTCACGGTGTCCTGGCCGTCCGCGCGGGGATCGGCCAGAGTTACGACGTATTCCAGGGTTGCATCCGACAATTGACCTCCCAATGCTACCGACGTGAGACCCTGGGGTGGAGTAACTTGTCCGGTCACTCCCACTGCCAACAAAGTCAAGGCTAGAAGGAGGAATACTGCTGCTTTTGTCGCACAAGCAGGAAGGATCGTCATTGTTTTCGCTTGTTTTGTGATGAGCTGTTTTGTTTGTGTTGTCCAATTTTATCACCTAGTAGCGACAAATAATGGGTACCGCAAAACTTCGCCTCTAAATCCTTTTACACGGGAGGTAAAAGACATAATACTAATATGATGGAACGACTAATTACTCGTACTGGTAGTGTGATGGCGGGTCGTTCCAACGGAAGTTTCCGATTGATTGATTCATTCATTCGTCTTTTCGCATCATTCTCAATCCCAAATACAGTAAAAATCAATACATAAGAAAAGCGCGACGGCACTGTAACATTCAAAGAACACGTGCGCACGTAAAGAGTAAGCCTCCGTTGGCCAGATTATTACTACTTCGCCGTTATTTCGCCGAAGTATCGGTATTGAAAGCCGGCACAGATATTCTCATACGGTACTACGAAGTAAATCGGTACCGGTCTACTATATTCCTTTCATAACTGTAATCTTTTTCAGTGACGCGTCGATCGTGTATCGAACATGCCTTCCCCCAAGGAATTGGAAAAATTGGCAGGCGAAACCAAAGTTGTTCACCGTGTGTACGGATCGTCGATTAGGGATCACGTGACATCTTGCTTCTTTGTTACTGTACCGAGACGTGCGCTTAAATAATAATAACAATAGTAATAATATGACGTTCTGGATACCTGTACAACATTATTGTATCGATAAAAACGATAACGTGACATCAACGGCACGTTGATCGGTCAAAGACGCAACACAGAATTTTGACTCACTTTTTTCGGACTACTTGTACCGTGTGCGAACAAACGAATTCTTAGTTTTTAGTTTACAGTAATACTTCGTACTGCTTGGGTATGTAATCTGTGATCATTGTTGTTGCCAATGCTGCAATAGTACTAGGACTAGGCTCTAGTATCATACTATTATCATCATCACAATCGTTATAAATTTTGCTCCTATGATTATTTCGTTCCTCTCACGAATACCTTTAGCGACTTGACTTGGTAGACGTGTCACTACATTCCTTCGAAACGAACCGACGAGAAATAATATATTTCTTGGTAAAAGGTCAGTGACTATTTGTGTGTCCAATCAAAAAGACACGATGGCAAAGTTTTCGAGCACGAAACCGTGCCGCGTACAGGAGTTGCATATGGTGCTGCAATGTTTTGGACGAGCAGTGGTTGTTTCTTAACTACTTACAGTAATAGCTTCCAAACTGTTGTTAGCAACTGATTTTATCAAAAAATAATATTAAGTCCATAACCTACTAGAAGCACCCTTGTTTCAAAAGCTGGCCATGCCTTGCAACTCCCCCGATTCCATTCCGACTACCGGAGGATTGTACGATGGCGTCTCATCGAACGGCGTCTCCGATGTTTCGTTCTTCGTCGTTTTCTTCCGGCCTTTTCCTTTGAATAGCTTCCTTCCCAGACCCACAAACGGTCGAACTAGTTTGAAGGCCTTGCTTTTCTTTCGTCGCTTTTGCGGCAGCATTGCACCGGTACTGGGGTTGATGTCTTCGTCCAAACGGATCCCAGTGTCGTTTGAACCGTCGTACTCGCCACCATCCGTGAGCATGAGCACTTGTTCCTTCCAATCACGGAGAAACAGCTGGCATTCGTCCTCGATTATTTTTTGCGTCGCCTTCACCACACTCAGAATCTTTTGGCGGACGGGCTTGAGCTTGGAATTCTGGGACAGTATCGTGCTGTCGACAAAGCAGGCCAAAAAGGCACAAAAGGCAACCACGGTCGTCACGAGAAGCAGGGTCACGAATCCGTACGTGTGAACCACCGTGAAGGTCAGCAAGGAACAGGCGATGACCAAGCCACAGAAGAAGATCAGCGCGAGATGAATGGCCCACGCCGTAGCTCGCTCGGTCCCCTGGTCGTGCTCTGTCGCACCGTTATCGTGTCCCTCGAGATGGTAGCTTGTTTTGTCGAAATTTTCGGTTTGCTTCTTGAGTCCCACAGGCGTATGGTTGCTAGTGTGCACCGTCGGGCTGAACTGGTGGTCGCTGCCGTATCGTCTGAACCCTTCGGGTGTCTGGTTGCTAGTGTGCAACGTCGGGCTGAACGGGTGCGAACTGTGGTCGCCGCCGTATCGCTTGAATCCTACAGGTGTCTGATTGCTAGTGTGCAACGTCGGACTAAAGGGACGCGCACTTTTCACAGAATCGCAATTTTCCCCGTGAGTTGTTCCGGATTCCGTAGCAGCCGCGAAATTCTCGTTCTCTTTGTCTTCCGGATGCAGGTGCTGCTGCTGCTGCTGCTGCTGCTCTTGCTTCGTGTTCGAATACGATGAAGGTTTCAGAATACTGTCAGCAGCTGTCTGAGGCTTTGGTCGAGGTGGTGATGGCGGTGGTGGTGGCGGCGGCGGCGGCGGTGGTGCCGATTCCAGTGTAACTGCTTCATCCGTGGCAAGGCCTGTTTCTGACTCTTCTTCCACGGGTCCCAAAACAGAATCACTGGCGTTGTTGTTGTTGTTGTTGTTGTTGTTGCTACGGACGGTATGGTTTCTCGATTTCAAACCCGAAGCACCACTCAGGGCACTGGAACTGAAACGAGTGTGACTGGAGAACTCCCCACCGTTCGAGACAAAAATTTGGGATTCTTCGATCGACGAGTTTTGTTCCAGCGAGCTCTGGGAGTGTTCTGGCTCCAGCAATTCAGCAAAATCGAACAACGAGGAGTGCGTGTGGTTCGTAGGAGTTGTCATGGTTGGGTCGAAAATTTAAAAATACCGTAAGCGAAGAAGTATCGAAGTCTTGATTGCCTTCAACTGTGTCCTGTTCATCGTTCCCTGCCGGGTCGGTACGAGTACAGGTATGTAGCGGTTGTGAACATTGGATTGCGGAATGGGGAAACAGGAACTTCGAAACTGTGTTTGTGTATTGGTTCGATTCAGTAAGATAGCCGTTTGTTTTTGAAATGTACCGGTACGTACCTACGCGCATCAAAATTTCGGTAGTATCACAAAATCACGATTTTTCCAACCGTGCGATGCTGGCGGGCGTATGAAAAATATCCGTTCCACCTACTCTTAGCGTTAAGTTTCATTTTCAGGCCTTCCGCCATTTGAATTCATAAAGTGTAACCCTAAAATCTTTCAAACGTTAGCGTTATTCATGACGGTCACTAATTTTCCATTTTGATCGTTCGGTTGGATGTGTCATGAACAAGGTTTTTTTTTCACGTCTCATCAAATAATCACCGTTCGTGCGGTAGCTCACTCTGTCAGGCCCAAATCGTAGTCGTTGTTGCACAAACCAAACTCCAACGTGTCCGTTACGAAAAGTTCAGAGTAATTACCGTACATGTCAAATTTTTGAAACACATCGCAAGCCTGATTCGTTCGGTTGGGAACGAGACGTCACATTATAGCATGGAGGAACAGGTGGCGAGGGCCGCACTGGCCATGGTACAACCCACAACGGATCCCGCCTCTCGACGGGAGGCGTCCCGCTTTTTGGAAGAGTGGACTAGGACGCCCGATGCCCTGGATGTTTACACCAAGTGGCTGGCGTCGTATCGACAGCAAGGCAAGTTGGGGGCGAATGGGGTTGTTAGTAGTGATGACTGCCAAATACCAATGCAGATGTTGTGTTTGACAATGCTCCAATCAAGATTGAGGCGGGAAATGCGGCAGTCGTCCTCTACAAACCCAAATGGCATGGCGGCTCTACGGATTGAGCTCTGGGAATACCTTCGAGAGCAACCACATTTGAATAAATCTTTGATTGGACCTTGTTGTATCTGCAACGCCATTACGATTGTACGCAGCGAAGGGGGGACAGGGTTGATCGAATTTCTAACCAATGCCCGCAATAACACAATTGGTTTGCCCCCCGAGACTGTCATGCGCCTACTGGGATGCATTCCATCTGAAATTGAATCAAGGCAAGATCTAACAAACGGTCAAGTCATTGAGATCTTGCAATTGCATCTGGAGGCCGCCTTGGATTTGGTTGCCAAGGGCTTAAGCGGTGGTAGTGATGCATCCATATTGATTCTGCCGGCCTGTCAGGCATTGCTAGCTTGGATCGAAAAAGCTCAAGTCTCCTTGACTCAAATCAACGCACCAACATGTGGAGGCTCAGTCGTGTTGCTGCCAATTCTGATCAAACTCTTGTCGTCGACGGACACCAATTTTGACGAAGTGACACTTCAAACCGCTGCACGGGCCTTAACGGCTGCAATCGGGGGTTCCTCCGATTACGGAACAACTACGCGGCGAACTGCGTCGGCAGCCTTTTGGATGGCCATTCCTCAGCAAGGATTCATTGTGCATCCCCTTCAAGTGGCTACGGCCAATGAATGGAATGATGCTGCTCATGCTCTCGCCAGCTTGCTGGCGACCTTTTTGGTAGAGAACGCCAGAGAAATTGTGGACCAACCTGCCGATATCGGATTGAGGGTCTTGTTAGAAATCCAATCACATCCTTCAGTGTCGATAGCACTGATTCCCCTCGAATGCTGGTTGACCATTCAAGAAATCCCCACTCCAGAACGACACGAACACTGGAGAAAGCCCTTGTTCAAAAACTTGGTCGAAATTTTGTTGAGGAGAATGGCATATCCAGAGAACTTCACCAGTTGGGAAAGCGAATTGGAATTGGTTGACTCTTCTGATTTCTCCGAGTTTCGTCGAATGGTGGTAGATGTCTTGGTGAGCTGCTACTTCTTGCTTCGGGTTGAGATGATTCAAATATTAACAAACGAGGTCCGAGTGGCCACAGATTGGAGAATGTCGGAGGCGGCACTATATGCGCTCGCTCAGATAGCGAAGGACGCGTGTGCCCAATGCAGATCTCCAACAGCCGATGGAACTGCTACCCAACAAGAATTGTTGCAATTACTAGAGCAACTCATTGCGGTAGATTCTGGAGCTATGGCCTCCCAACACAAATACTTGTTAGGAGCAGCTGTCAATTTTTGTGGGAATTACTCGCCTGCTTGGAGTTCCATGAAATGTCCGCCACATGCAATTTTGAAACTTCTGACATACCTTCAATCAGCATTTGTTGCGATGCCTCTGGAGGCGGCCAAAGCGACCAGAGCCATTTATGTGTCATGCCTGGTAAAGAGTATGCCAAATTTGGAGGATCTACACAGCAATAGCAATGGCACTGCCACAGGAAACGAAAATAACCCAACATATTCTTTTATGACACTCATTTTGAAATCTGTACAGCATTCCATGGAAGCTGTTTTGTCAACGACGGACGAAGAAGCAATGACGAACGTGGCTGAAGGCGCTACACGATTAATCACTAAGCTCGTAAATCCCGAAGTGGCAAGGAGATCCATGACAACCGATCTGATTCAGCCAGTCACAAATCGGATTGACAGTGCGTTGAAAGCTTTGCCTCAAAGCAATATTGCACAAGAATGGATGACGGTACCAGTACAATCTGCGACGGAGTCCCTCGCGAGGTATCTTTGTGTCATTCGAGTTATTTCTAGATTTTGCGATGCTCCTCACATTCCGGCCATGGGAGAGTGGATGCTTCACTTGATAGACCCCTGTCTGAATGTTGTACAGCAACGGATTGCATCAACTCCGGCCCAGTCAACGCTCTTGAGCAGATGGATATCGATACATCAACAAATTCTGCGAAAAACTCTTCCGCAACAAAGTATCATGGTTACCATCTTTTCCAACACAATACCACTAATTGTTCAGGCTCTAGAGCAAACTCGCGATCCTGCTACATTGATATACATCACAACAGCTGTTGAAGTTTTCGGGGGTCAGAATACAGATATGGACAAATCATTCAAAGACCTGCTTGTCCATGTGACAACAGTGATGACGAGCAACAACAATCTTTTCAATGAAATGGAACTCCTTCAGTCTTATTTTGAATGCCTTCATCGATGTATCTTGTATTGCCCTCGAGCTCTTTGCTATAATCCTAAACTCGCCGACATCATGAATATTGCAGTGGGATTTGTTTCTGCCATTGACTCCAAATACTCAGTAAGAGCTGCTTTGGTGTTTCTTTCGCAACTTTTTGGCTGGAACTCTCTGCGCCTATCTGTTCAAACTGCTGAAGTCTTACGAGAGGCTTGGAACTCATTAATCATTAAGGAAATGATATTGAGGCATGGCCAATCACTCATCCAAGCTTGTTTTGCGGGGCTGACTGGGGGCTCTCAAATGTTGTGGCCTGCTTACGCCGATTGTATATATGCTGTTGTACAGGCGATAATGCTAAACGAAAAAGAGGGCCTAGAAACTCCAAGAAATCCTGCTGATAATATATCTCCTCTTCTTAACGAAGCATCAATAAAGCAGTGGCTATTCCATAGCATGACCCACGACACTAGTGACGTTGGAGCACACATGAGTACAGAAATCAGCAATCATATCATTCCTACCCTTCTGGCTCTGGCACGGGATGGATCCTCCAAGTCTCGCCCAAAAGCAAGAATGCTACTTACAGATTATGCTAGTAACGTACTCAGTACTAAGTACTATGATCAGATATGATTCTCGTACGAAGTAATTCTTGTTGTAAGTCGATTAATTTGATTCATCTCGATACGACTGAATAATTGGTCATCGTGCCGGTCTTGCAAATACATACATACTTAACCTCTTAGTCACAATATTTGTTTCAATCGCAGATACTCCTCTTAGTTTGTTACGACGCGAAGTTTGGAAAGGGCGAGAGAATTGAGTCCCTCATCTCATACGCGTTACAGTGACATTTTCAAAAACCGATTCGTGCAAAGAAAGAATCGTCATCCAAAGAAGGTTACCACCGTAGATATAATGCCGAAGAGTAATCTTGCCACAAACTAGAAGATTTAGCCTTCGAACTAATGTAGAAACTCGCTTGTTTATCACAATTTTGAATGCAATCAATCATCAGCGCTCGTGAACACATTTAGTCGTTTTAATTTAGTATGGAACTTTTAGCGCAAACTGTCTTGCAAACTCTCACCGAGCAATTCTTCACTCTGGCTGATGCATTCCTGAGCAATGCCTGAGATTTCTTCATCTGTATCCTCAAGTAGTTCTGAAAGAATCGGGAGGCATTCTGGAATAAGTACCATATATTCTTCACCGATTGAATTGATCAAAGACAGAAGACAGGAAACTCCAGCCTTGCGTACTTCAGGCCTTTTCTCGTCTGAACAAGCTTGTAGAATAGAATGGTTTAGAGGTTTCCAGAGTTGTTCATCGCCTGCAGCGGTCGCTAATGCTACTAAGCATTCAACGACACTCCCAGACTGTGTGTCTCCCCCTTGCACCATGGACTCGAATGTGATATTAGATGAATTGCTTGGCAATTGACACGTTAACAATTTACCGAGAGGTTGAAGAATCTTCTCGTATCGCTGAGAATCCATTTCCCGAATCCAATCACCCCCTTCGTGAGCATCTGAACGTAGTGACAACTCCAAACAAAGTAGAAGATTTTTCAAAGCTTGAAGAGAGGACATATCCAATTCGATGTTACACCCACTGTCCGATAGTCTCTGCCTTTTCTTTCCATCGGATTTCTTAAGCAAATCTTTCTTTGAAAGGCTGGAAGATGCAATTTCCTACATGTCGAAATTTGAATTGTTAGAGTAAGGAAGAGAAAATAGCGCCAAAAAAGAACAAATGGGAGTGGTCGCAACTTACTAGTTCGTCAACTGCGTCTTGAAAGACAGATGTGAGACAAGATAAATAGATAGACTTGAGTTGGTTGCTCAAGGCAGCAGAAAATCTCCAGAAATGAGATCGCTTCTTCCCTGATTGCTCTGGATTAGCTGCATCAAGGCCTCCACGCCATTCTCTAATCTTTCGATAAAGCGATCGTAGTTGCATTTCTGATAATTTCATGACAAGACTGAGCAGAAGCTTATCAGTTGCCTGCATGGTATCGGACTCTCCGCTTTCATCGACATCTTGATCAAATACATGAGTTGCTGTTTTGATGACAATGCTGATCAATCCCGATACCTCTGAACTCTTCGCTTTTGTGATAGAGTCGGTCATGATCGACAAGGTTGATAACTTCAAACCATGATGCTGCGTAGACATGATTGCTTTTGATGCAGCAGGAATGACTTGCCTCACGGGAATACGAGATGTCGTAATATTTTGCAATGTGGCCAATTCTGTTTGGATAGACTGAGATTGATTGAGAGAATAAACTTGGATGCTTCCAGAAACTTCACCGAAACTCTTCAAAATATCAATCAAATATGGCTTCAAAAGCAAAGGCATTCGCTCTATTATCGCAGTGAAAGTACGGAGAATGGCTACTTGCATCAACTTCGCTTGACTGAGTTCCTTTTTGTCTATGCTATCATCTGCACCTTTTATGAATGCACTAGCAGCAAACTGGAAATTGATTAAGGGCTTGATCAATTTCGACAGTACCGGAAGAGCTCGAGGTCCACAAATTTTGATTGCTGTGGATGAGCATAGGGCTGCACTGCTAACGAGTTGTCTCGATTCTGGTGGAATATTCAAGAATAATCCTCCACTTGCTGCTTTACTCGCGTTGTCAATAACGCTGGAAGCTTTAAATGCTGCAGAAGCGAAGATTTCAAGGTGGCGATCGTTCACACTTGAGTCTGATGAAAGGCACGAATTCCTGCCGATACTGTCGATCGCAGCAAACACAGATTGCTGCAAGAATTTTCCACTGCTTTCTCCAAGTAGCTGAAGTAAATGAGGAATCATTTCGACAAAAAGCACCGTCTCTGATTTTCCCAGGGAGAATGAACCAGATCGTTCAGCGATTAGCTGGACTGCTCTGGCACGGAGTTCTTCTGTTTCTCCTTCAGTCACCAAACTCGTCACGAATGCCAAGAATATGTGAGACGGAAGGCTGTGTTGAATACCATCAAGAGCGTGGGTGGTGATTTCCACAATTCTCTCCAAGAATCTCGCACTGGTATTTTGAGTTGCTCCACCGAGGCGATTGTGACATGCGGATTGAACCAGAAGTAAATCCTGCCATAATCTTAAGACAATCTTTGAATCCGAACCATCAGTTCGTCGAATGATTTTGCGCGATTCCTCATCTGTTACAACTTCACAAGTTACAATAATGAAAAGAGAACATAGTTTTTCAAATAGTTCAGTTACTGCAGAGCCTTGAGAGAAATCTGCAGAAGTGGCGCCGGTGCTTTTCGGACCCTTGGACGCTAAATCAGCCAAATGCCCAAACGAAAATTGAGAATCCGTCGTACTCGTCGATTCGTCGTTCAGAAGGTTGAAAAGAATTTCCTTCGCGTAATTTTGCATCGTCCAAACCGCTTGGATTCTTGAACCACTGGAAGTGTGGGACAAAATCTGTGTCGCTAACGCCGGAAGATTCGAAAATGCACGCTCCTTGCCTGATGTAGAATACATCTCTCGTGCTAGAATAACCGAAATGAAAGACCCAATAGGCGAGTCCGCTGTATCACCATTTCCCTTAATCGTAGAAAGAGCTCGGACAAAGAGTATGTAAAATGTAGGCCTTACTTGTTCATTGCATTCGCAAACTTGATTCACAAAAGCTCGACACAAGTCAGTGAGGGAGAGATTTTCACTTGCGGCGTGTCTCAAATAGGCTGGTATCACTACATCAAAGCAGCTGGCCAACGTGCTTTCTTCTCCTTGTGAGAGGGACTCGGATACAAGTCCAGTTATAATTGGTATAAATTTGTGGATGATAACATTCGGATATTTCTCACACAGGGTAGCAAAAATCAAGAATACAATTTTTTTGCTTCGAAGAGGTACATACTGAGAGCTCGACTTTCCTTTTCCAACGATGATCTCCGCCAAGGTGTTCACCCCTGACTTGAAAGTCTTCTTACTCGCCACCGTCAACGACGAATTGATTAGCTCCAGTAAAGCGGTCAAAAGCGCATGCCTTGAAAATTCGAGAGCCTCTCCGTCTTCAGCTGCGCTTGAAAGACCAGAAAGTTTTTTGAAAATTGAGCCAAGTAGCTCATTAATTCCCTGACTTCTTGCAAGTTTCGAGTGATTCGTACTAATGAAGTCGGAAACAAAAGTCAACCGTGATAGTCCAATTTCGTTGCTTTCCTGATCTGTCAGAAGTGTTGCGACGTCGTTTGCATTCAGGGGTAGAGATAAAAGAACCGAATCAATACTATGAAACGATGATTCTGTAGCTGCATTTAGAACAGCTGACGCGATTTGGAGCCGTATCTTCCCATCCAATTGAGAGAAAATATTGTTCCTCCATGATTCGCTGCAGAGAACAACTTCGAAGAGAGAAATTTGTACTGCCTTACGCAAAGAATTGTCAGTTTTGTTTGTCAGGATCGATACTATCGAAGATTGCATGTCTGTAGGGTAGGGATTCAACACGCCGACCCCGTCATTCTTTCCAAATGAATACGAACGAGCTCTCCTGCCCTGTGACGACGGCCCTGTTGTAATGATTGTATTCGTAGTGGACATGTCACTGCTCGACGAAGCTGACGTTGTTGCGCCTCGCAAAATTTTTACAGCAGTATAAATCAACTGCATCTGCTGATCGGAAATGTCACCCTCATTGTACGAGGACGAAGATTGAAAAGTTGCCAAAAGAGGTCGCCCAACATATGTCCATCGAGACAAAATTGGGAAAGCTCTTTCACCCCCACGTTCTGTTGCTTCGAGCAAAATAATAGCTGTCTTGCATCCACCTATCACATTCTTACCACCCAGCCAACTTTTGGCGACGTAGTCTTCTGCAAATACCGAATCGGTTGCGCCGTATGCAGTCGCAGAGCACAAAATGGCTTGCAGGAGATATTTTTGGATTGTTTGTGGCTCTTCTGAGTGTGACAAAATTGTTCCAAGTAGTTCCGGGAGTGATGACTCGCCTTTCAGTAAAACCGAAGATTTATTCTTCGCAAAATATTGACATACCACGGAAAGAACCTTCCATTCATCTTTCGTCGAAGTTTGTGATAAAATTTCGCCAATGTGCGAGAGGAAAGAAACAGCAAGAGTGCGAACCTTTTCCTCACGATGACAACACAGTGCCAACGCAGGTGCAACAGCAAAAAAAATTCCAGTAGTATCGTTCGAAGCCATCTCTCTTGCAACTAACAGTAGGTTTCTGATCTCATCAAAAGAATCAGATGAAAGAGCAACTTCCATTGCTACTGAAATGGGTGCCACGTCTGTGCCTTGGGGATCTTTCAAGTTGTCGCAAACAGAAATCATGTAAGGTGCAATGGCAGAGCTGAAGATAAGTCCTTGAGTAGAAGCGAGGCGACAGAAAGTCGAACGGATGTTCTCAGGTGATGTAGTGAGGACTGTTGTCAACGCTTTCAGACTCTGTGAAAGCACATCAATTTCGTCCGTACTGAAATCTGATGCAAAAGTCTCAACAATCCAAACGCAGTATTCAAGTGCCCTATTCGAAATATTTCCAGAAGATTTGGCTGTAGCAATGGCATCAAGAGCCACGTGGGCAAGTTGACGTCGGATATGAAATTCGGAACTACTGCGTTCACGGAAAATTCTTTGGAACCTGTCAAGAATTGTGCCATCCGATATCAATAAGGACTTAGCCAGAACTTTTAGTTCAGAACTATTTTCCAAGCCTTTGTCTCTGTTGAATGCAGTAACAATGCCTTTTACAGCTTCCTCGGAAACAGAGTTTTCCGGACTCGACATCATCGCTCCGAGTCCTTCCACAAGACGCACGTAAGTCGTATTCATTTGATTTGCTGATTTCAATAGTTTGGCAGCATAAGAAGCAAATCGACAGGAGTGAACTAAAAGATGTTCTTTCCTTCGCTCTTCATCAGACGAGCTTTGAGCCCACTTGTATAATCCTTCTAAAGCACCTTCACCAATCTCCATGGAATTAATGACATCCGCCATTTGTTCTTTCTTCAAAAGAAGAAGTTCGTCGAAGGCTTTGGCGGCAGTGAGGGCAACTTCCTTATTGTCATCCAACAAGAAACGTCGCAACAATGCCTGTGGGATGGTTTCTCCTTCTACGAGATTGGTGCCATCATCATCAACGTCCATACGATTAGCTGAATCCTTTGCTTCTTTTAGCAAGGCAGGTATTGACTCAAGTCGAACTTGATAATCAGCATGTTCCAAAGCTACCCTAGGTGGGAGACTTATAGAGTTTGCTGATTGCGTCTGATCAACTTCGTCCGTCGTCAAATGATTTTCATCGCCGCTTTGTTTTGACTTCGCTAAGCCGAGATACTTCGCAAGGCCCATGCGATCTTTCTTATTCTTTGTTTTGATCAATGCATGAGTTATTCCCTTCTCATATGCCATTCTATCTAGACTTTGCATGATATCGAATATGGCCTTAATGTATTCTTCCTCGCTAAATAGAGTGTCTTTGGTGTCACCTGCTGCATTCTTCACAGCATGAAGTACAGATATCGGAGTGTTCAGAAAGATGAAAGAAGTGAATGATTCTACCCACTGTCCATTCACTTGCTTCCATAACTTTTCGAGGTGAGAATGCTTTACCAAATTGAGAATCAAGTTTAGTATTTTGCAGCAGTTGGCGTTAGCTTTAACGTTCCGTCTGTCGCTGGGTTGTGCATGGTACTTTACAAAACGCTTCCATCCAACAACAAGGATACTAGCAATCCATTGTTCGGCATCTACTATGCCATCTCGGCAATACATATTAGCCAAACAAGCTGCTACGGTGCTCTTTGTGCTGTTCTTAATGTTTTTTCCTTTCTTCTTCTGGGTCTTGTCTGTTTTATTGTCTTGAAAGTCTAGTTTCAGCAAGGTTTTGAAGATATCATTGTCCATCATAGAAAATCCACAGTTTTTCACAGTATTCCCACAAGACAACAAAGGAAGATAGTCACTATCTTTGGCAATAGCTGCAATATCGGAAGATTCTTGAGCCAAAATGGTCAAAGCTACTATGATTCCGCTAGAAAAGCGGCTGGGAGCATCTTTCCACCAGGAACCATTCATTCCGTGCTCTTCAGTAGTAGCAGTTACTGCTTCCTGTTGTTGAACCAAACCCTGTAAAACACTCGTGACTAGTACGCTTCGTGGTTCCGGTGCTAGAACACCACTTTCGACCATGGTCGACGCCATTACATATCCCCAGTTTTGCCAAATATCCCCACTACAATCACCAGGCGAGATTATGTTGTCGAGTATTTTTTTGTAGTAGTTTTCATTGCGACAGGCAATGACCACAAAAGGTAGGAGAGCTTGGCAGGTGCGTTCTTCCATGGATCCTTTCCGTTGAGTTTGCAAAGTCAACGCCTCGACGAGAACGGCAGCAGTGAAGGACATATTCTGTTGAGAATTGGGCAACGTGGAATTTCGTTGGGAAAGGCGACCCAAATACCGAACCAATGTGATGTCCTTCGACGCCTGTTGTGCTAGAATCGAACGACCAAGTCGAGCTCCAGGTATGGCATAGGGTCGAAGAAATGCCCATTCGAGAAGGTTGGCGAGATCAATCAGTTGCAATAAACGCAAATAATATGGCTCCTCGTGGTGTGGAAGCATCGCCAAGAGCATCGTAGAAGCCGTCTTGGGGCGGACGTGAATGTCGTATTTTCGGAGTAAGTATTCAATAACATTGAGGCAAGATACTAGATTGGCGTTCTTGCTGCTTCTGTACCCCATCACTACAGAGAGGCGATAGAGTAAGTCTTCGATACGTTTGTCGACCCCCTCGTTCTCCGCGGACGTCATAAGGCCTCTTTCTCTTGCATCTGCAGTGCATAGAGTCCCAACGAAGGTCCCAAAACTAGGATCGATTGTCTCGAGGTGTCGCAGGGATTCTACGCAATTCTCTCTGAGTGTTGCTAAGGGAACATCGGAAGCCTTTCGTGCGTCCTCGTGGATGATGGATGCTTTAAACTTTTCGGCCTTGTTGTACAAGGCATGGCCCACCTGCACGGAATGTGCAAGACCTCTACCAACCGCATCCTCGTGCCTTCTGGATGTTGCCAAAGTTGACCCGGTATTCTTTCCCGGGGCGTTGATGGCGGCCAGTTGCTGGCCAAGCGTTGACATAGACATGGTGATCTATTGGTGTTTTCTGTCTCGTCCTCTCTTTTTTGAATGGGGCAGTCGGATCGTCCACAAGTGTTCTACCGGTACGAGTATTACGAGTAAGTTACTCGTAGCTGTTGTGTTTGAGCAAGGAGAGTTGGAAGAATACGACAAAGACGACTTGCGTCAAAAATCTGAATGATACCGGGGCCGGTAAATCCATCGAGACATAGATTTGATTGATGAGAAACCGCGCAAGTTGGTTGGTGCTCAAAAATGTGTGTCGAAAATAATGAATTATATTTTGGATTCCGTATTCTACATTCCTCTAAAACGATCGAAAAAATGGGTCTGCAATTGCCAGGACCCAGCAGGCAGCTAAAATTGTTTGTGCAACAACAAAAGTAATATCCACATTCTTCACTACCTCAATTTCACTTTGGTTCCCTCCGTACGGGAATCCACATTTTGAAGAACGTGTGCAACCCCTATTAACCTATATACCGTTGGAAAGCTTATGAGAAGACGAACACGAATCTGCTGTTTGTTTCTGTTTCTTTCGAAGTCAAAGGGACATGATATATAGAAAACTTTATCTTCATTACTGTATATGAATATAAAAAAATAATGAGAGTTTTCATGTTCTTTATGTTCTATTTTCAACAATTTGGAGACTCCGCGCAGTGACAGCGCGCACGCCCAGCCACTCAGAAGCCGTTAAACCGTTAAAAAAATACTCCACGTGTAAGTAATATCAATTCAAATCGTCTATCCATATTGCTGTATCTATGAATGGTATGATACCACGGAGTAATTCAATCAAATACCGGAGTACCGTAAAGTAATGTAGAAAATAATTAGTACGGAGTACGAGTAGTTACACAAAACGTGGTAGCGAGCCCTCCCTGATGGACGATTGAAATCGAAAGATAGGTCGATCGGCATCTACAATGCATGTAGATGGGCGCTGATACCTCTAGAATGTTCTAACTCCCTCTGGAAGCAAAGTTATGGCAGTAGCAAGATTTCTCTCCCAATGTAAGATTTTGTTGTTGAAATTCTTACATAATGTACACAAAACGTGGTAGCGAGCGCCCCCCCCCCCCTCCCCCCCCCCCTCCCCCCCCCTGCCGGTTCGATGAATCGATAGATAGATCGATCGGCATCTACAAAATGCATGCAGATGGGCGCTGATACCTCTGGAATGTTCTAACTCCCTCTGGAAGCAAAGTTATGGCAGTAG